>CM072810.1:96822397-97372397 GCA_037013495.1 Hippophae tibetana
AGAAGGATTGATATCATTACCATTAAACATCATTTCTATTATCAAGCTAAATATTTCATAGTCCAAATGATGAGGTCGTCCCCTAAAAATGATCATTTCCTTACCACATTGATTGCTATATTACATCATTAATATGTAGTGAACCAAAGGCCTATAAACTCAATTTTATGCATCTTAACCAAAAAACCGAAGCATGAGAAAAAAAACACACGCAAGAAGCCAATTCAATACAAAAAGATGGTCATTATTTAGCATAACTAAAATTAATGCTCATGTCAAATACAACATAGCTAGGAAAACATAATTTACTATATGATAGTATGTAATAGTTGCAGTGAGGTAGTCCTACATGTAAAAAAAGATGAAATCCAATTTAATATAACATGTCAAATAATTCAAGACAAAGACTAAAAGAAATATGTATAGACGATGTCATAACGGTCAAGAAATATACACATTGTATATTAACATGCTAAAACTTTTCAATACAAGTAGAAATATTTCCAAATAAACAAAGAGAATCGCGTATTAACATGTTGTATGTGCTTCCATGTTTTAAAACAAGTACATATTAACATGCTTTACATGTTGGTTTCCTAGTTTAGGTCTTTACAATTGGTAGTTGCATATGTCACTAAGTTGATAATATAACTCTTATTTTATTTTATTTTTTTATACAATCAAAACCAAACAATAAATCATTAAATAGTAAAAATTATTCATATATGTGTAACCCAATTTAACATTATTCCTTAATTCTTGATTATGATGATCTAAAAATCCCTAGAAAGCCCAATGGCCAGTAGGACAAGTGTCAAATAAATCGAATCTATGCTTAGAAACTCTAATAGAGCAAAAATAATAGGGTTTTCAACATAACAATAGAGCTATAAAGAAAAATAAGAATAATATATCACATTAACCAGAACATGAAGAAGTGAAGCTTTCTCCAAATAAAGATGTAAAAATATATATGTTTATTAAATCAATAAATGCAAAAAAAAAAAAATCCAAATAAATATAAAGCAAACCAATTGATTGAAGAAAACAACAACTAATAGAGAAAGCAAAAGGCTAGATAACTAACATGTGGTGACGATGGTTAAGATGAAATGGTGATCAACAAAGTTAATATTAAAAGGATAATGGGAAAATGGATGGCAAATGCCTACTCTTTATGTAGAATGGGAGTTGTTCATGTGACGGGTTTTGGAAGAGATAGTTAGGTTTGTAGTGAGCGAATAGGTTTTCAAGAATGATTTTTTGCGGATGGTTCCAAGGTTGTGAAGTTGTAGGGTTTTTCAAGGGTGATGTTTCACTGATAGTTCTAGGGTTGTTGAGTTTTAGAGGTTTCTTTGAACGTGATGCTATATTAGAGTTGGTTTTGGGATTTACAATAATTAGGGTGAAGAAAGAGAATGAAATTTTGGAGATGAATGTAGACGTTTGTTAATAAAGATTTTTTGATTGTTTTTAAAAAGATGAGATCATGGGTTGAAAGTGGGGTAAAAAATCCTTTATTAAAAAAAACAAATTAGAGTCCTAAGTGAACTATTGTCATTTTTTAGATCCTTAAGGAAAAAACATATTGAAACTCTTGTTATCTTATACTCTTTTTATAATTTTAAATTTATATTAGTTTTTTACTCGTATGTATGCATAGATTGATTATTCAAATTTAATAAATATATAATAATATTAATTATTGAATAATAGTTAATATTATTTCAAATTTTTATTTTATTTTATAAAATAAAAAATAAGTCTTTAAATATAAAATTTTAAGTTACTTTATTATAATTTAAAAATTGATGTTAAAATGTTTTATAAAATGAGTTGTAGAAATACTCTTGAAATAAATATTTTATTAATTTATTATTTTAGTAATGAATAAATATATAATAATAACTATTTTATGAGCAATAAAAATTAAAATATAATATAAACATGAGTGATTAACCATCGACAACAATTACATAAATTTATTTAATAAATAAATCAAATATGGTAGAACAATATATGATCTCATTCAATTAATATTTTTACTATCTAAAAAGTTAATCTTACATAATTATAGACATGATTTGATTGAATTTGATTTTCAAATAATTTATATTAACTTACTATTTTTTAATTGATATGAAATATGATATGATACGATCTCGACATAAAAATTATTAGATCAATAAAAATATGATTTGTTCATAAGTGAATTGATCGAATACTCATTAAATGAATAATCATTAACCATATGAATTGTTACCATTAATGTAATAAAAATAATTGTATTATATAAAATAAAATTCTATAATAAATATATTTATTAAAAATAACAACAAAGTATAAAATATGTATTTATTATATAGACATTTTGGTATTTATTAGTGTAAAAAAACTAAAAAAAGAGAAAAAGTCATGATCATTGACCAAACATTATGACTTTTCATATATAAAGATATCATAGGTAAATTGATCAAACAAATATTACATGTGTAATTATTAATCGTATAAATTATTACTCCTAGTGTAATAAAAATAACTATTTATAAAAAGATGTATTTATTATATGAATATTTTGGTATTTATTGATGTAAAAATTAACAAAAAAATATAAAATATATATTTATTATATAAATATTATGATATTTATTGATATAAAAAACTAAAATAAAAATATTGTTGACCAAAGATTGTGGCTTTTTATTAGTTTAATAAAAATATGATTTGTTCATAAATAAATTTATCGAATACTCATTAAAAATATGAATTATCACTTTTAATGTAATAAAAATAATTAGATTATATAAATTTAATTCTTAATGAAAAAATAAAAAGTTATAAAATATGTATTTATTGTACAAATAATTTGGTATTTATTGGTGTAAAAAATTAAAAAAAAAGAAAAAAAAGCACAATCATCAACCAAATATTATAGATTTTTATATATAAAGATATTATAAGTGAATTGATTGAACAAACATTAATATATAATCATTAACTAAATGAGTTGTTACTCTTAATGTAAAAATAATAATTATATAAATATATATTTATTATATAGATATTTTAATATTTATTATATAAATATTTTGATATTTATTAATGTGAAAAAAACTAAAAACAACAACAAATATCGGAACTTATATATAAAGATATTCATAAATAAAATAATTACAAACACGAATTATAAATTTCATGTTAGTGCAATTTAGAATAATATTTAATGCCATTATAAAAATAATATATTTATATATAAGATCATATTTGTTAAAATTTGACTTTAATTATTTAAATTATTTAATATTTTTTTGTCAAATAAGTATCTTCATTAAACTTATACATTTTTAATATTAAAAAAATTAATTAAATATTTCACATTTAATATTGTTAAAGTTAAAATTTAATTATTTAAACTCATTTAATATTTGTTTTAAGAAAAATTTAATTTATGTAAATAATTTATCTATATTATCCTAAATTAAAACTATATGTATAATTTTCATCCATCTATCAAAATGTGACATGATAAGAATGCTATCACTTAATACATACATGTTATCACTTAGTACATGCATGGAAGGAATAAAATTTAAATCAACTTGAACTCTCATATTTAATATTAAATTTTAGTTTGATTTTATTTAATATTATTTTTATTGTTATAAATTTTTATAACTTTTTTTATTCAATTATCATATAATACAATAATGTATATATATTAACTATTTATTAAAAATAGTTATTGTTATTTTTATATTACTATTCTTTATTTTATAAATTATATATGTAATATAAATCGAACTTTTACTCGCATAAATTATACATCAAAAATTTGTTTCTAATTTTAGTTTTTGTTGCTAATTTGACATCTGTATTAAAATTATATATTTTTAATATTAAAAAATTTAACTAAATATTTCACATTTAATATTGTTAAAGTTAAACTTTAATTATTTAAACTCATTTAATATTTTTTTGTTAAGAAAAATTCAAATGAGATAAGTAATTTATCTATATTATCCTAGATTATTGACTATATAGTATAATTTTCATCCATCTAACAAGGTTTTTCATTATGATTGCAAACTGTTATATAATATGAGCACTATTACTTAATACATACATGTTTCATGCAAGGAATAAAATTCAATCAACTTTAACTCTCACATTTAGTATTAAATTTCATTTAACTTGATTTTATTTAATATCATTTTTATTATTATAAATTTTATTAATTTTTATAAGCTTTTTATTATTCAATTACCATATAATACAATAATATATATATTCAACCTCATTTTATATAAAATGCCTTTTAACTATTTATTAAAAAAATCTTTGTTTTAGAAATTATATATGTAATATAAATTTAACTTTTACTCCCATAAAGTACACATCAAAAATTTATTTTAATTTTTTTCCATTTTTTACTATTTAAATCCAACATAATAATAGTAATAGTAGTAGTAGTGATGATATGATGATAATAATAATTTTATTAAAAGATGTAGATATTTAAATAAAAATTTTATTATTTAACATTGTAATTAAATTATAATTATTAGTAAAAATATAAATGATAATTAATATACTATAATTATTACAATAGTAAAATAATTCTAATAATATTATTAGTGTTACTCACCTAGATTATATTAATGGATAAATTTATATAAATATTATTAAATTATTATATTTATTTTATTTATATAATTAATTTTTTTCTTCTTTATATTACTCAATTTATAAAAAAAATTATTAATATTTTATTAGTATTTTTTTAATGACGTTATAAATTGTAATATACATTTTTATTTTAAATATATTATCTAAATTATTTTAAATATATAATTGATGTATAATAATATTAAGTAGAAGTTAACATAATAATATAAATAATTTTTTTTTAAATAAATTTAATGATATCAATAAAATATATAAAAAAAATTATTAATATAAAAAATACTAATTAAATGATATTTTTATAAATTTATTGTTTTACTAAAAATCATTGACTTATATTACCTTTCCCATTTCACGAAGATTTGATTGAAGTGCGCAATTGATGCATATGCATACTAGACGACAATTCGCCGAAATAAATCTATACATCAAAACGCGTTTTCTTCCAATTCCATTATTGCAATGGACACATCTTACGTATTGTCATCTAAAACTTCTCAAAGCTTGGATTTTTATAAGAGATGCAAAATTAATTAAGCCGACGCCATCTAATTTGTAACTCAATTTAATTTATTTAAATGTAAATAAATATCATATTTTAACTATATTTTTTAAATAAAAAAAATAAAAACTAACATTTTCGTTTTTCATTATGATAGTTAAGGTTTCTTTTTTAAATAATTTATTTATAATTTATCAATTCATTAAATTAATCTTAATTAAGAATTACTCTATAATCCATAATACCAACCTAATACGACACAAATAGATTTTTTTTTTGTATTTTAAAAAATATTAAGTTTTATTACTATTATAAATAAACTTGATTAAAAATAATTTAATTTTTTTAAAAAAATAATAAAATATATGAATTTTGAGGCAAAAATATGCACAATATATACAAAACGCATGCTTTAAATAAAATGAGTTGTGGTGAGCATTACTAACTTGTCAATTTTATTTATAAAATGAGCAGATATGAGACATTAATTTAAATGAAATTAATTTGTTCTGTTATGTAAATAAATCGTATTACATTTTTTTTTATTCTTTTCAGTATCTTAATTTGCTTAGCTAACTCCTAATGTGTAGAACAGTAAAATAAATATGAAGTCAATTCCTGCAAAAATAAATGAGGCAAAGTTTGAATGATAGATGTAAAAGTAAAATTTAATTATAAGTATTACCTAACCACCTTGACGGAAGGAGTTTAACGTACTACATGCGTTGTTATTATGTTATTATACTTGATATTAATAATCGTATCAACAATTGCTGTGATCAAAGTAGTTGAGGCATTTTTGGAGCCAACGTAAAGAGATCATATATATGAGCTACGATCAACTCACGTTTTTATAATAGCCACATATATAGGCACAAAGTTAGGGCTAAACACTCTCATATGTATCAGTTGGTAGACTTTTAAGCTATGATTCTTGTTGGGATTACGGTGTAAGAAACTCCTCACCTACTTGTAATACACATTGTAAAATATATAAGTATTAATAATATTTGTAAAAACACGTTTAAATATAAACTAGATTTTAGTTACTTTTCTTGTCCGTTATTAAAATCTAAGAAACTTTTAAACTTTAAGTCAATATGTTTCAAACAAATATTTGTTTTTATACACATTAGATTACATATTATACATTTAAGATCTTTGATACATCAATCGATCTTGTATGATCTATGTCTTCTCGGATTGATTTTTAAATTATTTTTAGATTGATCAAAAAAGGTTTTGATTAATCAACCTTATGATTCGATCGATTGAGTCTAGACTGGATTAATCGAGCGATTAGGGTTTCAACTTAAACCTTATTTGCGTACTCGAGTCAAAGTTATTTTTACCATATTGTTCCTATTAATTATTGCTCTACGGTTTGTTTAATGAACATAATGATAATTATTTTTTTAACCTAGCATTAGAGTTTCATCTCTCTTGTATAAACAACTTAATGCTTATCAATTTAAATAACCACACTCATTCTATTATTCTAATTATCTATGTGCTCTCTGTCTCAAAAGCAAAAAATGAATCATATTTTATTAGGCTCTTTCTTGAATTGATCAATCAAACATTACGTGGTTATGTTTGATTGATTAATAAGGTGATTTTGTTTTATGATACTATAATTTCGTATTGATATAACTTCTTTTGATTAGATTCTTACATGTTTAAATCAAATAATTTTGTGTATGAATATAATTATTTGATTTAATTATTTAATTTTAAAGACACTATTTTTATTAAAATTATGCTTAATACGTTCGTTCTAAGAATTACTAGATGATTTAATTTAACTGAGTTATTCTTGAATACTCTACCTAGGGTTTTTCATTATTAAATTTGATATAGGACACATTTTGTACTTGTACTATTTGTGCTAATTTTTTGTGTGCTTACTGAATGTATTTGATTGCTCGTGTGACTTGAGATATCAAAATGTTAGCCCGGATCTGTATGCCTATCTTATAAAGAACTATAAAGAAGCAATGACCTATAAGTATATTACTTTGGGAGCTTTACCTGTGAAGGATACTTTAAGACCTAGCCTTATAATTAAACATTGATTTTCATAATGAATATTTAGATGGTGCGATGAACCGATGGTTTTCCTCTTAGATCATTATTGTGACATATATTATTTTTACTAAAAATAATATATGTTAGATCATTATTGTGACATATATTATTTTTACTAAAATATTGTGTGTCAAGTTCATATTTATTTTAGCTTTATATTAATTACACACAATTGTATGTCTGAGCACTTGAGGATTTTTAATTAGACACAATTCAAAAAATTATGTATTCATTACCTTTTTAGGTTAATTACATTTGTAACTTTAAACTTCCATTTGGTATCAAATGGAGTTATTATATATACTTAGTGTTTTCCTAGGATTTTATGATGGATCATTTAAGATAGGGTTTTTCTACAACCCGTGTTCCCTTCTTTGATGGGTCTAACTACCAATACTACAAAGCTAATATATGAGCCTTTTTATGTTCTCTAGATGAAAGTATGTAGAATTATATTATTTATGATTGGGAAACATCTAAGGTTATCAAAGATAATATTATCATACTTAAACTTAAGAATGAATAGACTACTGAAGATAAAACTGGTAGTAATTGAAATAAAAAAGGAATTAATGTTATCTTTAGTACTATACATGCTAATGAGTTTCATCGTATTTCTGATTTTGATACTGATACTCATGCTTAGGATACTTTAGAGGTTTCCCATGAAGGCACTACCCAAGTCAAACAAACCAAACTTCGCATGCTTGGCACTAGGTTTGAAAACCTCGGGATGGAAGAAGCTGAATTTTTTTTATTCTACGTTAAATTGTGTGATATTGCTAACACTTCTTCAAATCTTAGAGACAAAATTGAGAAATTTAGGTTGGTCTAGAAGATTATTTTCTCATTACTAGATAACTTTCATACAAAGGTCATTGCCATTGATGAAATGATGTATGTTGACACTATCAAAATAGAGGTATTCGTTGGCTCACTTCAAACCTTTGAAACAAGATTTCAAATTCTACAAAGAATAAAGATGTTGCCTTCAAAACTACCATGACTCATAATGGTGACATTGAAATTGACGAGGATGATAAAGAATTAGAACTCTTAGTCAAAGGACTCAAGAAAATCTTCAACCAGAACAACTCATAATCTAACTGGAAACCAAATTATTTCAAGGATCAAAAATCAAAATAAGTCAAACCTATCAATTTAGAAGGTAGGAAAAATAAACCCATTAGACTATAATGTTTTGAATGCAATGTGATTAGTCATTTTGAAGTTTAGTGTGCTAACAAAAAGAAGAAAACTTGAAGAGCTTTCAATGTTACACTTAGTGACTTAGAAAATGACAACAATAATCCAAATGAATCAAAAAATAGTGGCACCAACTATTTGGCATGTACTGTAACTATTGCTAGACATTTCTGCAAGTCTAAAATTGATTCAGATAATGAAAAAAAGGATTTTAAATTTCTAATCAATAAATTTAATGCTAATAGTCTTGATGAACTGTTTATATATTTAGTGGGATGTAAGATATAAAATGAAAGGTTACTAGTAGAAGTAATCAAATTACAAGATAAACTAAAATCTTATGAAATTAATTATTCCATCTTAGAAAAAGAAAAAATGAGTTGTCTGAAGGTGTTGATGTTTTAAATTCAAGTCTTATAGATCTTAACATGAAAACAATAATCTTGTGCAGGAACTTCGATAATCAAAGAAAGTTGTAAAGATTTTGACCGTTAGAGCTAAAAAGCTAAACAAAGTTCTTAACTATAGAAAAACTTTCAGAGATAAGAGAGAGTTAGGCTATGTAGATAAGCACTCTACGTCATCATCTTCAAAAACGACTCAGTTTGTAAAATCTTTGAATCCTTCTTGTTCACGTGATGTATATAACCTTGGTTATTAGAATGAGAGCTATAAGCCTTCAACATCAAAAATCACATTTTAAGGCCTTCTAACTCTACTTATACTCTTAAAACTTATCATAAAGAACCATTGCACTTATGATAGAAAAATTGTTAAGTTTGTACCTATTTATCATTAATGTAGTAAGAAAGTCATATAAGATCAAAATGTAGGTTTTTGATGAATGCTCCTAAATTTAGTAATTATTTCCATACTTTTAGTTATATGACTCATTATTATCAACCAATTATGAATAGTATGTCCAATAATTCCACTAGAAAGCATGAAGTTATTGATTCTAAGAGGTAAGTGAAATTCAATACATTTAATTCTTGAACTAATTATCATCATCCTACCATCCATGTTGCATCTTCATTTAGGATGAATGTGAAATCTAAAAGTAAGTCCAAGAACATGCCAATGACAATTAAGATAATTGATTTTCAATCTAAAGTTATAAATAAACCAAAATTCAAGAAAGTTTGAGTTAGGAAAAATTGTCTCTTTTTGGTAACCTAAATATCCTTTATTATTTACCTAAGTATTTTTGTTTGAGTGCTTAATAAACCCTATGTGAGCATCTTTAGTAGGTTTGTTTGTTTCTTTTTTATTTTTATTAATGTTTCTTTAATTTTGAAGTTAAAAAATTAAAAAGAGGTGTAGATTTGTTGTAACAATAAAATGGATTGTATACACTACTTTCCCTTACGAAATTCCCTTATTCTAATTGAATTTTGATTGTATAATTGAATATTTGGACTTGTATATTTACATACTATTTATATATGGTGATCGATGTTGATGAAAACTTATTCGCACATTTACCAAACACATATGCATGTCATGCTTGTTGAAGTTTATGATTACTTTTGTAAGATTTTAAGGCTCGAGCTAACCTTGACTATAAAATTGTATTTGAGCTCTATTTTTCACTTTATAAAGAATCTTAAGAGAGACACCTAGTTTTGAAATGGTTACCTAATATGATGTATGCAGCTACATCAATAAGCGAAGAGGATTACCTTACAACTAGCCTGAACCCATCATATTAAGTTTCTGACTCGTGCATAATTCCTTAACAAAAAAAGGAAAAAAAACAAAAAAAACTTAGCATGCATAAAAAGAACGATTCAAAAGTAGTTCAACAAAAAGAAAGTAATAAATAAATAAACAAATCTTATATATATATCAAAAAAAGGAAAATAAAACAAAAACAGTTTAGCATGCATAAAAAGAATGATTCAAAAGTAGTTCAACAAAAAGAAAGTAATAAATAAAAAAAAAATCTTATATATATATATATAACTAAATCTTATGACTTCAATGAATAGTCAAATTTTGAACAAGAGTAATTTCTCAAATGAGTGTTCTATTCTAATCGTGTTTAAATAAGTCTACTACCTATTTAAAAAAAATATCATATCTCATTCTGTTAGTTTTTTTTTAATTTTGGGGAGTTTATACATTAAATACATCGGATTCCTTTTCATATTGAGTTTAAGCTTCAAAGTTCAATTATATTTTCTTATGATAAAAATGGATAGAGAACACATTGATTAAGTGTTCACCTTGTTATGTCACATAAGAGGAGTAATTTTAATATTTAAAATGTTCTATCTGCTATTACTTATTTGCTTTATTGTTACTGTGTACATTAGATTAATAAACAATGAGTCTTTTGAGAAAAATTGTGTACCTATCTGTTGTTTTGTTTTTCAGTATACATATGAGCTATCAAGATTCAAAGGAATATGGCTTCACCAAATAATAAGATATTACCACCATGTAAATTTTATTTTTTCTATGAGTGTCATGTAACGAGAAAGGTTTTGTCATACGAACATGCCAAAGGAAGAGATTATAAAGTATATGAGTGTTGCCGATATTCACAAATAAAACATTTAAAAGTAAACTAGTTTATATGTTCGTTTTCTTACCATTATTCAAGCTGAAAAAACTTTCGAGTTTTAAGTCAAAAATATTTAGGTACATACTTGTACTTAAACATGTTAAAATACATAATATACACTTAGAGACTTTGGTGTATATGTATTGGTTGATCGTTCGAAGGGTTGGATCGATCTTGTATGATCCAATCCTATTGGGTTAATTTTCAAATTGGTGTAGATCGATGAAGATGGGTTCAATCGATTGAGGAACTTGCTCAATCAAGAATAGATCTTGTTCGATTTACCCAATTTGAGGTTTATTTTTATAATTATTGGATCAATTAAAAAGGGTTTCAATCAATTGACCTTATAGGTTCGATTGATCAAGCTTGGATTGGATCGATCGAGTGACTATGGTTTCAACTTAAGACCTATTTGTGTACTCAAGCCAAAATATTCTTTTACCTTATCATTATATTAACTATTGCACTCTATGGTTTATTGAATGGATATAATGGTAATTGCTATTTAACATAACATTAAGGTTTCATTTCGCCTGTATAAACCATATAATATTTCTTATTTTAAACAAACACACTCATTTTATTCTTCTATTTGTTTTTGTGCTCTCGTAAAATATTTTGCAAAAAAATGAATCATAATTTGTTGGACTCTTTCTCGAATTGATCTATCAAATATTGTGTGATTATATTTGATTGATTAATAAATCGATTTTGTTTTATGATATTGTGATTCTATGTTCATATAACTTATTTTTAATTAAGTTCTGACATGTTTTGATCAAATAATTTTATATGTGATTATAATTGTTTGATTTAATTATTTAATTTTTAAGAAACTATATATACTACACTTGTGCTTAATATGTTCATACAAGGGTTAGATGATTTTATTTAACTGATTTATTTTTGAATCATTTACCTAAGATTTTTTATTATTGAATTTGCTATAAGATACATTTTATAGTTGTGTTATATGTGTTAATTTTTCAAATATTTACTAAATAAGTTCGATTGCTCATGTAACTCAAGATAACGAAATATTGGCCTAAATTCGTGCACCTATCTTATAGAGAATGTGAAGGAAACAATTGCTTGTAAGTAGATTATTTTGGTGGTTTTATTTATGAATGATAATTGAACACTAATTTTTATAGTGAATAATTAGGTGGACTCACGTACTATTAATTTTTCTCTTAAATTATTGTTATGTTCTAAGTTATTTTTACCTAAAATATTGTGTATTATGTTCTTATTTATTTATACTTTATATTAATTACGCATAAATCATATATAACCCCTTATAATTCTTTTAATTAAACATAATACGAAAAATTATCTATTTATTTTTCTAGATTTATTAGATATGTAACTTTAAATTTTTGTATATATTTAACCAACATAAATTAATAGTAGCATTAAAATGTGTAAATGATAGGTTATTTTGGAAGTAAGGGAGTATAATTAAATACTATTTTCATCCCTATCTAAATATCATAGGTGATAATATTGAGATTTTTTATCCTAGAAAAGATTTAATATAATGGACATTCACATAAAATAACAAAAAAAAGATAAATAAATATATATATTAAAAAATTTGAAATAATATTATCAAATATCTAGCTCGTGTATTATGAATAAGTGGATATTTTTAAAAAAAGTTCAAAAAAACCGAGATCATGACATGGATAGAACAGGAAGTATAATTCACGATCCCAATTCCTTTCCCACGTAGCATTTTCTCAAAATCAAAATTCCCCCCTAAATTTTGAATACCTCTTAGTACCTACGTATTCACACTTAAATCTCTCTAATCAAATGTCATTAAATCGTCCTTATAATACGCTAAAAAAATCAAATTAGATAAAAATATTTCAAATTTACAGTCGACACAATGATGAATCAACATTATTAAATATCCTTGATGACCAAATAAAAATTATTATATACCCATCGTCCAATAAAATATTTATTTTAATTATAATATTAATTATATTTTAATATTAATATTATTAAATAAATTTATAATTAATAAAATATTTTTATAATATTAATAATATATATTATAATAATATTACTATCCTCTTAAAAATTAGGATTTAATTAACTTTAAGTTCGATTAAATTCGAATCACCATCCGCAAGATCCATGAACCACAATAGCTTCTAATTAAAGTTTATATTTTTATTTTTAATACCAGGATATGGCCCAATGTTTGACCATGTGGCCCATCTCCTTTTATCTTTATTTCTTTTTTAATTTTTTGGGCTATGTCCCATCACCTTTAACTTTCTTTCACTCGTTATACCTTCTATTCTTTATTCTAAATATATAATTTTATATTATATTAAAATATTATGTGTATTGTTTAAAAAACAAATATAATTTCATGTTATAAAAAAAATGCATAATACATGCATAATGATTAAAAATAAAACGTAATATATAAAAAAATATTCTATATAATTAAGAAAAAGTTTATGTAGGATAATTTTATTTTCAAAAACTGTATATATATATATTTTTTATTATTGTGCACTTAATCACTGATATTAAATTTATAATTATTTTAAATTAATTTTTAATCAATTTAATTATTAATTATTAATTTTTCTAAAATATTTTACTTTTTAAATATCTATCTAACACGAATTCTTATTAATAAAATCAACTTCCATCAAATTTAATTTTTTTATAAAAAATTAAATTAAAAAATATAAATGAAATATAATATTTAAAAATATAATAATATAATTATTAAAATATATTAATTTAAAAAAGATAATTAAAGTGTTAATTTATGAAAATAAAACTATCATGCTCCCGGGATAAACCATTAAAATAATGAATTAAAGTAGATGGCATTAATGTAATATAATCACAATAGAAGCCTTGTTTGAAACCATTTCAAGCTTATAATCCCCGACACCAGTCTTACCCTTTCCCTTCTATCCTTTGTGACAGTCGCAGCCTAAGCGACTGTTTCACTATCTTCCTTTCTTTTTCGTCGTTCCCCTTTCCACCATTTATTAAGAACTCAAAGAATTTAATCTCCTCATTCAATTTGAACTACAAACAATGGGCTCCATGGCCCGATATATTCTACGTTTCTCGGCTCTGATTCTTCTTCAATGTCTCTCTGTCATGGCTACCAAGAAAACTTACATAGTTCACATGAAACATCATTCCAAGCCTTCAATATATTCTACCCATCATGAATGGTACTCTGCCAACCTCCAATCTCTTTCCTCATCCGAAGATTCTCTTCTATATACCTATGATACAGCTTACCATGGATTTGCTGCATCTTTAGAACCAGAACAAGCCGAGTCTCTCCGCCAATCTGACTCAGTTCTGGGTGTGTATGAAGATACAATCTATTCCCTTCACACCACTCGAACCCCTGAGTTTCTTGGTCTCGACAGAGAGACTACTTTGTGGACAGGTCACAATATGCAAGATCTCAACCAAGCTTCCCACGATGTTATCATTGGCATTCTCGATACGGGTGTTTGGCCCGAATCAAAAAGCTTCGATGATTTGGGAATGCCTGAGATCCCAACTGGGTGGCGCGGCCAATGCGAATCGGGTTCAGATTTCAACCCATCTCTCTGCAATAAGAAACTTATTGGGGCACGAAGCTTTTCCAAAGGCTATGGAATAGGTGCTGGTGGAAGCTTCGAGAGGAAGCCCAAGGAAGTTGAATCACCTCGTGATCGTGACGGTCATGGTACTCACACGTCTAGTACAGCTGCCGGAGTAAAAGTAGCCAACGCAAGCCTACTGGGCTATGCGAGCGGTACGGCGCGTGGAATGGCTACACACGCTCGAGTCGCTACTTACAAAGTCTGTTGGAGCAGTGGGTGTTTCGGGTCGGATATTCTAGCGGGTATGGAAAAGGCAATCCAAGACGGTGTACACGTTCTCTCTCTTTCTCTCGGTGGTGGGTCGGCTCCGTATTACCGTGACACAATCGCAATCGGGGCATTCGCTGCCATGGAGAGGGGCATATTTGTCTCTTGCTCTGCCGGAAACAGCGGGCCTACCAAGTCCTCATTAGCGAACGTGGCACCGTGGATAATGACAGTCGGTGCCGGTACTTTAGATCGTGATTTTCCGGCTTATACTGTTCTGGGAAACAACAAACGGTTTACTGGTGTATCGCTCTATAGTGGTTCGGGAATGGGGAATAAATCGGTGGGTTTGGTCTACAACAACGGGTCCAGTACAAAGAGCTCTAGTAGTAGTAACTTATGCTTGTCCGGTTCGCTGGAACCGGAATTAGTACGTGGGAAAGTTGTGATGTGTGACAGAGGAGTAAATCCACGTGTTGAGAAAGGAGAGGTAGTACGTGATGCTGGAGGAGTGGGGATGATACTGGCGAACACAGAGACGAGCGGTGAGGACTTGGTGTCTGACAGTCACATGTTACCGACTGTGGCGGTGGGGAAGAAGGCTGGTGATTTGATCAGGGAATATGCACAGTCTGATCCAAATCCAACGGCTATTCTGAGTTTCGGTGGGACCGTGTTGAATGTAAGGCCGTCACCGTTAGTAGCAGCGTTTAGTTCGAGGGGTCCTAACCTGGTAACGCCTCAGATCTTGAAGCCAGATGTAATTGGGCCTGGAGTCAACATATTGGCTGCATGGTCAGAGGCTCTAGGGCCCACTGGGTTGGAGAAAGACGCTAGGAGGACCAAGTTCAACATCATGTCAGGTAACGGTTACATTCGTCATACTTATTTTATATATTTTTATTGTGTTAATAATAAAAATTATCGTGTATATCATTACTTTTCAATATAACTCTAAAGTAGATTTTATCAATGTTAAAGTAATATTTTTATTTTTTAAAATCTTAAAACAAGGTAAAATATTTAATTTTATAACATAGTTTCTTTTTACAGAAATATCAAATTCTTTTTAATCTTTATTTTATAAGCATCAAAGTAAATGCAAATCGTTGATATGATATTCAATGACTTCGGCTGTTTTGAAAATGAAATGAAAAAAGAGACTAATAGTAGTAAAATAGTATCATCAGTTTCTAATCTATCTATTTTGTTTAAATTTATGCCTAATATAATTTTGTACAAAATTACTCTTATAAAAAGTAATGCATATATTCAACTTTATATTTTATTTTATATTTTTAAAAGATTTAAGCTAAAAAATATTTTTATCTGTTTCCAACTCAATGAATCAAAATTTATGTTCATATCCAATTTTAATATGCATATAAGCTTTTTATTGAGGTAGATAAGTAATTGAATAAAAAACTTTGATTATTCTTTATTTATTTGTCATTCTAATACACAATTTCAAATATAATGTAAAATTAATTGATTTACATGCAGGATACATGAATTTGTCTTTAACTAATGAAGATAAAAAGTATAGATGAAATTCTCCATATATGTAAGATATATCTGTTTATAGATGGGTATTGATTAAAAAAAATATTGGTCAATATTTTCAATAATTGTTTTTAGTTTTTATAAATATCTAGGGCTTGTTTGACTGAATGACTTTAGCAACTGTTTTCTGTACTTAAAAACAATATTGTGTTTGGTTATTTTTTTCAAATTATTATTTTCTAAAACAATATGTTTGAAAAAACGAAAAACTGAAAATAGCTTCAACATGTTTTCATTGTTTTTAAGAAAATTGAAAACATGCATAACATTAGCCACGATTCTTTTCTTTAATAGTTTGATTTAAAGTTTTATGCACCTTTGCAACTTTTTTTTTAGCTTTTTAATAATATTCCCAAAATTGTAATTATTATAATCACTAAAGCTTTTAATTATTTTTCGTTTTTGCTTTTTAATAATATTCACCAAATTGTAATTCTTATAATCACGAAATTGTTATTATATTAATTAATTAAATGATCATATTATCAAAAAATGACAATATAATCATATTTTTTGTTTTTAAAAATAGACAAACACCTCATTATTTTTAAAAACTATAGAAAATTGTTTTTAAGTTGATTTGAAAACAACTTTTGAACATAATTTTTGCTTAAGCGGTCAAACAAGTCACTATATTTTAATCGTTGTCTGAAACAAAATATCTCTACACATTTTCCTAGGTTGTGAATTTCGTGCATGTCTATATACCGTGAGTTTGCTCAAAAATTATACATTTGCTGTGATTTAATCAAAAAATTAGACAGTCAGTCACGAGAAAGTAAGTCATGATTTTGATTTGGTATTTTATTTTTTTAGGAAAGTGATACATTTGAGTTGTTTCTTTTGTTCTGTTTAGGTTGGATCATTTCCTTTAGATGTATGTTTAATTTTGCATATCAATGGTTTAAAAATTGCAGGTACATCAATGTCATGCCCACACATAAGTGGATTAGCAGCCTTGCTCAAGGCAGCACATCCAGATTGGAGTCCAAGTGCCATCAAATCAGCTCTCATGACTACTGCCTACACTGTTGACAACACTAAATCTCCTCTCAAGGATGCAGAAGCTGGTGAATTCTCCACCCCATGGGCTCATGGTTCTGGTCATGTTGATCCTCAGAAAGCCCTGTCTCCTGGCCTTGTGTATGACATCTCTACCGAAGACTACATCACCTTCTTGTGTTCCTTGGGCTACACCATTGATAATGTACAAACCATTGTCAAACGCCCCAACATTACATGTTCTAAGAAATTCTCTGATCCTGGTGCTCTCAACTACCCATCTTTCTCTGTTGTGTTTGGGAACAAGAGGGTAGTTCGATACACTCGTACTTTGACCAATGTAGAGGCTACAGGGTCTGTGTATAAGGTGGCTGTGAATGCACCCTCTATGGTGAATGTAGCAGTCAAACCCACTAGCCTTGTGTTTAAAACTGCCGGGGAAAAGAAGAGGTACACCGTAACCTTCATCGCTGCTAGTGCTGCTGCAGCTCGTACCGCAAAGCCTGAGTTTGGTTCAATTGTGTGGAGCAATGATGTGCATCAGGTTAAGAGTCCGGTTGCTTTTGCATGGTCTGTGTTATGAGGTTCTTGTCATTTGTTTTTTCAGCATTGGTAGGGCTAATATTGCTGATTTGACAAAGAGGATTATCGGCATACTTAGATGACCTTATCAATTGGTTTGATTGGGATTTGGGAAGAAGAATCTGAATTTAAAGCTTTTAAAGTAATTTGCAGGCGTGTACTAGTAATACTAGCTACTAATGTAATAGAAAGGATACCTGTGTTTTATGCTGTTTATATAATGCTAATGCTTCTGGTCTTCTATTGCTTTCAATTCCATTTCATAAGCAGTTATAAATGATGAGTTATGGTTCGTTTATTTCTGCTTTTGGGATCGTGTAAAAACCATAAAAACATACTTTTAAGACCAGATGGGGAAAATTTTCCTTTAGGGTATAAAAAGCACATCGTGTTCGCCGATATCCACTTTTTCCTAAAGCCATTTTCTTTTTTTTAAACCACTTTTAAACAGCACAACATACAACAGACGGTTATAGTCTATGCTACAAAGTTACATTATACTCTAATTTTTATGAAGCATCGAGTCTAAGCAAAAATAACATGGATATTAGTGTGGATGTTCCACTCAATCTTAATAGAAATTACGAAAAATTGAAAGAAAAAAAAAGGTATTGTCTACTTAAAATACATATCTAAATACTCATTACACTTAATATCTGGTGTATTAAAAGAATCCATGTAAAGGTTACAATTTCAGATTCATCATTTATATTCTGTTTCTTGAATTAAAAGGCCAAAACCTGTAATCATATATAGACATGAAACATCTCATTATTCTTCAACTGACAGCGTGCCAAAAAGTCATTTCTTTGTTTCGTTGAGAAAAGCTTAAGTCAAGACATTTTTATGAATTTGTCATGATTTTTCTGTAAAACCTGAGAAGAAAAGAAAAGGAAGCTTGGCAGTTGAATAATTTCAAGTAATAATGGAGCCATGAAAGGACCCATAACTGAATTATGGAGGACCATAAGTCAAAGATAAAGTTGTTAATGAACTTTGAAAGAAGTAGAATAATAATCTCAACTTTCTCTTAGTGGCCACTAGGAAATTTCAATCTTTATGCTTAAATCTGAATAAATATCCATTATGGCCACTAAATAATGTCTCACTCCATTATCTTGAATTACTAGGATTAATAAAAGAAGTTTTTTTTTAAATTTTTTGTTTTCTTGTAAAAAAATAATAAAAGCTCGTATAATAAAGAACTCTGTTTTTATTTTTATTTTTATTTTCTAAAATATGAATGCATAATAAAAAAAAAGATTATTTGGTAATATTTATTTATGTTTTTAATTTTTTTTTTCCTGGAAAGTTCCCAGGTGAACTCATTTCTTTTTAAAATTAAAACAAGTCAAAAACTTGAATTTGAAACAGAACAAATTACAAAGCAAATTACAAAGCCAGACCTAAATTAGTCTTGCTTTTTAAGTTATTTTTGTCACTACCATAAAAATCACTTATAAATGTGTTTTATAATTCGGGTGTTCAAAAACCAAACTAAATTAAATTAAACTAAAAATTAGACTAATCAAACCGAATAATTTTATAAATCACATAGTTTAATCCGATTTGTATTAATTAAAATTATTTTTCAAATAATCCGATTTGTTATACTAATTTTTAAAACTATCAGACCAAATCATTATTATAATATATTAAAAAATTATATTAAGATAAAGTATTATATAACAAATTTATAAACGTACTACGAATCGATTTCTCTTCGAAATCTTAAACCCCTAATCTACATCCTCGTTGTCTTCAACACCAACGATCCATCCTTGTCTTATCTCTAGTCTTTTTATCCATGCACGAAATAAATATGTAAAGTTTTATTATTTTTTTACACCAACTATAAGTCTTTCAATTCCTTTCATTTACCCTTGCCTATTAATAACGCGAGGAAAACTCTACTTATAAATGATTCCAAGTAATTTTTTAGTTTATTAGACTCTTCTTAATAAGAAAATATACTACTTATGCTAGTGACTCAAGAAAAGTGCGATGGTCTTGAGTAAAATTTCTATTGGAAATTAATTTTTTCTTAACACATAAATATGTTGATTTTAATACCGGTATAGAGATTAGTTCATCAATCTTCTCATATTGTAAAGCCTTCTTTGAGTTTTATTAATGATAAAATAATTGATTCACAACTATCTATTCTTTGTGAGGCTTGTGAACTTGGAAAGAGTCACAAAGTAATTATCCCTTCTATAAAATGCACTAGTTTTGAAACTACTTATATTAAAAGGGTTTTGCATTGAAACAACTCTAGGTCTCTAATTTTGGTTACCTTTGTCTGAATGATCCTTTTTGGCATAATATGATTTTCAACTGTTTGTCTGCATTTAATGGGATGATGTATCACTTGAATCAGAATGAAACTTATTGTTATTTTCAGATGTCATATTTTAAAGTTTGAATTTCGTTCATCTTGCTTTCAGCCATTCTGAGTAATAACTTTCAAATTCATTTACGAGAAGATCAATATATTTATATGCTTTCCCCTGTTCTATATCATTTCGTGACTTGTGAGGATCAGCATGCATATGAATCTAAGGGAAAAGGAAATCAAAAAAGAAGAAGATCTAGAGGTTCATTAGTGATTTATTGTTTAAGAATCAGTTTTATATAGTATAGTACATACTACGAAGAGTTACAAATGGAATAGTACATGCAGGATCATCTTCCCTACTTTCCTAAAAGAGGACTGCCCTTAATAGTGACATCTAGACACATTCCTGCAGTTCTTCCATTTTGATTAATCTTTTTACGATGTTGTGCTTGGGATATGTTTTAGTTCTTCTGGTTTTGAGTAGGATTGGGGATTAAGAATAATATGTTTTATAAATTATGAATCTAATTAAAGTAGAGGGTGAATAGATTATTTATAATTTTTATCAATTTATAATTTAATAACATAAACAAAGAAGAAGTCATAATATATATTATCAAAATATCATAAATAATTAAGTTTATTAATCAATCAAACATAACCACTAATATTTGATAGGTTAACTAAATAAAGAAGCCTAAAAAATTATGATCTTATATTTGTAAAATAAGAGAGAGAAATTAATAAGATTTGAATAATACTTTAATTGAAACAATAATCAATGAGTTTTATTTATAGGAAAAATTAAAACTCTTAATCCTATGTAATGTAAGATCACAATTCAATCTAGAAACGTTCTAAAAATCATATGAACTCATAATTTAAATGCAGCGGAAACAAAAATAGATTGAAAACATACCTCATATCATTGATCAAATTTCAACACTTACACGAGAATTCTAATGGATTTTCATTTTGATGCTCTCATTGATTTCTCATACTTATTCTCTGCATTTTGATAGTGTATCTGAATTCTTGTAGTTAATAGTGAGAGGACCTGATACTTTATTAAGGTTCTTCCATCAAGAACCTCGTTCGGTTTCGGAACCAATATACAGTTCCGACGAAACCGAACCGTCACCACGGTTCACTTTACGTTGCACCACTCTGATTTACATTCTCCCACTTGGTGCAAACGTTAAGCGAAATTCTCTTGAGTAACAAAATACATGAATCATAGCGATAGGTCCTCTAAGAGCGAGTATTATCTTCCATGTATTATAATATATTTAGTTTCTCAAGTACTATACTTTATGTGGTAACGAAACTTAATGAATAAATCCTATATTTTTTCTTGGTCCAATAAAATATATATTTTATCAAATAAATTAAGATGCACATGAATATGAGAAAATATCACAATATATAAGAGTTTCATTAATAAATTGTATATATACATTTACAAAGTGGAACCAATTCTCATTTTCTCTACATGATCCTTGAATTTCATTGGTGGTATGCCTTTAGTCAAAGGATCAGCAATCATCAACTCAGTGTTTACGTGCTCAATGACCACTTTCTTTTCCTTAACACGTTCTCTTATGGCCAAGTATTTAATGTCGATGTGCTTACTATGACTACCACTTTTGTTATTCTTAGCCATAAATACAGTAGTTGAGTTGTCATTGTACAATCTTAATGGCCTAGAAATAGAGTCAACTACTTTAAGCCCGAAAATGAAACTCTTCAATCATAAACCATGCGATGTGGCCTCAAAACATGATACGAACTCAACCTCTATAGTGGAAGTAGCAGTCAAGGACTGTTTCGCACTTCTCCAAGACACAGCTCCACCGACAAGCATGAAAATGTAACCAGATGTTGATTTTTGTAAATCAACACAGCCAGCGAAATCTGCATCGGAGTACCCAATTACTTCCAGTTCATCGGTTCGTCTATACATGAGCATATAATCCTTGGTTCCTTGTAGGTACCTCATCACTTTCTTTGCAACTTTCCAATGGTCAACACTTGGGTTACTCTGATATCTTCCTAGCATCCCAACAACAAATGCAATGTTAGGTCTGGTACAGACCTGAGTATACATCAAGCTTCCAATGGCTGAAGCATATGGAATGGTTTTCTTCTGTTCTCTTTCTAAATCATTCCTTGGGCATTGATCCAAATTGAACTTATCGCCCTTCACAATGGGTATAACACTTGGTGAACAATCTTTCATCCAAAATCTCTCTAAAACTTTATTGATATAGGTTTCCTGAGATAAACCCAAGACACCTTGAAGTCTATCTCTATGGATCTTAATTCCAATGACATAAGATGCCTCACCCATATCCTTCATATCAAAAAATTTAGAGAGGAATTGTTTTACCTCATGTAGCAAACCCTTATCATTGACTGCAAGAAAAATATCATCCATATATAGCACTAAAAAACAAATCTTACTTCCACTAAAATTTTGGTATATACATTGATCCATGACGTTCTCTTCAAAACCAAATGAAGTGATGACGTTATGGAATTTCAAATACCATTGATGGGAAGCTTGTTTTAATCCATATATGGATTTATTAAGCTTACAAACCAAATGCACACCATCACTAGAGAAGAATCCTTCATGTTGTTTCATATAAACCTCTTCCTCTAGGTGGTAAATTAAGGAAATTCGTTTTCACATCAATTTGATGCAAATCCAAATCAAAATGGGCAACCAATTCCATGACCACACGAAGTGAATATTTCTTAGATACAGGAGAAAATTTCTCTGTGTAGTCGATTCCTTCCCTTTGAGTGAATCTTTTGGCAACGAGTCTTGCCTTATGTCTCTCAATGTTACCTTGTGAGTCTTTCTTTGTTTTAAATACCCATTTACATCCAATGGCTTTCACACCATCAGGAAACTTGACGAGATCCCAGACTCGATTAGACGCCATAGAATCCATCTCTTCCTTCATGGCATTGTACCATAAGCTTGAAACCTCAGAACTCATGGCCTGTGAAAACGTCTCAGGATCATTTTTGGCTCCAACATTATAGTCACATTCTTGTAGATACACAACATAATCACTAGGAATCATCGATTTCCTTACTCTAGTAGATCTTCTTAATGCTGCATCAACATTCTCCTGAGGAGCAAGATCATGTTGTTCAACTGGTTCTTCAACACGCGTTTGTACTCGAGGCATATTATTAATAATAACCATTAATCCATTACTTGAAGTGGAACATTGAACATCTAAATGATCTTTCTCAGAACCAATGCATTGGGATCGATCGCTCCCACTAATCAAGTAATTCTCAAGAAATTTTGCATTTCTTGATTCCACAAACCTAGTGTTGTGAGATGGACAGTAAAATCTATAACCCTTAGACCGTTCGACATATCCAATGAAATACCCACTAATGATCTTTGTATCCAGCTTCTTCTCTTGTGGATTATAAATCCAAACTTCAGACAGGCATCCCCAAACACGTATATGTTGCAAACTCAGTTTCCAACCTCTCCATAATTCAAATGGCGTCTTTGAGACAACCTTGGTTGGAACTCGGTTTAATATATACATAACCGTCTTTAAAGCTTCAATCCATAATGATTTAGGAAGATTGGAGTTGTTAAGCATACTCCACACCATGTCCAATTGTGTTCGGTTTCTCATTTCTACTACACCATTCTAGTCTGGTGAACCAGGCATAGTGTATTGGGCAAATATCCCATGTTCTTGAAGAAACTTAGCAAACGGACTAGACACTTGTCCATTCTCAGTGTATCTACCATAATATTCACCACCTCTATCTGATCGCACGATCTTTATTTGCTTTCCACATTGTTTCTCTACTTCCACCTTAAAGCTCTTCAAGGCATCCAATGCTTCGCTCTTATTTGAAGCATATAGAGATACATATATCGAGAAAAATCATCAATAAAGGTGATAAAATATTTCTGACCTTGAATGTCCATCTCTGGACAACATATATTCGTATGTATGATTTCTAATATGTTTCAACTCCTATTGGCACCTTTCTTTGATTTGTTAGTCTGCTTTCCCTTAATGCAGTCTACACATGTCTCATAGTTAGTAAAATTTAAAGTACTAAGTACCTCATCTTTTAAATGTAGAGTTAAATCCAGAAATGTTCAAAAAACCATATGAACCCATAATTTAAATGTAGCATAAACAAAAATGGATTGAAAACATACCTCTTACCATTGATCAAATTTCAGCACTTACACGTGAATTCCAATGGATTTTCATTTTGATGCTCTCATTGGTTTCTCACACTTATTCTCTGCATTTTTATGGTGTATCTGAATTCTTGCATTTAATAGTGAGAGGATCCGATACTTTATTAAGGTTCTTCCATCAAGAACCTTGTTCGGTTTCGGAACCGATGTACAGTTTTGATGAAATCGAACCGTCACCACGGTCCACTTTACGTTGCACTACTCTGATTTACATGTAATTGATAAATATCTTTTCTATTATAAATAGAATTAGTAATACTCATTAATTAAGATAACTCATTAATTATTGATAAATATATTTTCTATTACAAATAGTAATAATAATACTCACTAATTAAGAAGACTCTTATTTAAAATAGATTTATTTTAAAATAGATTTTATGCTAAAGATTTCATATATAATTTAGAGTATATCTTATCTAATATCTTTTAAAATAGATTTTATACCAAAGATATCAACCATAATTTAGATTATATCTTTATCTAATATCTTTTTGCATATCTTATTTTATAGTACATCTTATCTAATATCTTGTAGCATATCTTATCTAATATTTTTTAGCATATCTTATCTAATATCTTTTAGCATATCTTATTCCATATTTTAGCACTAAAAATAATTTTAAATTTATAAGCATGTGCTATTAAATGCATAAATATAATCCTATGTGTCATAGTTATAAAAGATATATTTGAAATACAATTATCTGGAACTGAATCATTTGTTTGGCTTTTCTTAATAGACTTGATTGTATGCCTAAAAACAAATTTACAGATAAATATTTTGTCCACAAAAATAGTCAACACTCATAGTCCTTACATAATTGAAATATCGTAATCATGCATTCAGGAGGGAGTTACGAGAAGAGCTTGGTGTAACTCTTCCAAAGGATGCCTTTGAAATGATCGTTGTTTATCTTCAAGAATGGTTAGTTGATTGACTTAATTGTTATAGTTTTTTAACTGAATATGCAGTTGGTTGAAAATGAAGACTTTATACAAAAAGCTTCAAAATATATTCTTTCATACTTTTAGTAGCATGTGGCATTTGAATGCATAAGTTGATTGCTGATTTCATTTCTAATAACAATTCCTTGTTATTTTTAAATATATAATTTTGACATTAGCTAGATATGATAATCTAACCTGATTTTCCATTAACATTTTATCACAATGTCATAAATGATGGAAAATTCATCAATAATGAGTTCAACGATGTTTATTTGGTGACACTCTAGATCCGATCCCTCTTGAGGCATTTACCCTTTGGGTAAGAGGGTCACGATTATCACCAGTTGATTTCGTATGATATTTGTTAGAGATAATTGTTAAATTTAACAAATATTGTACCGACGTTGATGACTACCAACATATATGGTGCCTACCAATCAGATGTAAACCATGTGATTCAAAGATTATTGTTGTTGCAATAGTAATTAATATTTGTCTATATAAATAATGTACATATCGTATATAAATTAAGAACAATATATCGAAGAAACCATTTATTTCTTCTTCTGATTGTTTCTTCAAATATTTATTTCTTCTTCTGATTGTTTCTTCAAATATTTATTTCTTCATGGTATTAAAGTCAAGTCGTTGTTCTATACAAATTTGAAACCCTTGTTCTCTTAAACAAAATTTTCTTTCTTCGGAAAATATTTTTCGCAGAAAACAAATCTCATTTAAACACTCATACAAATATTAATTAAAAACACCATTTTTGAAGCAGTATTTGACTCACTTAATTTTATCAGATTACTCTAAACACAATTCTGAACATTTTGATAAAAATAGGGTAGAAGAAAAGGACAACACGCGTCCACACGCACTGTCTGAAGGAAAGAAAATATTTCAAGTGCCACCATGCTCCACCACGCGCCATATAGAGGTTGAAGACGCTGATGTGGCGTATGACTCGACTCAGTTTGGCTCGTAAACGTACATAGTCGGTCTGCATCTCGGTTTGGTTCAACTGGTGGTTTGGTCTATACTCGATTTTTTCTCAGTTCTATCTTTTGAAAATCAGTTTGGTCTAGTTTTCAAGGTTTTTAAACCAATATTTTACTCGATTTTGTGTTTTTTATTCTGTTTAGTCCATTTTTTTTAAAACCATCGGTTCAATATTCTTTATACCATTTTGAATTCTGAAATTATTACACCATTTTCTAGTTTGTTTACCATAATATCATGATAGAGGGCACAATTTCATTACCTGTGGAGCAATCAACTCCAGTTATTGTACAATTTGTCTATTCTGAAAGTGTTTTTAATGCTGAAATTATTCTTACTAAGACTAATTATGATGTTTGATTTCAAATAATAGAAATGCATATTGCAGAGAGAGAAAAACTCTCTTATATTCATGACAAAAATTTGCAATAAAAAAAATATCAAAAAATTATAACAAGTGGTATGCAAAAAATCAAAAAGTGAAGAGATGGATACTTATGTCAATGAGTCCAGAAATCATGAAGCGTTATTTATGCATACCTACTGCTCTTGAAATTTGGGGTGCTTTGGCAACAACATTCTATGATGGAAGTGATGAATTACAAATATTTGTCTTAAACCAAAAAAGTCTTTACTTCAGACAACATGGAAAATCACTTTCAGAGTATTATGAAGAGTTTACTGAAATTTTTCAAGAGCTAGACCATCGTGATAAGGTGGTCATGAAAGACCCTCATGATCTAATATCGTATCAGGAGTCTGTTGAAATACTAAGGGTACATATTTTTCTTGTTGGATTAGATGATGAATTTGAGCAGGTTCGTGGAGAAATTTGCAAAAAGAAACCATCCCAAATTTAGAAGGTTGTTATTCCTTGATTCAATGAGAGGTAGTACATTGAATCTCATTGAAAGAAAAATCTAGAGACATTGATGCTTCCGCCATGATATCTAAAAATCGTTCTTTTTTTATCAGCAAGAACGAAGTGTGGTTGATAAATCATCATTTAAATGTACTCATTGTGATCAAAAGGGTCATACAAAAGAACGATGTTTTGAACTTGTGGGATATCCTGACTGGTGGGATCACAACCTTGACTCTCGGAAGAAAAATCCAAGACAGATGTCTACTGCCACCATTGTTGAAACAACAAAGGATCATGTTACAAACTCTTCAGTAAATGTTGGTAAGATGCTTAAAGTTGTTTCTCCTGTTTTAATAATAAATGGATAATTGATTTAGGTGCAACTGATCATATGATATTCGATTCTAGACAAATCTCCAAACCATTTTCACACAAAACTGCTTACACTGCCAATGGTAACACAACCTTAGTTATTGGAGAAAGATCTTTGTCTCTTACTAGTACTTTGAATTTAGATTCAGTACTAGTTGTTCCCTCTTTAGAGTATAACATTACATCTATTTATCAAATAACCACTACTTTATCTTGTTTTGTTATTTTTTGGCCTGACTTTTGTGTGTTCAAGGGCATCCAAAAAAAGCAAACGATTGGTCGTGGTGTTAGGCAAGGAAACCTGTATTATTTGAACTTGGATTCAGCAAATCATGCATTGGTAGCAACTGGATCTAAAAAGGATGAATCAAATATATGGTTATGGCATAGGAGATTGGGTCATGCTTCTTTTGGATATTTAAAGAAATTATTTCCAAGTTTATTTTTAAACTTAGATCTTTCTACTTTAAAGTGTGATGTGTGTGAACTACCAAAAAGTCATCATTCCTCATTTCCTGTAACCTTAAATAAAATTCCATTTTCGTTTATGGTTATACATTCTGATGTATGAGGTCCTTCCAAAATCTTTACTTTGGAAGGATCACGTTGGTTTGTTACATTTATTGATGATTTTAGTAGAATGACTTGGGTCTGTTTAATGAAATCTAAAAGTGATGTAAACATATTATTTAGAAAATTTCATAAAATGGTTTGTTCTCAATATAAAACACAGATTCAAGTTCTACGTAGTGACAATGGAAGAGAATATAAAAGTTATGAGCTTCAAGAATATCTTAAATCAAAAGGGATTATTCATTAAACTATTTGTATTGATACACCTCAGCAAAATGGAGTTGCAGAAAGAAAAAATCAACACTTGTTGGAAGTTGTATGTGCCTCATTGATCAAAGCTCATATATCATTATCTTATTGGGGAGAACCAATTACTTCTGCTACATATTTGATCCATCGGGTACCTTCCAGTTCCATTAACTTTCAAACACCACTACAAGTCATCACTGAAGCAATTGTCGTACAACGTAGCAAGTTGGATCCATAAGCAATATGTTGTGTTTTATGGGATATGCCACACAACAAAAAGGGTATCATTGTTATCATCCTCCTACAAAACAAATGATTACCATGATGGATGTTATTTTTCATGAAGATACAATGTATTTCTCTTCTACACCTGAATTTCAGGGGGAGTACAACCATGCTAAAATTCAAACCCTTACATATAAATTGTTTCCTTATGAAGAAAGACAAATTATATGTGAGAAAAATACAAATAACTTGAATTTAGATGGTAATAACTCCCAATATAGAAAAGACTAAAGGGAAATGGAATCAAGTTCTCATCAACTTCAAGATCATCAAGCAAGTTCATTACTATTACTAAGTGAGTACGAGTTTCCTACTCCACAAGTTATTGATATACCTAACCAATCATTTGCAGAGGATGTTCCAACTATTGAACCAGCCAGAAAAATACTTCCACCACGTTCTAACAGAGGTATTCCTAAAGCCATGTATGAACTTGAGATTTCTAATAAAGTCAAATATCTCATGAGTAATTATATGTCTAAACATCGTTTGTCAAAATCAAACGTGCCATTTGTGCTTTAGCTAACCAAAAATGGAAAAATACTATGAATAAGGAACTAAAATCCTTAGAAATAAATAGAACTTGGGAACTTTTCGATCGTTCACCAACAAAGAAAATTGTTGGATGTAAATGGATTTTTTCAATAAAGTATCAAGAATATGGTATGATTGAATACTATAAAGCAATATTGGTGGAAAAAGGATACACTCTGACATATGGGATCGACTATACAGAAACATTTGTGCTTGTAGCCAAAATCAACATTGTTCGAGTCGTAGTATCTCTAGCTACAAATTTAGATTGACCATTATATCAAATTGATGTAAAAATGTCTTTCTACATAGAGATTTAATTAAAGAAGTCTACATGGATTTACCATCAGGAATCAAGAAATCCAAAATCCATGATGAAAAAGGTGTGCAAATTAAAAAAATAACTGTATAGATTGAAACAATCCCCAAGAGCATGGTTTGACAAGTTCACAAAGTCAATGAAGATATTTGGCTACAAACAAAGCAATTCAGACCATACTTTATTTCTAAAAAAAGGTATGGTAAGATCACTACACTTATTGTATATGTTGATGATATGATAATAACATGAAATGATCTTGAAGAAAGGAAAGCTTTACAAATTTGTCTGTCCAAAGAATTTGAAATGAAAGATCTTGGTTCCTTAAAATATTTTCTTGGGATTGAGGTTTCTCGATCAAAAGAAGGAATCTTCTTATCTCAAAGAAAGTATGTCTTAGATTTATTAAAATAAATTGGTATGTCGACATGTCAACCAGCTAATACACCAGTAGAGGAAGGATTAAAATTATGTATCAAGGTTGATCAAGTTCCAACAAATAAAGAAAGATACCAAAAGCTTGTTGGAAGGTTGATGTATTTGGCACACACAAGACCAGATCTTGCCTATGCTTTAAGTATTGTTAGCCAATTTATGCATAATCTTGGAGAATAACATATGAATGCAGTTATTCGTATTTTGAGGTATTTAAAGTTTGCTCCTGGAAAAAGGAGTATTGTTCACTAAAAACTCGGAGTTCCAAAGAATATAAGTATATACTGATACTGATTAAACTGGATCAATAAATGATAGACGATCTACATCAGGCTACTTCACTTTTGTAAGGGGAAACCTTGTAACATGGAGAAGTAAGAAACAACATGTTGTTTCCCGTTCAAGCATAAAGCCTGAATACAGAGGCATGGCACTTGGGCTTTATGAGGCCTTGTGGTTACAATCTCTCTTGAATGATTTAGGATATCTTGCTAAAGAATCAATTAAGTTATTTTGTGATAATAAAACAACATATGATATTGCTCATAATCCAGTTCAACACGATCGTACAAAACATGTTGAAGTTGACAGATTCTTTATTAAGGAAAAATTAGAAGAAAATTTATTGGCATTACCAAAAATTAATTCAGAATATCAATTGGATGACATTCTCACTAAAACAGTCTCATATCGAGTATTCATAGAAATTTCAATCAAGTTGGGGATGAAAGACATCTATGCACCAACTTGAGGGGTAGTGTTGAATTCAACAAGTACTGTAACTCATTCAACAAATGCTACACCAACACCGACGCCTACCAACATACATGTCGTCTCCCAAGCAGCTGTAAACCATGTGATTCAAAGATTGTAGTTGTTTAAATAGTAATTAACATTTGTCTATATAAACAATGTATTAAGAACAATATATCGGAGAAATCATTTATTTTATCTTCTGATCGTTTCTTCAAATATTTATTTCTTCAATAATATCTAATCATCTATTATAATTAACTCGATCATTAAAAACCGTTAATTAAATCCGACGAAATTGTACAGTTATAATATTTTTAATAGTTAAACAATCCAATCCAATTTAGTTAAAACAATATAAACGATCCAATTCGATAAAAAAAATTAATTAAAAACCGAACCAGATCAGACCGTGTACACCTCTATTCTTAAGGCGTGATTGAAATATTTGCATAATTTAATTTATATTCTATAGAAAACAAAAAGTTCTAAAGATTTCGTTTATACTAAAAACACAAGGTGCAAGGATTACAACAACAGTTCTTTGTACAGCAACAACAACAAGGGCATGTGTCCGAACAGTTTGGACAAGAGCATTTGCATTTACATTCACATTTGCAGCAACTAAAGCAATTGGAACATGAACAAGTTGGAAAAATGCAGCAATCACTTCTACAACATGACCTCCTTTTCTTTTTACAACAATCAAATTGAGGACAAGAGCAACAATTCAACTTTGGTATCGGAAAACATGCGCACTGATTGCATATACACGAACAGCAGTCGCAGCAAGGTGGCCTTTTTAGGTGAACGGAGCACTTGGTAGAGCGGCAACAGCAAATCCATGAACAGTTAAAACAGGGGATTCCACTGCACAACAATAAGCATTTATAGCTCAGAAATGGTTACTTAATATATTGACAGTATTCAAATGAATGTCATAACGACTAATGGTATTGGAAACACAAATTTTAGACTGACTAGGAGATTATAAATTTAGGGCTCCCTGTGAATTGTATATTTGTTCTGAGCTATTTTACAGTATGAATAGCATGAGAACATACAACATGCAAATAAATGATGTCTTTTAATTGAGATTTGCTACAGTAATCAATTCATCTATCTCAATTTAAATGTATCATTACAAGTATCACCAATCACGTGGTGCCATATAAGTATACTTAAAAATTTATAATCATTTCTTTTCCAATTTTCTTAATATTTTTTAGATTATATACTTAGATGATTTCATATTAATCAAAAATAAACTTTTATCTTTCCACTTATATTTTTATAAAATATGATAATAATATTCTAATGTCCAACTCTAATTACAAGTAGTGTGTAAGGGCTCTAACTCGGCATATTTTTCTATTTTTTATTATTTCTCTCCTTAAATAATTGATAGGTAACCACATAATTGTGTTACATGGAATGAGATACTAGAGTGAGGCAGAGGATTTTGCTCTATATTGCAACAACCTACAAAAAGTACATCTATTTGTGTTTTCGTTAAAAATGGTTTCACAAAGAAACACTTTCATATAAAGCACCCCATTTGTGCTATTGTCAATAATAAGCATAAATGTGATTTCTGAGTTTGAAAGCACTTGTGACAAAATTTGCTTTTACTTTATTCAAAATTCTTTATTTTGATGACAAAAGCGCTTTCACAATGTCTCAAAAGCAGGAATGGGCAGACCCATAATTATTATTATTATTTTTATTAAAGGAGACTACTAAATTTCGCTGAACCTGCTTTGCTTCCTAACTTCCTACAATCCTACTCTCCACAGTCTGCTGTTGAAAAACTAGACCATGTAATATCTAAATGCTGCAAGAAATTAAAAACAAGAGAGAGCAAGATAAGAAAACGGTACCAGAGCCACTTCCAGAAGCGACAAGTTCGACGATCCTTCCTGTTTCTATTTAAAAGAAATGAGACATAAGGATCATGATCATGATATAAATTAAAAGGAAGATTCGGGTCTAATTTTATATCCATTTCAATTTTAAATTTTAAGTTTCACAAATTTTGCGTTTTATAATTCATTTTTAATTTCTATTTCTTAAATTTGAAACTCATTTTAAAAAATTTAAAATTGAATTTCTATTCAGTAACTTAATCATACACAATTATACTCAATTTTATTTAAAATGATTATAAAATTAAAATATAATAAAAATTTACCAAAAATAAGTTTGAAATTAAATTTTAGAGTCTAAAAAGTTAAAAATTTAAAAATTTAAAATTAGTAATTGTTATCAAATAAGTATATCTAATTTTCAATTTTTAATTTTTTTCCAAAAAAATTAAAAATTAAAAATTTAATCCTAAAATTAAGGATCTCCAAAAAATAATGTTATTACATGGTATAAAAGAATCTAAATTTATCTAATCCTACTCAGAATGATTATAAAATTAAAATATAATAACAATTTACGAAAATAAGTTTGATATTAAATTTTAAATTTTTATCAAATAAACTTAATTTTTTTTAAAATATATTAAAAAATAAAAATTCAATCTTAAAACTAAAAAATTAAAAATCCAAAATTAAAAATTGAAAATTGAAAGGCTTATCAAATATGAAGTCAAAAAATAATGTTATTACGTAGGTATAAAAGGATCTGGTTTTGCCACCACGTCATCGGTAATCCTGCAAAATGGGTGATGGAGATGGAGACGAATAAAAAGTTAATACACATGGAAAACACATTTGCAAAACTAAATGCTGTAAAGATGAATTGATAAACAAACATACTCTTTGCAGCATTTGGAAGAAGGTTGAATGTGGTCCATTGATTTTAACTCTTCCTGCTCAAATAAGCATTGTCAATGAATTCGTTCACTTTCCATAGTGTGAGTAAAAATAATGAAAAAAAATACATATATTTTCTTCAAACATCTTTCGATTTAATGGATCTTGTCAAGCAAATTCAAACCCCATTTCATAATCTTTTGACAAGGAGTGTCTAAATATCTAAAAAATTGTATATAAAATTTGCTTAATAGCATCGTAAATCAATGGATGTAATAAAAAGAGAGAAGAATTTTAGATAAATAAACGTTTTAATCCTATAATTTTATAGTGAGTATTTTAGTCTCATAATTATAAAAATATATACTTTAATTTCATAGATTTTGTGTAAAATGTACACTTTACAACTAAAATGTACAATTATGTGTGAAATGGTTAGCTTAAATTTAAAATCTCTCAATGTGACATTAAGGAAGTTCATAATTTTTCTTTTTTAAATTCACTAGTGTGGTTGTAACATGTGGGAAGCATATTGAACAGTGAAGTTCATAATTGCTGAACAGATTCCACAGAAATCACTACTGTATATAAATAAATGTTTCACTAGTACACTTGTTACTTAGATGAACATACTCTTTGGTAGTGTAAAACTTCTCGAATTGAATTGGCAATGTTGTTTTTGTAACTATATAAAACCAGTGAGATCAAAAGCATAGAAGAAATTGCTAATCTCCTTCTAACACAGTTAGTATGAAGCTTGTCATTTCTTTCCGGAATTTCCAGTTAGATCTAAGAAACAATCTTATATCTAAATTAACTTAAAAACTTACATGCTAATATTACCTAAAAGCAAGTATCTTTTTCCCTAACATTTTTATATGCTATCATCTATAGTAATTATTTTAAAAATTAAAAAAATAAATCAACTTTAAAAATAATATTAACACGAGTCAAAATCTAAAATATGGGTGAAAATTTATGTGTCACTGTCATTTCTTACAAAAAGAAAAGAAAAAAAACCCATTAAAGCATAACACGAGAAAGCTCGTTCATTTACACCAAAAATTTAACCAACACAACAAAGTCAAAATCTTTAAACCAAACCCACCTCAAGAAAACCAATCTCTCTCTCAAGCATCTGAACCTTAGCTGTTCCTCGGCGTTTCGCATACAAATCAGGATACTCCGGCGGGGATTTTGGGCATGGAGGAGGCAGAGAAGGCAATGAAGGAGAACAATTAGCTTGAGTAGCCATTGATGAAAAAAAATCTAAATCTCACAGGCTACAAACAAAGTGACCCAAAAATCAAACCTTTTTTACCTCAATAAAGTAAAATAGACAAAGCAAGAAATGGCAAGTACTAGTACTAGAAAAAGAAATACAACCCAACTCTGATTAGTAACAAAGCCGACCAACTCTGATAGCAGTAATAGTAGTAAGTGACAAACAATACGCAGAAAATGATGTTAGGTGTGAATTGCTATATGAAAAGTGAGTGGCAGAGCAGTAATTAAATTCTCTGACAAGGATAATTACGACCCAGAACCCACAAAAAGGAAAAAGAAAAAGAAAATAATTCAACAGAAGGAAATGTTCTGCAGAGAAAAAACAGAGGTGTATAAAAGTGTATGCATCACAAACATGTTTCAGAGATTAAATGAAGGTTTAATTGTAAATTATGAGGCTAAAAATATAGTCTTGTGCATGGTTCTGTGACTACTCTGTCCTGGTCTTTTCTGTCAGTTTTTAGACTTACCGAAACTAAGCTTTTGATCATGATAAATACTAATCACTAGTTAGAGATTATAACAAGTAAAAAAAATACCATATTTTATTTCGTATTTAGTAGTTGTGAAAATATTTTATTTTTATAAAAATTTACTAAAATTAATTTTATAAAAATAATAAATTTGTACGATTAATTAATATGTATAAGTATAAATTATAATGTATTTGAACGAAAATTTATTCTTAATCTAATAACATAAATTAAAATAAATAAGGATCAATAATAACATCAATTTAATTTTTTTATTTGTTTTTTTATAATAGTTAATGATTTTTTTTAAAATTAGACAATAAATAACTAATTTTTTATTTTTTATTTTTCTCATTGTGTCAAGTGTTATAAAATATCAATTTCATAGGTTAGTGTTAATAATAATATAAAATTAATAAAATAGAAAATAGAAAAAATTTAAAATTTAAAATTTTATTATTTGTTACAAAAAAACTATTTTCATTTTATAAAAAATAAAAATTATTAATATAATTAAAAATAAAGTACTAAATTATTCTAATTAATATAACTAAAAATGATTACGGGTGGTTTTGTCACAATAATTAATGTTATAGTAAAGCGAGGAAAAGTCTGCAATTGCAAGAGAATGTACGAACTAATTTGGCAAAGTTGAGGTTTTTTGATTGAAATTTGAATTGGGATTTTGAAATTTGTTTCCGAAAACGAGTGAGTAAATAGATAAATCAGAACCCATTTCGTGCTCGCTCATGTTTGTGTGGGTTTGTGCAAGAAATGGTGGTTGCTCTGTTTTTTAATTTTTTTCTGCAGAAAATTCAGAGAAGAAGCGGAAAGCACGATGGGCGAGTATCTCAGACCGCACGTGACTCTGCGTAAGAAAGAGAAATCAAATAACAAGGCCTCGTGTGTTTTCGATTGTGTGAGTATTTATATATCTGGTGTAACAATAATTATCAGTAATAATATTACATATTTATTATAAATTTAACATATAATAAATATATTTTTACTTTTCATTTTAGGTAAAAAAGCTCTGATTTGAGAGTAACCCATTCTCCTTTTTTCTGATTTTTTTAATATTATTGCTAGTGCAGTTCAACATGATATTACATTCATGTAAATGAAATTTAATATTTAATATATATATATATATTTAAAATTACAAATATAGAATCTTTAATTGAATTGAGGACGAGTATTATAGTTATTAATTATAATAGAAAACTAAAAAGTTAAGCATCATAATTATTTTGAACAACAAAAAATACCCGATAATAATCCATGTCATAATACCACTTTTGTATGTGAAATTACCAATCTTTCAAGTTTCATTTACCTCGTACATGAAAAGAAAGTTTGGGTAAAAACTAAGTTCTTACGTACTGAACAAATTGCTTTGTAAAATTGCTTTCTTGCTATAATGAGATGTAATTAATGTAAAACAGTAGAATAATAAAGGTAAGAGCTGGTAAAAATCTAATACCAACTAATTGTTATTATTATTGTTGAAAATTGTTATTAAAACTTTAAGTTCTAAAGTACTAACTAAATAAAACAAGTTATTTTAAAATTATATTATTTTTTTCGTATATTTTCGTTACAATTATATAGTTATATATAAATAGATTTATTTTTTAAATTAAATATTCATTGATTTACTCTTATAATTAAGGATTTCTTGTGTTTTTTCCATGAATTACTCTTTAAATTAAGAATAATAACTCATTAATTTACTACTTGAATTAAAGTTCTTGATTTACTTCTTGAATTAAGAAGTTTAAACTCCTTAATTTACTTCTTACATTTATCTCTAATACTCCTCCTCAAGCTGTATCCATAAGATTTATGGATCTAAGTTTGCACAAAAGTCGTAGAAACTGATGAGAAGTCAATGCACCAAAGGTAAAACTAACAAAAATGTTGATTACGATAGCAAAAAAAATATTGTTGTTGATGTGGGACCTTTCCTTTTACCACAATACTTTCCCTCCACATCGGGTAGATAGGAGCTGCAGAAGAGATTTAATTCATCATCACCAAGACCCTAGTTTCAATGTGGGACATTTCTTTTTACCACATTATTCCTCCTCCACATCAAGTAGTTAGAAGTGAGAGATTTAATTCATCATCGCCAAGAAATTTGTTTTGAAAAAAAAATATTTGAACAAGAAATCGTTCTGATAGAGTGTCAAATGTACTTTAAGACATTGCAAACTCTGTTGTTGAAAACAAAGATAAAATTACAAAAAGCTACAAGTATATGATGTTTCAGTAGAGGAATAACATTTTTTTTCACGAAGATCGACTTGCTTTGATACCATGTTGAAAATGCCGAGACCAAAGGTCTTACCAAATAAAACAAGCTCTTTTAAAATTGTATTGTTTCTGTCATATTTTCATTACAATTCTATAGCTATATATAAGAAGATTTACTCCTTCAATTACTCTTTTAATTAAACATTCTTTGATTTACTCCCTAAATTAAGGATTCTTTGTTTTATTCCTTAAATTAAGAAGTTAACACTCCTTAATTTTATCTGCAATAATTATTATAATTTTTTTATGTTAAATTTGTATAATTAATAAAGAATTCGTTCTTATATTTATTAAGAAAATAATAGATTTGTAACTAATACAAATTTGATGGGATAATTTATACAAAAAAAAAGTGATACATTTCTTAACTTACTATAAATAAAATGATTGAAATTTATGTCTAATTTATTTATTCTTCTATTTTTATTTTATCAATTTATTTCATTTTTAACTATATAAATATTTTTTACATTATATTTTTAAATATGTACTAAACATATCTACATCACACGAAATATTATTAAAATAAAATTTAAGCTATAAAATAAGTTACTATATAATTAAACATTTATTTGTTATACATTAACATGTAATACATATTTTATCCCACCCTAGTTTTTTACCTAAGTGGTGGTAGATGTTTATTTTAATACGTAATGAAAAAGGTATTAAGTTTGAAAGTATTAATCCACGAATGACTTTTATTTTTATTCATTATCTTTTACAAATACTACTACTTTTTAAACTATTAATACAAGATTTATATCTATCTGTAAAAAACAAAGTTTTAAAAAAACAAAAATAATATTTTTAAAAGCCGTTTAAACTGAAACAATTATGATATTACATGTTATTAATTAAAACTTATCTCACGTGGATCTACTGAATTTTTATAGCTTTTATCATGATAATTTTATAGAATTTATAAGTATTATAAACTATTTAATATTAAAAAGGTAATTTAACGAGTAAAGATATTCATAATTTTTTTAAATTCTATCACTATATTAATTTAATAGCATCTACTTTCATTTTTATCACTAAATTTTATTAGGTTAAAAAAAAAACAACAACAACATGAATTTTATTAAAGCTTTGAGCATTATGACGGTGAAACCCCATAGATTCGAGCATATAGTAGTTTTTAAGATTACACAATGGTAATGAAAATTAACAAAGAGTAGTTATTTATTATTATATTTTTCATCGTTTAAATTACTTTCTCTCCTTAATTTTATTGGAAATCTATTCTTTTCTAATATACAGTTATATTAATTTTAAATTTTATTTAATTAAAATATTATATTATCACATATTTTAAAAATAATAAATAATTTCAAGATTTTTTTTATTCTCTTTCATTCTTTTTTTTTCCTTTGCTATTAATTTTTAAATTGTTAGGGAGACTTTTATTTTTGTTATTCTTTAATTAACACTTATAAATTTCATTTTTTATATATTAGTTTAAAAAAACTTAAAAAATATATCAATAAAGCAAAATTCAAACGTATGATTTAGAAAAAAAATAATAGAAGTGAGAATAAAATAGTAAATGATACTGTTGCCACGAACGTATTTCATACTTTTATTCACACTTGTTACGCTTATCTATCACTCATTGTCATTGACTCTCTTTTTACCCGAATCAATAAGTAGATATTCTCATTTATTTCAGCAAAAAATGATTAAATAAAATATTTATTCTTTCTAGGCAAATATTAATTTTAAATTATTAACCCGTCAAGTTTCAAGGTCAGAAACATGAACGAAATTTTTAAAATGATTGGTTTTGAACAACTCGTCGAAACGTACGGAAATAAAACATTTTATCATAATTTATTAATAATATTATGTCATAAGATAGACTTTCTTTTTTTAATAATTTGATAATTAAAAAAAACTTAAAATACTTGTAGATTATAATAAAAAATTATGTGTATTGATAGGTAATAAAAATATTTAACTGTATAGCATTCATTTTTATATAAATAAAATTTTAGTTTTAATTTTCTTACACATATTATAAATATTTTTGTATATAACGTAAATATATATACACATATTTAAAAATATAGTTATATATATATTTTTAAAATATTAAAAATAAAATTATGTGAATAAAAAATCGATGATTAAAAAATTTATATTTTTACATTGTTTTATTTTTAACATCTACAAAAAAATATGTATAAAAAAAAATTTAATGTTTAAGAAAATTATTCCCTAGGAAAAACATAATTTATTATAGCATAATGTACCATTAATTTATCATGTATAATATATCATTAATTGATACAGAAATTATATTAAAACAAGTTATCAAAAAATTGGATATATTTATTTAAGAAGAATTCAATTATTAATAAACACTCATTTTAGAGAATGAATAGATACACCAATAAAAATAACATTATTAGATAACAAAATAATAAATAGAAAAAATGTCTTATTAGTAATGATCAATGATAGCTTAGGATACCAAAAGTTAAAATTTACAACATATTCTAAATTTGCTATTAATATATATGATAAAAATATAAATCAAGTATTAAATTTAGCTTATGAATTTGAAAGAGAAGAATTAATGAAAGAAGAAAATCATCCATTTTTAATACATTATCTAATAGTATATCTTTTAACAAATAGTCATAATAGTTCAATATATGGACACAATAAATTTATAGAAAGAGGCAAACCTTTTAAAGAATTTGAACAAATAATAAAACCAAAAATACTAACAGACTTTAAAATATCAAAAGAACGACAATTAGATATCAAAGAACAACTCTTGATAATAAGAAGAAAAAGTAATTTTGTTAGAAATAATAGCATGCCAAGATTTAGTTTTATAGACCATGAAGGAGAAACTTCTAACCAAGAAGTTAAAAAAACTAAAAAATGAAAACATTAGTTCATATTAGGGAAAAAATATTTAGAGATAAAATAAAAAATGTGCATTTGGAAGTAAATGGAAGACTAGTAGGTATAACAAAAATATAAAGCAATATTATTTGAAACTGTACAATTATTAGCAGAGGAAGTTGATTTAGTCAAATAATCAAACACAAAATATTTACAGGAAATAATAGATGTACAAAAAGAATTACTAAAGAAAATAAAAGAATGTGGTTATAATAAACTACAACAAGAGATACACAAGAAATTTTCAGAATTGAAAAAAGATGTATACAACATACATAGAAATGATGAAATAATAGGTCATAAATATGATACCTTAGAAGGACTAAAAGAAGAACCACTCAGGAGATTATATTCCCTAATTCCTAAAAATGAGAAAAGAAAAAATGAAGAACAATATGAGAACAAAGAGATAATTTCAATTTAATAGAATATAGAAAAGAATTAGAAAGAAAATTCATGAACCCTGAAAATAGAGATATAGAAAAATTAGTTAGTTTATTAACATTAACTAATGAAGAAATAGAAGAACATTATAATGAAAAAATTTGTACTAACAAAAATGAGGATGCATGATATGACATTAATTAGTGATACTGATTCTGGACCAAAAAACATGACCCCAAAAGGTCATATGAAACCAATATTTCATTACCATTACCTTACCAAGAAGGAACATCTGACCCACATAGGGGAGAAAGAAATAGGCAAAGAATAGAACAACCTAATACTCCAAATAGAAGAAAACAACCACCTACAATGGAAGAAGGGTTGCATTGGGGAACTAGAGGTAGTATTCCACCAGAATTCAAACACTATGATAATTATAAGTCTGATCTTTCTAGATTTAGATTGTATATAAGATAGGAAGAAATCATTAGATGAATGGGCTAGTGGTATGAGTGTGCTTATACAAACCTCTCAATCTACCCAAACAAATCCTTCAATCTATAGGGTACTTATAGCACATAAAATGACATGAAATGTAAAAGTTTGATTTTCAAACTTAATAGATCAATGACATTTATTAATGTAAGGGAATGCGAAGGGAATACTTGGATGCATTAATAAATGAAATATACAAAAAAATTATTTGAGAAGATAAAAGAAGAACCATCACTGAATCCAGTGAAAATGAAATCAATGAAGTTAAATGACATCTAACAAAAATGGAAATTTGTAACATGTGTTACATAGATTCTTTTATTTATGAATGTGAAATGTATTTTCATAAATTACCACCCTCTGTACAAACAACTTATAAATAAATGTTTTTCAAAAAATTATCTAGAACATTACATGAGACCTTAACAGAAAGTTGAGAACAAAGAAATAGAGAAACTATATTAGATACTCTATAAGGAAGAATAAGAAGCCTTAAAATTTTGATCATTATTAAATGTCAAGAAAGAAAAAAATATAAACGAATAAGAGGAAATGATAAAATCTATTGTGATAAGATTTTAGAATACTAAGAAAATATAGATGTAATATAAAATATTATAAACAAAAATATAAATTCAAAAAACAAAATTTCCAAAATATAAAAAGAGATTTAATAGAGAAAACTACAAGAAAAAATATTTTAGAAGAAAGAAGTATAAACCTCCTAAAAATAAGAATTATTGTCCTTCAGAAAAGAAAAAAATACAAATGTTGGATCTATAATGAAGAAGGATATTATGCCAATGAATGTCCAAGCAAACTTCAACATAAAAAGGAATTTCCCCAAAAAGCAAAAATATTGGAAGAAGCTTTCAAAATGGAATTAGAACCAATCGAAGAATCTAATATAGATGATACTTATAGTATCTATCTATTGGAAGAAATAACTGACTCATAATATGAACTCTCAAATTATGGATATTCTTCATCAGAAGATGAATGATTTGTATAATATTACAAATACAAATAGTACTTACATTAAAGTAAGACTAAAATTTAAAGGCTATAACACTTATCATTTACATGCATATATAGATATAGGAGCTAGTATGTGCATAGCTAGTAAGTATTTATTTCCATAAGACAACTGGAAACAAGCGCCAAAATATTTAATTGTAAGAATTGCTAATAATACTACAATAAATCTTAATAAGGTATTATAAGATACTGATATAATGATAGGAGGAGAAAAGTTTCACATTCCTACCATATATCAACACGAAACAAGAATTGATTTGTTAATAGAAAATAATTTCTTGAACTCTTGTCAACCTTTCACACAATATTTCTACAAAATAACTCTTACAACCTTAGAAGGAAATATCATTTATGTCTTAAAAAACAAAAAAGCTTTAATTGTCTCAAACCTAACTTTTATGCAACAACATAAAAAAGGAAAACGTGCCAGCAAAAATCTTATTTATAAAATATTTCGTTAGATATAGAAGAGAAACAAAACTTTTTTCTCAATGAAATACAAGAAGACAAAGCCCTAACAAGCATCAGAAAACTATTAAAAACAAACAGTTTAGAAAATTCTTTGAATCTAAAAATTAATAAATCTAAAACAATAGTCAACATAAAATTAAGAGATCTTAACAAGATCATAAGAGTAAAAACAATGATTTATATTCCATAAGACATGATTGAATTCGAAAAACAAATTCAAGAAATTTTGGAATTAAAAGTCATAATAGCAAGTAATTCACCTCACTCTACTTTAGCATTCTTAGTTGAAAAAGAAGCTAAGAAAAAAAGAAGAAAAAAAGAGAATGGTAATAAACTTTAAAGCACTAAATAAAAAACCATTGACGATGGATACTTCATTCCAAAAAAGGAATAACTACTATCATTAATAAAATGAAAGAAATACATTTCGAGTTTTGATTGTAAGAGCGGATTTTGGCAAATAAGACTGGATGAAGAATCCCAAAAAGTAACGACATTTAGTTACCCCCAAGGACAATTCCAATGAATAGTTATACCATTTGGATTAAAACAAGCTCCAAGTATTTTTCAAAGATATATGGATAACATTTTCAAGAAATTACAAGATATTTGTTGTATTTACATATATGATATTTTGGTTTTCATTAATGAATTAAATAAACATTATTTGAATATTATCAATATTTTACAATAATGTAGAAAAGAAGACATTGTACTCTCTGAAAAGAAAGCAGTACTTGTACAACAAAAAATTAAATATTTAGAGTTGAAAATTGAAGATGGAAAATATAATCTACAATCTCATATACTAAATAATATTCAAGATTTTCCTAGTGAATTAAAAGACAAAAACCAATTACAAATATTTTTAGGATATTTAACATATGCAAAAAGCATACATCAAGAAACTTGCAGAAATAAGAAAACCATTACAAGCAAAATTAAAAAAAATATCATATATGGAAATGGTTCGAATAAGATACTCTATATATGGATAGAGTAAAAGTAAGGGTAAAATTTTTGCCAACTTTATACTATCGAGGACCAGATAATAAGATGATAATTGAAACATATGTTTCACAATAATATTGAGGAGTAGTTCTTAAACCAAGAATAGATGACAAAAATGAATATTTTTATAGATATACATCAGGATATTTCTAAGGTTCAAAATTAAATTACCATAGTAATGCAAAAGAATATTTAGCTATTAAAAAAGTCATTAAGAAATTTATAATATATGTTATAAGCTCTAGATTCATTGCTAGAACGTATAACAAGAATTTTGGTTATTTCTTAAGAACTAATATTGTAGATAATTACAAACAAAGAAGATTAGTTAGATGACAACAATGGTTCGACCATTACAATTTTGATGTTAAACATCTTCCAGGCCATAAAAATAGCTTAACAGATACTCTTATAAGAGAATTAACACTTCTAACTATTTTTATGCTTTTAGGAATGGAACATATTGATATCAAAATCAAGATAAAGGAAAACAAGATAAAAATCATACAGGAATAATCCGAGCTATTTATCTCGAGAAATCTCTTATAGAGACAAGAAATAAACAGGAAGAACTTAATTATTCAAAACAACCTTTAGAAACCAAAAGCTCAAAAGAGAAATCTTCATTAAAAATTCATGGTGAAACTTCTAAAGATAAAAAGGAAGAACCTAACAATTCACAAAAAACTTCTGAAACCAAAAAGCTCAATTGGGCAGATGATCAGGCAGAGAAAGAAGAACAGAAAAAAGTTTATGTGGTCTATAATGGTCCAAAACCAAAAATTTATAACAACTAGGCTGAAGCAAATAAATCTATTCTGGGAATTAATGGAGTAACTCATAGAGCCTTCGCCAACAGAATAGAAGCCAAAGATAGTTATGTCAACTACAAAACACCAAAACTAATAACTCTAGAGGAGATAGTAAGAAATTATTTTGTAGCATTATAACAAAACCCAACATCTCCAAGCAGATTGACAAGTCTTGGAAAAATAGCAAGGCTTCCAGTGATATTTAGAAAAACATCTCCTATAGAGACATAAAAAATAGTAAAACATTCAATCTATTCAGAGAGACATCCCCTAGAAATACTCCAATCATTGAGGATGAGAAAGACCAATATATAAACCTTAGCAAACCACAATGGTTGAGTCTTTATAACTTGTCCAGAAAGTGACCCAGGAACATATCGAAGATATGAAATTCTATACTACTGATAAGGAATTTCCTACAGAAAGTAAATTCAATATCTTATAAGGAGCTGATCCAATATTTATGTATAAATTATTTCGTGCAAGACTAATAGAAAATATATATCCATGAATTAATTTAAGTGAGTTAAATTATTTCTCAGAGAATTTTAAAAGAGCAATCAAGAACTTTAGAAGGAAGATTAAAACAAGTGATAAATCTATTTATCTTAGATTTTTCAGTTCATTAATGGACTGGAATGTGAAGGTATGTATTAGTCTCTACCACTTCATCAAGATAGGAATTTCAAACACAAACAAAGAAGTTCTCAAACCAAGGTCATTTATAGAAAATTATTCAACACAGAAGAACTCTATATACTAAAAGGTCAAATACTAGGCCAAATTTACTATGAATTCAAAAAGATTGACAATTCTATTGAGATCAAAGTAAATTATTCAACCAATAAAGTTATCATCATTTCCCATAGTAGCATGGCTCTGTCAAAATAAGATGGTGAAAAATTACCAAATACGAAACCAATTTTATATGCAACAACCTAGAAATTAGTCAAGAATCAAGGAAGGTATTCTACTTCTATGCCAGAAAAGCCACCAAAGACCACAGATGCATTCTTTGCATCAAAGATAGAGAAGATGAAGATATGTTATCATCAACATTATCAAAAGAACCATCGGCAAAAAATGACAAAGAAAAATAAAGAAACAAAACTGTCGGCAGAAGATAACAAAGGAAATAAAGATATAGATCCCACATTTTAGTTGACATCATATGCCAAGGAAAAAAAATGGCTATCCTTTAAAGTAAAAAAAGTAGAATAATTATTAAAGTAAGGGTAAAATAATAATTTTAGTCTTGTAAATAGGGATTCCTTGTGCTATAAAAGGAACATTTATTCTCATTTCAAAACACACACAAATACGCATAGATACAAAGCTCTCTACTCTAAAACAAACAAAAAAACTCTAGTATAGAAAATCCCTATATCTAGAAATCAATGTTATACCCAGTAATTATAAGCGACTAATCACCTCTTCAAGATTCTTAGTTGATTTTAAGTTGCAATAATTATTATCTTATGAATAAAATGGAGTTTAGTTACTCTTCTCTAGTAAGTTAACTATTGGACACCATTTATGTACGAAATGCGTTGAGCTTTGAGCAAAGTTGAGACATAACAGGTGTAACAAAAGAATACGAACAGAAGGGAAGACCGTGGTAGACCCATCAAATTCATGTATAATAATTATAAATTTAAGTCAATTAAGAATCTTGAATGATTAAATATTTGCTTACATCATGTCATAATACTGCTAAAATATGAAAATTGAAACTATTTTTAGAATTAAACAACTAATAATTCCAAATAAAATCAAAGATAAAAATATAATTCTATTAGACACATTTGATAAAGGTTATCTATATTATTTAAATGAATACTTTAAAGATGAGGATTATGTAACTTGTCTTGAAAATTTTAAAAGATTTAACACCTTATTAGATATCTACACAAATTATATTAAAGTTATTACAAGTATCATAAAACATCCTATTTCAAGGATATTATAAGACTATTTTAGTCAAAAATATGTAAGAATAGAGAAAGAAAAATTCAACAACTTAATGTTTGTATATTACTTCTTTGAAGATTATAAGTATATTGTATGTACACAAGAAAAACATGTTTGTATACTACGAATATGATAAAATAATATGCATTCAACACATATAACTTATCAAGATAATACTATATGAACATCAAATCATTTGTACATAAATTAGAACTATTAGATTAAACAAATAAAATAATTTTTTTATTTTAAAAGACAATTAATAGATTCGTGATTAGAATTAAGTAATCAACCTAACGAAGAACATAATATACTATGCAATTTTTTTATTCTCTTTCTATTATATCTCAGAGAGTAAACATGAGAATTATTTTCTACTTATTTTATTGTTAGTAAACACATTTTAAATATATAAAATCCCTTATTCTTAAATATATTATGTTAATTTAAAAAATAAAAATTTAGATTAAATTTATAAATAAAAAATTATAATATTAAGAAATAAATTATAATATTTGTATGATCGTAAGTTTTTAGTTTTACTTTTTAGATCTGAGGATTTTTTTAAATAAGTATATCAGTGGTGTATTTTAATTAATAGTTAAATTTTAAAATATTTGATATATCTAAATAAATTATATATGATTAGCTGCCTCATTTGCATCCCCCCAAAGACATTCTTGAAAGAACCAAGTCACTGACATACTGAGTACGAAGTCTATGTTTTTGTGTTTTTTTGATCAGGAAGTCTCCTCCTATTTACCCTCTTGCCTTAACGTGTCAACATCAGTTGAATCCTATATAACATACCCACTATGCTGTAACCACAAAAACACCTTAACGTGTCAACATCAGTTGAATCCTATATAACTTACCCACTATGCTCTAACCACAAAAACACAAAAGATAAATGGTTGTAAAGTTACAAAACTAAAGTTTAAAATTTATAATAATAAAAATAATATTAAATAAAATTTAATAAACGATTTTAATACTAAATAAATTTAAATAATTACAATTTAATTTATATTTAATTAAACAATATTTAAAATAAAATGATATATTAAATTTTTTAATAATTAAAATATATCAAGTAAAAATAAATCTTTTATTTTTATTATTTTATCTATATTGTTTCCGTGGAACTTAAAAGTTAAAACCGATCCAATTCATTAACATCTTATCCCATGTTTGGTTGGAGGGAATGGGAAGGAATCAGAATTGATTCTTTCCATTTTATGTGTTTGGTTGGACAGAATAGACAGACGGAATGAAATTATGATTACTAAGGGGGGAGAAGAAATTATTTTGATTCCTTCCATTTTGTGTCTTTGGTTGGACGGAATAGACAGACGGAATGAAATCGATTACTAAAGGAGAAGAAATTGTGATTCCTTCTCCCCCTTAGTAATTATAATTCCATTCACATCTAAATTTTTTTTTTTCAATTTTACCCTCCCAAATTCACAAACCCAAAATTTCAAAACCCTAAATTCAAATCTGAAAACCCTAAACCCCAAATCCCTAAATCCTAAACCTTAAACCTTAAACCTCAAATCTCTAAACCTTAAACCCTAAAACCCTAAAACATAAATCCCAAAACCCCAAATTCCAAATCCTAAAACCCTAAATTCAAAATTCTAAAACCCTAAACCTTTTTTAGAAAAATAATAATTTTAACCCTAAACCTTAACCCACAAATATAACCCAAAATCCTAAATCCCTAAATCCTAAATCCCACATCCCAAATCCCAAACCTCAAAACCCTAAACTCTATTTAGAAAAATAATAATTTTAATAATATATTTCTTTTTAATTAAGTAATAATTATTTAGAAAAATAATAATTTCAATAATATATTTTATCTGACGAAAAAATAGTAATTAAATGATATTATTTGAACTTTACTAAATGTAGGAGTATTAAGGTAATTTACAGCTTTTTTCATTATATTCCAGTGGCAAACCAAATACTGTAATTCTGATTCCGAGCTTGATTTCAGTGATCAAACCAAACAACATTATTTCCTTTTCATTCTATTCCATTCCGATTTCGATTCTGATTTCATTCCAGGAACCAAACGTCACCTTAGTTTCATGCGCATGTGTTTAGCGGTGAACACAAACTACAAAAAAACACTTAGGTGGATTTAATATTTTTTTAGAGCACTGTTAAATATTATAAATACAATTAATTTTAAAAAAAATTATATAATTTTGTGAATCTATTATACTATCCAATCAAATTATTTTATATCATTTAAAACTTATGAAATTTAAAATTTTACATATATTTATTAATGGATCCGGCACTGAAACGACATATCGTCTCAATTTGAATTCCCTTTCCAAAGTACCACGGCTAAAGAGCAATGACTCAGTAGTCAGTGGCTTGTCGATTAGATTGTGAAGGCCACAACCCAGGCCTGTTTTTGTATAAGCTATTAGATTTCGAAATAATAACACGAAAACAAAAGAACCACTAAATTATTGAACAAAATCATAAACTTGCACATAAACCTGGTTGTTGTGTGATTAATAATAGTATAATCTGTTTCTCCTGTTATACATGCCATATGGAAACTTAGGTATTAGTAACTTTTTTTCTATTTTGAAGTGGAAATATATTTTTTTTAATTGAATTGAAACATTCAAATATATTTAAATCATAGATTATACTAAATCAAGAATTGCTTTCAATGCCTAATGGCTTACTTAATTGTCTTCCAATGAGTTTTGTGATGTATATTCGAATCCACTCAACAATCGTCTTATATACTCTAGTAATATAGTACTAATCATCTAATAAATCGAACATATTACGCAACCATAACCAAGTTTGGGCTCATGATGATGTTTTCCATGAAGAATGATTTTTCTCTTTAAATCTTAAAGTAGGCTATTTGAAAAATAATAACGAAAACCCACTGCATTTTTGCGTCTTAGTTCCAGTTGACGAGCAGTTTACTGAGAAAGCACTATGACCTTAGATATATCAACTGCATAAGAGATTAACTCCTGTAGCGTGGGCGAAAGAATTCTTAATTTGTGTGTTAATTAAGTCTTACTACTTAAATTAGGGTATTAATCATGACACATCAACTTATCGCAAACACAAATTATAATTTATTACTAAGTATTTTAGAAATTCAAAAATCATATTATTATTTAATATTATAAATAATTTACTTGATAAAAATTGTAAAAGTATTTTTTGTCAACCAACAGACGAACATATCACAACAAGACATGATTGACACATCTACTTAAAACTAACCGTTCCTATTTCTGACATACAAAAGCACATCAAGCTATAAATACATGATTGATACTAATGTGATAAACAAATTATGTAAGATGACTTATTTCCGAAGTGAACCAAAACCATCGAGAAAACACGAACCCACAATGGTAATTTATATCCACAGAATATTTAACATGCAAACGTGAAAAACTACTAATTTATTAGGGAACTTTTATACAAAGGCACAATCTAGGGTGTCAATACTCGAGTTCTAACTCACATTATGTTATGCAAGATTGGTCTTCATGTTCCAGCCTCTAGTTTGACAAATATGGTAGCCTACAGATTCTGTACAACATCATCATTAGTTTCACAATTATGGGAGGGCTTGCACGGTTATACCAAATTAATGGTCACTACACTCCAACCAGTGAAACGCCCATTGATGTGCCTAGCCTAAAAGAAAGAAAAACCAAATAAATAACTATGAGGCCAACTCCTAACATCTTGTTGGGACGCATATCGTTTCGGGGAAGCACAACCAGTGACCATATAAGCCCTAGAATTAGAAATCCCATTGTATAAAATAAGCTGCCATCTTTGGGAAGTACATATGATGCAGGTCTCTCACTCCAGGCTCCAAGAAGCAATGAGATCCCAAGACCAGCAAGAGTGTTGAACATAGGGCCGGCATAGCATCCTGACATTGCTATCTGTACACCATCTCCTCCATTAATTGCTAGAGCAACATTTGACATTAAATCACCCATAGAATTACCCCATGCCAATACAGTCACTCCAAGGATTGATGGGTTAATTTCAAAAATTACACCTAATGACACCAGCAAAGCAACAAGCTCATTTGCAACAATATAGAACCACACAATACTCATGAAAAAGCCACCAAACACCCATGGAAATAAAAATCTTCGTGGAGGATGATCATTTCTGGTGTATAAATGTGCAAGAACACCACCAAAAATAACAGCAACAAAATATGCAATTTCTCTGCTTAGATACCCCACATCGTCCTGGGTGTTCCATAAAACAGCAAGAAGAACTGGTGCTAATGAAGCACTTGCAACAGCATAACCTTTTGACCACCTCTCCTCCTCAACAATAGGAATAGTTAACCTTCTGGGGATCGTCAATGGTATCTCCAGCCCTAGCAACAATTTAGAACAAAAAGAAGAGGCCACCTCGTTATTGACTTCCTCATCATTCCAACCCCACAAGGATTTTGGGCTATCTGAACCAGCCTTCACATTTTGATTTGAATAAATTGCCACATTTGAAGCCCACATCCACTGAGGCAACCTATTTTGAAGATGTGGTACATCACTGTCAGAATCAGACTCAAGCAGTGATGCATATACGGAGTCATCCTCTTCAGTTCCACCTGCAAATATACTTCCTCTGACAGGAAGCAATGGTGTAACAGCATCTAGCTTAAATTTGCGAGCATGTTTCCTCAAAATCTCATTAGCAGCAACAGCGGATGCATATATCACATAAATTGAAACAAAAGCCACCGCATTTCCAACAGTAACCCTACCAACAATCAATATGATGGCAAGTGAAATAAGAGTGAAAAGGAAGAAACATATATCCCTGATGAAACACTTTTTATCAATCTGAACCTCTCTTTCCGCTACCAAAAGTGATATTGTACCAACTACAACACATGTAACAAAAACAGCACCACCCAACACACTATTTAAACCCACCTCACCTGAATCCTTGCCCATAAAAGCAGCAATACTAGAAAACACATCAGGAGCACCATTACCAAGTGGGAGCAAAGAAACACCCGCCACAGTTGCTGACAACTTCAAGAGACTTGAAAGCTTCTCCAAAGAACAACAAAAGTAATCTGCCGCGGTATTACCCAATAGATAGAACAGAGCAGCCATCCAACTCATTAACACTGCATGTCCCAAAATACTAACTTTCTCACAATTACAATAGAAGAATGAAATGTAATTGAGAAACCCTCCAGCGGTGCACTCTGGATGAGCAGTCAAGTACTCACACTGGCTCCGATAACCCTTATGTTGATACAATCCACTGCACAATTTGGGATCATTCACACTAAAGTTGTTGGCATCAGGACCATCAGCGGAAATGCTACGATTCGAGTCAACAGCATTAACTTGAGCTATTCTTCGACGAATAACCTCAATCCGATGATCCTTATCACGAGGCCCACCAGCTCTGAAGCTCCAAAACGGGGGGAGAACTGAATGCGAATTCCCCAAAACCGGATTTCTCATAAAACCATCCTGATTATAGAACAATAACAACAATGCCAGAAGACAAACCCCATTGAAAACCCCACGAAACCAGGGATTTCTCGCACCCAAAACCTGTGGCCGTTCTTTCATTTCCCCCCTCCACGCTCCTCTCTCTCTCTCTCTCCCTCTCTCCCTCTCTCCCTCTCTCCCTACAATCGTAACTGTAAACCCACAAACTATCGAGAGGAGAAATTCAAGGAATTTCTAGGGTTAGGGTCTCAAAGAAATAATTTGAAACCCTAATCAGTAATTGAAGGGGGCTCTAATTCGAAAAACCAGAAATTGAAGGTAGAAAACACAAAATAGGTATATGATTTGTATGATGTATTTACAAATTAATGAATAAATATTTACAAGGTACTTGAGAGAGAAATAGATGGAGGTTTCGAACAAAGAAGAATAGCAATTTCAAAGAAGCTTCATCTGAAAATTGTTAGCTTACGGTTGCAGCTAACAATCATCAGAGACCCCTAGCGAATCCAAAAGATGGGGTTTATACCTCTTGGATTGGAACCTCAGCTCTTAACATGCGCCAATTTTGTCAACCTTTTAGGTTTGGATTGGGGAAAATACACATTCGTCTGTCTTCCAAAGCCCAAAACAAGCAAAGAATTGCAGTGTTATCCAAATAGAATATTATACGACCAAAGAAAAAACATGAATTAATATGATTTAAATTTTCTAATATAATTCTATATGATTAAAAAGTTATGGTAGTGATCATAGATCACAGAATAATTTATTTATAAATACGCCAAATATATGTTCAATTTTTTATAATATTTTAAATATTTTTTTACGTTCTCCAAAATTCTTACCAAACATTCTAACCTTCAAGATCTATTTGGCCTTTTCGGATCTAATTATTCTACCTTTTTTTTTAAAATAAATAATTGGTGCACACATGAACATTTATGGATTTTCTTTGGTTTTAAATTTGTATCATGCTATTTATCATTCATCTTTTACATAATATTCTTTATTGTTTGATTTAGATATTTAAAAAAAAAATTAATGTGTTTTTTTTCAAAATCAATTACATTAATATTATCTTATATATTTTTTATACTTATTGCTTGTTATAATTTATCATGTATATTTTTATATCATATAAATTATTTATTTGTATTTAATACTCTTAACTTACAATATATTTTTGTGATTATATTTATATATTTGGTTAGAATTTGTGGTTTTAGTTATTCACCGTTTCTAAGCATAATACTCGTATTTGTATTTAGAATGTGAGTTTTATCCTATACTTAAATATTTTAATATCAAATAAAAATCTTAAATTTTATTGTAAAGTCATACATTTATATTGATTTTCTCTCAAAACCATAGTCTTTAATATGTTTCAATTCTTTTAGGTTTTTTCAATATATAAATGTATTTGGTTAATAATATATTAATAATTTTTTAATTTTTAAATCATTAATATATTTAAAATTAAATGTAAAATTACTAGTATATTGAGATAAAATATGAGTCAATATGATTAATTTTTGTTAAATAAAGATAATTTTAAATTATTAAATTATTTAAATGATACAATTATCTTTTATTTATATTATATGTATTAAGGTATGATAAAATTTTAAATTTAAAACATAAATTGAATTAATTACTTAAAGTAAATAGGGGGATTTTTAGTTTATTACTTTAATAATATAAGTTCATGTAGATAAATAATACCATTAATGCTAAAAAGAACCCCATATTTATGCATAGAAATAATGAAGTGCATAGCATTTTTATAGATAGAGGAATTATTTTTGTTTTTTTTAAGTTATTAATTCTTATTTGGAAGAAAAGTACTTTAAGATGTATATATATTACTTAATTTAATTTTAATATTTATTTTTAAAAGAAGTACATCGAAACATACTAGAGTTTCATTTTAATTATATTGAACGTATATTTAATTTTATATAATATTATGAATATATATACAATGCATATGTACAAATGAATTAAAAATATGCTCAATTTATTTAACAATTTAAATATATATTAAATACATGTTTTTAAAATTTATTTTATAATATTAATAATTTTATTGGAAAATAAATTTAATAGTTAGTATAACATGTATTTAAAATGAAAAAATATATATATAAGACCAACCAATAAATGGGGTTACTTATCCATACATATAAAACAGAAGAGATTGCATATAAGAAATAAATGTCATCGTATTTAGTCGTGCGTTTAGAAATAAATGTTAAAAATATGTTAAAATTATTAATTGTTAAAAATTTCAAATTTAAAATTTAAAGTAAAATATAATTTTAATTTTATAAATATAATTTATCTATAATTTTATAAATATTACATCTAAAAATTTATTTATTAAAAATTAAGGTAAAACACATTCCTCTTTGTCCACGAAGCAAAGCCATCAGGGAGAGCCAATGACTTGTTTCCCTGCAGACAATGAGATGAATCAACTGAGATAAAGAAATTATGAATAAATGGATTATACCATAGGAAGAAAGGTGTGAGGACTAGAAACATTCTGGTGCACGAGCCCTTTCATTTTTGTTATGAAAAGTGTGTTTAGTACGAGATCGGATGGACAATCAAACCTATTTCTCGATTCAATATAAGCCAAAATGGTTTGCACTTTTCCCCAATATGAAAAGCAACTTCCGTTGATGAATGGTTATATAATGGTGGTTTCAGTCACCTTTCAATGGCTCCCTTAATTATGTGTGAGGAATTGACCGAATCAATCATTTATGATTGACCGAATCACTCTCTTTCTCGATTAGAAAAGCAACACATACCAAGGGATAGCGATTGTTTATTAAAAACACAGGACTCTGCTAAGTGTTAATACGATGTATAGAGTCTGACACTTAGTTTTGGAGGATTACTTACTACTAAGTTGGATCAGATGCTTTTGGTGGAAGTCCCCGACAGAGAAAAATGGGGCCAGCTTACGGGCCAGGCATCTCATAAACTTTTTTATTACTCGTAATCTGCTGGAAGGAAGACTTGGCTACCCAGCGTTTACCGTGGGCACGATAACTGGTTCACTCATTATTGTCTCCAACGATTCACCTATTTCAGGGAGTTGTTGGGATATTGGGTGCTGCTTTGTTATGCGCCTGTTTTCATGTGAAGTTCGTAAAAAGACCGCAACCGAAGCCCCTGTGAACGCAATTTTATTGGTTAATTTTGTTGAAAAGCAATGTCATTAAGATTATCAATGGAGTGTACAATATATAATACATTGGTTTAAATTTAAATATAATTAAATTTATAAAAAATTATATACTTATTAAAATATAGTATATAATTTTGAGAAATAAAAAGAAAAATACAATATCTATTATTATCACACATCATATTATAAAATATATATTCTAATTTTTTTTTCTCTATTTTCTATTTTATTGCCAGTATATTTACCTCTCTGATTGAATAATCATTGTATAAATTTGCTTCATCAAACAAAAATTAATAAACCTAAATGACACATCATTTGCTAAACTAATCAATTCTCAAAAATTTAAATTACACCGTTTAATAGCCGTTACATACAAATAATAAGTAAGTTATATTTAAATTATTTTTAATTAAATTATTTATTTATAGTAACTTTATTAGAATTAATTATTTTTTAATTAATTAAATAATAAATTAATAATTGTAAAGCACGTAAACTTTAACTATTCTTCTTAAAAAAAATTACACTTTTTCGTAACAATTATATGTAAATAGTAAGGTAAGTTATATAATTTAAATTAATTGTTTTTATAATAATTAATTATTTTTTAAATAATAATAATTAATTATTTTTTAAATAAAAATAATTAAAAAATTATATAAAATAACATCTTAAACTAATAACAATAAAATAATATCTTAACAACGTCGATAAATATAATTAAAGAAAATTTAATATTTAATAAATCTAAATAATAATAATTTAATTAAACGTAATTTAATTGAATAATATTAAATATAAAATGATAAACCAATTTTTATTAGTAATTAAAATATGTAAATTGAATATAAATTTTGCAGAAAATAATATATGGACAAGTAAATTAAAAATAAAAATGTATTATTTTAAATTAAAAATATAAAAACATAAAAAAATATACAAATTATAAATATAAAATTTAATTAACATAAAATAAGAAAGAATATAAAAATGAATGTGGTCTGTATATCACGCTGTATCTTAAAGATAATTTTTTCGTTGATAATAGATATTTGAAAACTCTAGAAATTTATCTTCTTGAATACAATAATCAATTAATAACAAATGCATATTATTACTTACTATGTAATAAATTATTAAATATTTAAATTTTATAAATGAAAGTTTATAAATTATGGACCTGATTAACCTAGAGGGGGGTGAATAGGTTATTTTTAATTTTTACCAATTTATAATTTAATAACCTAAACAAACCAGCCAGGCATGCAATCGCGTGTAAATATAAGTGCGGAAATAAAATAATAACACGATATTTTTAGGTGGAAACAACTTAGGCCACAACCATGGCCTAAGAGGAAAACCACTGGTCCACCGGACCACCTAACTTTCCACTATGAAAATCAAATATTCAAATACAAACTCGGTCTTATGCTACCCTCCCTAGGATACTGCCCCAATGTACTTTACTTACGAGCCCCTACTCTGTTTTCACAGTTTCCAATATTAGCGTGAGCGGTTTCCAGACCAACGTTCCAATAAGCTCCCCGCCAATCAGATCGTTCACAAATGAACTGCAAAAAGGTTAGCACAAAAAGAAACACAATTGTTCATGTGTGTTCTAGAACGGATTTAACAATGAATAATCCTAACTAGATGATTCAAAACATATGTCACTTAAATCAAATCAACTAGTAAATTTTAGAGCAAAAAGATTCTGCATAAGTTCCATAAAAATGGCTTCTTTAAAGATTAATAATCAAATCAAATAACTATGATATAACAAAAAGAATTATTTGATCTAACAATTTAAGAACAAAATTAAAGAAGAAAACATAAAAACATATTATCAAAATATCAAACTCTTTTATCAACAACTTATAAATTAATATATATTAATTACTTAAGCATATTATTTATATATTAATCATCTTTACTGCGTGCTTCAACTTCCTTTATATATATATATATATATTACTTACTTATATCTCGCAGCGTGAAGACAATTAAACTCTTTTCCTCTGAATTTTTTTTTCTATCGTTTTCGGCAGCAGCACATATCAGTTTTAACTTCTATTCGGTCTCCTTGTATTCACTTTCTATTTTTTCCCTCCTCCACTCTAACCCTAATGTATCTATATATATAGATAATAATATTACTTAATGATATTAGGGTTAGGGTTAAATGTGTTTTGGTCTTAACTTTTCAAAGCCCATTAAAAACAAAAACTTAATATTATCTTAAGATATATTATAAAAATATTTAATTAATAATTTCATAAATTAATTAAAGCTTGAATAAATATTTTAACATAAAATATAATTTCAGCTTTATGAAAATGTGTTATTAAATGCATGAATGCAATCCTATGTGTCGTAGTTATAAAAAAACATACCTAAAGTACGAATATCTGGAACTTAAATATTTGTTCGGATTTTCTTGATAAAATTGATAGCAGGCCTAAAAACAAACTTACAAGTAAATATTTTGTCCACGAAAATAGCCAACACTCATAGTCCTTACAAACTCCCCCTTTGCATTTTCGTGTGGAAAAACCTCTCACTTACTACATGACACTTATAAAAATTAGATAAAAATACAATGAGGTCCCAAACTCCATAGTGGAACTATCCTAGGGTCCGGTGAATCCATCTTCGCTGCAACTTGATAAGCCTGTAAGTAACTGAAATGAAATTGACAAAGCATAGGCCAACTTGGCATGAAAGCCTCATTGTACATTTGTTCAGTTTACATAAAAATAAGCGAAGTGTAAAGAATAATCATGTGGTATGCATTCATATCAATCAAGCTTAATTAAATATGTTCTCCCCTTATATGTATAACAAAATAAAAACATGGAAGTAAAAAATTTCTCCCCCTTTTTGACATACGAGAAGGACAAAGCATTAGACAAAGAAATGAAGTTAAACTCCTCCTAAAGATATAACTATGTAAAATCAGAGTAATGCAAAAGTGCAATGTGCTTTAAACTCTCCCTAAGTTCTATGACTCTCTAACTTAGAAACAAATTAAAAAGGTAATAAATAAAAATGAATAAAAATCTGATTTTTTTTGTAATTTTCATAACTAGCCACATAAGGTATTAAACTCATTTAATTACAAACAAGCACACAACCAATTGAGAACACATCATTTTTTTAACTCCAATTTTGATTATTTATCATATAAATAAATAAGTAGAATAAAAGAAGTGCACACGCACACTTCACACATATAATGACATATTGACATTTACTTAAAATAGTATATATGTTTAAACTCTACAAATATGTCAATTAATTCATTTATGACCTATCAAGAAAGACTCAAATGAAAAAAAAATCACCTATCATGTAAAACCATAATTGAGTCTTCAATCTCACAAAATAAAATATATCTACGAAAGAAGGACTTAATTTATATATATATATATATATATGAGGTAAATGATATATATATTTTTTTTTATAACCTCTATTGGCTCTTTCTTCTTGTTTTTTTTTTTTGTGCATACAATGAATAAGGTTTATATGGAGTCACTTTTTGCATTATCTTTCCCCTTTTTTTTTGCACGAGCCATAAACCTAGCATGATGGCTTTCACACTAGTTGTGAGGTAGCCCTCTCCGTTCATTGCGGTAGCTTCACACATCATAGTAGGTAGCCCTCTCAATACTAGGTGCCTCCATACGGTAAAATTTTAGTAAGCAAAAGTAGAACTCAACACAATTTTACAATCAAGATTAGTTAAAGTCCTAGAGTCTTTCAAGAAAATTCATAATCTTCAAGCATAACATATATGTGTGTTCGTGAGTGTGTGAAAAAGTTTATGTCAACATCGATCATCACATGTATAATAATATATGTGTATGAATAAGCCAAAATTGTAGCATAATTTAAACAATAAATATCAAAATGAGTTGAGTCACTAAAAATGAGATTATGTGTATGGAAGTATTAAATAAGTTGAATACTGTGTTGGCCAAACAAAGATGTTTTTTTTTTTGGAAATAAAATTTGAAATTCAATTTGAGGGAGAAATTCCCAAGGCACTTCTGAGATACTCAAATCTTTGAGTGTCTATGGCTTTAGTGAATATATCAGCTAGTTGTCTCTCAGTAGGTACAAACTCAAGTGTTACTATTTTCTCTTCAACTAGTTTTCGAATAAAGTGATGTCTAATGTCAATGTGCTTAGTTCTAGAATGTTGAACTGGGTTCTTAGAAATACATATAGCACTAGAGTTATCACAATATAAGGGCATCATACCTTGTGGTTGACCGTAGTCCTTGAGCATGTTTTTCATCTAAAGCATTTGTGTGCAAGAGCTTCCTGCAGCAATGTATTCCGCTTCAACTGTAGAGAGTGAGATAGAGTTTTGCTTTTTACTATGCCATGATACTAAGTTGTTTCCAATGTAGAAACAACCACCTGATGTGCTCTTCCTATCATCCCGGTTGCCTGCCCAGTCGGCATCTGTAAAACCACTTACTTCACAAGTAGTGTCAGTAGTAAAATATAAACCATAATTACTTGTTCCTGAGATATACTTAATGATTCTCTTTACATTCTCTAAGTGTGATTCCTTAGGGTCAGCTTGATAACAGGCACACACACTAACACTAAAACATATGTCAGGTCTACTTGCAGTGAGGTAAAGTAAACTACCTATCATACTCCTATAAAGGGTTTGATCAACACGTTTACCTTGAGTGTCCTTTGTAATTTTTGTGCTAGTACCTAAAGGAGTTCGTAATGGCTTGCTAGTTTCAAGACCAAACCTTTTAACAAGGTTACAAGCGTACTTGGTTTGAGAAATAAATATATTATCATGAGATTGTTTGATTTGAAAACCAAGGAAGAAAGTCATTTCACCTACCATAGACATTTCAAATTCATTTGTCACAACATGCACAAAATCATCCACTAGTGTACTAGATGTGGATCCAAAAACTATGTCATCCACATAAATTTGAGTAATAAAGATCTCGTCACTACTCCTTTTAATGAATAAAGTCTTATCAACTCCCCCTCGAATAAATCCCTCGTTCAAAAGAGAGTTGGTAAGTCTCTCATACCATGCTCGTGGAGCTTGTTTCAAACCATAAAGAGCCTTTTTGAGTTTGTAAACATGATTTGGAAATTTCGGATCAACAAATCCTTTTGGTTGTTCCACGTACACCTCCTCATTCAAAAAACCATTCAAAAAGGCAGACTTAACATCCATTTGATATAATTTGAACTTCATATGACAGGAAATGGCAAGTAAAATCCTAATTGACTCTAGTCTAGCTACGGGTGCAAATGTTTCATCAAAGTCAACTCCTTCTACTTGGGTGTAACCTTGAGCTATTAACCTAGCCTTATTTCTAACAACAATATCATGCTCATCAGATTTATTTTTGATCACCCATTTTGCTCCAATAACATTAATGTTTTTAGGCTTAGGTACTAATACCCACACATGATTTCTTTCAAATTGAGCTAACTCATCCTGCATGGCATTTATCCAAAATTCATCCCTAAGGGCTTCATTCACATTTTTTGGTTCAAATTGAGAAATATAGCATAAATAGGTTACCTCACTTATTTGTCTTCTTCTTGTTACCATGCTTGCATTAGGATCTCCAATTATATTCTTAATAGGATGATTTTTTGAAGTTCGAGTTGGATTTATCATTGATGAGGTCAATGCTTCTTCTTTCTTTTCTTCTCTTTCCTCTAACTCTTCTTCTTTTATTCCAATTGTGTCACTGGTCATTGTTAATTGAGGTGTTGTGAAATTTTCTTCATTTCCAACTTCTTCACTTGTAATCTTCTTACTTCCATCATCTATAACGACATTTATGGATTCCATAACTACATTAGTTCTATAGTTGAAGACTCTATAAGCTCTACTATTTAGAGAATACCCAAGAAATATACCTTCATCACTTCTTGAATCAAACTTACCTAATTTTTCACGATCTCTAAGTATGTAGCATTTACTTCCAAAAACATGCATAAATTTCAGATTGGGGTTTTTACCTCTCCATATCTCATAGGGAGTTTGGTTTGTACTTGGGCGAAGATATACACGATTTATAATGTGACATGCAGTGTTTATAGCTTCAGCCCAAAACCTTTTGGAGACTCCCTTGGTATGCATCATTACTCTTGCCATCTCTTGAAGTATCCTATTTTTCCGTTCAACTACCCCATTTTGTTGAGGTGTGATAGGAGTAGAGAATTCATGAAAGATACCATGTTCTTTACAGAAGTCAGCATACTTGGTATTTTCAAACCCTTTTCCATGGTCTGTTTTCAGTCTCTTAATGGTTACTACTTTGTCACCTGCTTCAACCTGCACTCTTGTACAATATGAGATGAAAAACTCAAAAGCATCTGATTTGTCTCTAAGAAAGTCTACCCACGTGTAACGATAAAAGTCATCTACTACAACTATGATATATTTCTTACCTCCAATACTTTCTGTTTTCATAGGACCCATAAGGTCAATATGTATCAATCCCAATACTCTGTTTGTATTTATACTCTTGATCTTCTTATGAGCAATCCTAGTTTGTTTACCCAATTGACATGGTCCATATATAGTGTTTCAATTTTTGAAAGAATAGGTAAGCCACGCACAGTCTCCATTTTACTTAATCTAACAAGATCTTTAAAATTCATATGACCTAGATTTTTGTGCCATAAGGTAGTTGAGTCATTGCTAGCTAGGTTACATGTTACTGTGGGTGATGTATCAATACAATAACAATTGTCATGTGATATGATTCCCTTAATTATACATTCACCCTTTTGATCTGTTACAATACAGTGATTGTTTGTAAATTGGACATTAAAATCACTATCACATATTTGACTTATGCTAATCAAGTTTGCCTTAAGTCTTTCCACATATAAAACTTCATCAAGTTTAGAGATACCCTCTATTTGAACAGAGCCTTTTCCAATAATTTTAGATGTTTTACCATCACCAAAGGTAACTGTCCCTTCATTGTATTCCTTAAAGGTTTTAAACAAAGAACTATTCCCCATCATATGTCTAGAGCATCCACTATCAAAATACCAAGTAGTATTTGATTTAACTTTAAATTCTATATGAGCCACAAAGCAGTGCAACTCAGATTTCTTAACCCATCCTTTTTTAATTTTGGACATTTGAGTTACTGGTTTCTTATATTCCTTTTTTTGTGTAGTTCTTGTAGTAAAAACTTTACATTTTGAATTTTTTTGAGGTGTTTTAGAAACATTTGTATTCGTGATAGAATCATAAGCATAAAGAAATCTACACTTAGGTCTTATATGTCCTTTCCTACCACAATGATGACAGATGGGAACAAACTGAATTTTCTTAGAATGATAAGGTGCAAAAACTACCTTCCTTGCCTGAGCAATAGTGGTTTTACAAATTGAGTTTTGGATGATGAAGGTGTTGATTGTTCATCTATGTATCCAAGACCTCTTTTATCTCCATGTGGCTTTCCATAGTCTAGGACTTTGGTTAATTTTTCAGCACCAATGGTCAAATTCTTCATCGTTTCTTTAGCAATACTAAGTTCTTGCTTGAGATTTTTGTTTTCCTCAATGGTTTCTGCAAGTCTCAAATTCAAAGCATTAATATGATCAGACAATTCCTTTTTATCTTTCTCTAGGTTAGAGGAATTTGTTTTGTGAACATTGATGATATCATTAAGTTTAGTTACTTCCACAAGCAATTTATCTCTCTCTTCCCTGGCACTTAGACAATCCATGAATAGTTCCTCATAATTCGATACATTAAACTTAGACAGTAAGAGAGAAGAGTTTACTTCCTCATTTTCTTCATCTGAGCTAAGGTCGGAGTCATTGTGATGTTCATTGGCAGTTGCGGTGAAGGCACAATAATTAGTGTCATCATTCTCTGAGTTACTAGCATTGTCCTGCTCACTTTCTGTGTCACTGAGTGTAGCATTAAAGGCTTTTCCAAATTTCTTTTTATTGTTAGCACAATCTGTAGAAATATGATCAAATCCCCCACAAGTAAAGCATTGAGGATTAGTGAGCTTACTTTTCTTACCATCAAGGCTAGGAGACTTGATTTCCCTTGACTTTCGGTCATTCGAACGATTGGATTGTCCCTTGTTGGAATGATTATTCTATTGACCCTTCTTCTTCATGAACTTCTTAAATTTTCATGCTAACAAGACTAGTGACTCATCATTCATATCATCATCACTATCAGAGATGTCCTTTTTGGAGCTTTTGAATGCCACATCCTTATTTTTCTTGGGTGGATCAAGAGAAAGCTCATAGATTTGGATTGACCCGACAAGTTCATCAATTTTTAGTGTGTCTACATTCTTGCTTTCCTCTATCATTGTAACTTTCATCTTATAGTCAGCTGTTAAAGAGCTTAGGAGTTTGCGCACTTGTATAGGTTGTGGAATTTTCTCACCAAGGTTAGAACAAGCATTAGTGATATCACAGAAGCGAGCATAGAATTGACCAAAAGCTTCATTGTTGCTCATTTTAATAGAATCAAACTCAGATGTTAGCAATCTCAATTTTGTTTGTTTTACTTGGGAAGTTCCTTCATAAGCAAGAGCAAGTGCATTCCATGCATCTTTAGCAGTCTCACAGTCGAAGATGCGACGAAACTCATCCATCGACACTGCAGCGAATATTGAGCTTAGACCTTTTTGGTTTGCCCTACTAAGGGTGCGTTCTTCAGTGGTCCAGTCTCTTCTTGGTTTTATGATTGTTACACCATATTTCGTTACAGAAGGTGGTTCCCAACCATCAAGAATAGCATCCCAGACTTTTTCATCTTGTCTGAGAAAGGCTTGCATGCGAGCCTTCCAGTAAGGGTAATTAAACCCATCAAAGAGTGGGGGTCTAACAGATGACCCACCTTCTTTCATTTGGTCCATAAGTAAGTTTGTGTGTCCCTAAAGATCAATCTCACTAAGTGTGTCTAGTGTCAGCTCTGATACCAATTGAAAGTTTATAAATTATGGACCTGATTAACCTAGAGGGGATGAATAGGTTATTTTTAATTTTTACCAATTTATAATTTAATAACCTAAACAAACCAGCCAGGCATGCAATCGCGTGTAAATATAAGTGCGGAAATAAAATAATAACACGATATTTTTAGGTGGAAACAACTTAGGCCACAACCATGGCCTAAGAGGAAAACCACCGGTCCACCGGACCACCTAACTTTCCACTATGAAAATCAAATGTTCAAATACAAACTCGGTCTTATGCTACCCTCCCTAGGATACTGCCCCAATGTACTTTACTTACGAGCCCCTACTCTGTTTTCACAGTTTCCAATATTAGCGTGAGCGGTTTCCAGACCAACGTTCCAATAAGCTCCCCAACAATCAGATCGTTCACAAATGAACTGCAAAACGGTTAGCACAAAAAGAAACACAATTGTCCGTGTGTGTTCTAGAACGGATTTAACAATGAATAATCCTAACTAGATGATTCAAAACATATGACACTTAAATCAAATCAACTAGTAAATTCTAGAGCAAAAAGATTCCGCATAAGTTCCATAAAAATGGCTTCTTTAAAGATTAATAATCAAATCAAATAACTATGATATGACAAAAAGAATTATTTGATCTAACAATTTAAGAACAAAATTAAAGAAGAAAACATAAAAACATATTATCAAAATATCAAACTCTTTTATCAACAACTTATGAATTAATATATATTAATTACTTAATCATATTATTTATATATTAATCATCTTTACTGCGTGCTTCAACTTCCTTTATATTATATATATATATATATATATTACTTACCTATATCTCGCAGCGTGAAGACAATTAAACTCTTTTTCTCTGAATTTTTTTTTCTATCGTTTTCGGGTGCAACACATATCAGTTTTAACTTCTATTCGGCCTCCTTGTATTCACTTTCTATTTTTTGCCTCCTCCACTCTAACCCTAATGTATCTATATATATAGATAATAATATTACTTAATGATATTAGGGTTAGGGTTAAATGTGTTTTGGTCTTAACTTTTCAAAGCCCATTAAAAACAAAAACTTAATATTATCTTAAGATATATTATAAAAATATTTAATTAATAATTTCATAAATTAATTAAAGTTTGAATAAATATTTTAACATAAAATATAATTTTAGATTTATGAAAATGTGTTATTAAATGCATGAATGCAATCCTATGTGTCGTAGTTATAAAAAAACATACCTGAAATACGAATATCTGGAACTTGAATATTTGTTCGGCTTTTCTTGATAAACTTGATAGCAGGCCTAAAAACAAACTTACAAGTAAATATTTTGTCCACGAAAATAGCCAACACTCATAGTCCTTACAATAAATAATAACCTCATCCTAAATTCAAAATACAAAATGATAAAACTTGTATTTTCTTTTATCTAATTTTTTTCCTTGTCTTATCAGCTTAATCTTTTCTTTTCCCCAAAGAAACTGGCTTGTTGGTGCTTTTAATCTAGAAAGCTCATTGAGTAAGAGCCCAAACGAGCAGAACAACATTTAAAAGGAACAAAAAAAAGGTTTTCCAAAATAGTAAAGAATGTACTCAATTAAACATTACGGACTGCACCACACATGTAAAAAGTATTTAAAACATATATAAGAAATAACTAATTGTTAATTTCATAAATTAATTTAAGTTTAAATAAATATTTTTGTATAAAAAATAATTCTAAGTTTATGAATACGTGTTATTAAATGTATGAGTATAATTCTATGTGTTGTAATTATAAAAAATATACATGAAATATGATTATCTAAAATTCTGATATTTCTTTTACTTTACTTGATAACGAGCTTAAAAATGAGTTTATATGTAAATATTTTATCCACTAAAATAACCAACATTTATAATCCTTACATATATATTGACAAAATAATGAATTTCTTGTGCCATCTTTGACCTATGCACCAAAAATTGGTAAACATTGATATAATTTGCATATCTAATAAAATACAATCTATTGTTTTAAGACCTATCTTTACTTAATGTTTCTTATTTCTGGATACCTTATTAAAAGATAATTAGCCAACAACGTGATTTCTTTCATAAGATCTGAGATAACCTCAAATTTAATAGTATTACATTCATCATTATATCAAGGCATGATTTTTACCGTTCAATAACAACATTGTTGTTTTATGTATGATTTCATATTGTGCATGAAGTTCACTAAAAAAATGTTTTACAGTTACCACCATGATTACTTCAGAATACCTTAATTTTCTTATTGAATTCATTCTCAACTTCGGTTTTATACAGAATAATTTTTTCTATAATTTCATCTTTGCTTTTACGTAATATTTCTTGGTATCATTGACAAAAGTAATGAAATACTTATTGTCACCTCTTATTTAAACAAATTTAAATCTTACACTTATGTTTGAAACCAATTTGTAATATATATATAATCTATGTTATTTAACTTGTACAAGTGACATAGTCTTCCATTCCACAATTTAAAAGACAAATAAATAAGCATATAAATTAATAACATAATTAATTTTTAACTTAAAGTTCATTACATCGATTTTGGATAGTACCTCAATTATATAACCTTTTAATATAAACATTCCCATTTTAGTCAATATTATTACAGTGAACATCCATTTAGAATCCATGCTTCTTAAGCAACAAATCTCTTAATGTTCTTCCAGATTTCTAACACATACATTATGTTGTTTAGAGTTGTCTTTTTTCCATAAGTCATCTTTATAATCACTTTGTTTGACCTCGATCATAGAGGTTGTAGAGTTCATTATTTATAACTTTTTTAAAATATTAAATGGTTTGAAAGAAAGAAATAACTCATTATTTGAGCATATATGCTAATAGCATTAATGTCGATATGACATTCTTTGAGTTAAATTTGACCAAATTCACATCAGAAAACAATTATCAACATGTTCATGTCAGAACTAACATGACAATATCATCTATCACATTTGTTGTTATCTCAAAAATAAATTAATATTTTTAGATGTATTTATTTAAAAAGAACTAAAATTAAATTTCATAATATAATAATAAATTTGAGAATTTAATTTAATTAATTTAATTTGAAAATTAATTTTATGAATAAAAAAAATCTAATTTCAATTCATAATTCAATAAATATGAAACTCAAAAATATGTAAGTTTTGTAAAATTAAATATTTTAAAATCAATGATATGAAATTCATTATTTTGTAAATATAATATTATTTTTTTGTGAAAACAAAACTTATCAAATTATTTCGTAAATGCAAAATTTATTTATTTTGTAAAACTACAAAACTAACAAATATAAAATTCACTATTTCTTAAGTACATAATATTCATCTTTAGTAAAACAAAAAATCACTAATTTTTAAAAAATACAAAATTTACTTATTTTGAAAATGAGAATCAAATAATTTTCTAAAATGATAAATTTATCTATTTCATAAATATGAATTCACTTATTTCACGAAAACGAAATCAAGTAATTCATCTAGGTGAAATATCATGATTTATTAATTAAGAATTCACACTATTTTATTAATTACAAATTATAATTATGCTAAATTATTAAACTAAAATTTATAAAATATGAATTCATTCGTATCAATGTCGAAATCTATTTTATCATTAATCACTATGTAACATGTAAATTGATAGTACACAAATAACCCAACTTGAAATTCACTCAAAAAATTTAACAACAAATCATCAAAACAAAAGAAAAATGAAGCACACATGAAAATATTCTGAGACAATATTCAAAATTAAATTGAGAGTAGACACAAAAATTAATGAGTTATTGATTCACTCGAATACTCGTAATTAATTTTCATATAACTTATTAAGTAATTAACTTACGCAGATTTTAAAACAACTTGTATTACTATTGAAAATGACCTCTTAGTAAAACCAAACACCATATCACTGTAGATATCATTAGTAATTAAAGATAATAAATAACACATTTATTTACATTAACTAATTAAGTAAAATTAGCAATCCTAATCGTACAACTGCATGAGGATTTATTTACTCTGATGTGTCAGAGCTATTAAATAACCAAATTGAAAGCAATACATAAATTCAAAAGGAAAGACTAAAAAAAGTAGTTATATAGCACGCATAAACCAAAAATCAAATTATTGAATCAAAATCCTCAAATATGACTTCAAAGAATTAATTCATACGAAAATTGTAAGCCAACTAAAAGAATTGAAACCAAACAGTAAAATGAAATTTAAGAAAAGCAGCACCAAATTAAACAAAAATAATAGAAATTACTATGAAAAAAGAAAGACAACTAACACATTAGAAATAAAGAAAAAGTAGGTTAACAGATAAAATTGAAAAAGTCCAGAAAACGATATAGATAGAACATTTGTTCTGTTTGTCCAAGAAGGTGGGAAAAGAAAATTATCGTAGAAAATAATATATTGATAATTAAATTAAAAATATAAAAACATAAATATATTATTTTAAATTAAAAATATAAAATTAAAATAATAAAAAATAGTATACAAATTATCAATGTCTGTATATCTCAATTCTTAGAGTAATTTTTTTTTTTTTTTTTTTGCTTACCTCTGTGTTTAACAACTTCTAAAACTTATCTTTAAAGATATAGTGATAAACTGGTAACAAATATATATCATTATTTGTTATCTAACGAATTATGAAGTTTATAGGTTCTATAAAAAATAAACTAATTTTAAATTAAAACTACAAATTAAACTTTTATTTTCTTTTATCTGAGTTTTTCCTTCTTGTCTTATCAGAGCTTTTAATATAAGAAGCTTTGAAAATAAGAAGCTCATTCACTGAGAGCCCAAACGGGCAGAACAACAATTAAAGAAAAAAAATTAAATAAAAGAAAACGATTGCCAAAACTATAAAGAATGAAATCAATTAAACATTTAAGTGTTTCTCTCGTAAATGAGAAAGCAAACACTACAAATTTAATTATTATTTATTTCCTCTAATATCATATTTCATTCACAAATAATTTTAATAATTTTTATTATTTTATAATTATAAATTTTAAAATTATTTTTATTATTTATTTGGTTTCGATAAATTTTAAAAATATATGTTATTTTGAAATTGTTCAAATCTAATATTAGATAAGGGATATTCATCAAAAATAAACCCAAAGTTTTAAGTAATATCAAAAATATTTCTAAAACTTTAAAATATTACAAATATCTTTAATGTTTTAAAAATATTCCAAACTTAACGGAAATTAAAACTAATGAAAATAAATATTAACATTTTATACATAAAATGACAAAAATAATAGAAATAAAAACATAAGACATTTCATGATTTTTTTCACAATAAATGATAATTAGTAAAAAAAAATTTGAAGAAATACAAAAGGTAAGATTATATATCAAGGAAGAAGATAGATTTAAGATTCATCATTTTTAAGAATAAGTTAAATATTTTAAAAAAAATTATTATAGAATAAGCATTAATGTTACAGACGCAAAAGAAATATATAATATATCATTAATTGACAAAAAATCAAAAAATCCTCTCAAGGATAAATAAAAGTTTGGATACATACATTTAGTAAGAGTTCAAATATTAATAAAATTACATTTTAGAGAATGAATTAATATGCCAATAGAACTAATATTGCTAGATGATAGGATAATAAATAGAAAATATGTTTTATTTGGAATGATCTATGAAAATATAAGATATTAAAAATTAAAATTTACAACATATTATATATTTGCCATTAATATTAATGATAAAAACTTAAACCAAACATTAAGTTTAGCCTATGAATTTAAAATATGAGATTTAATAATAAAAAAAATCATTCATTTTCAGTACATTACATATTAGGATGTTTACAGACACTTCACTACACTACATTACATATATGGACAAAATGAATTTATAGAAGTTTCCTAAGAAATTAGACAAATAATAAAATTAAAAATATTAACAAATTTTGAATTGCTAGAGGAATAAGACTTAGTTGTTAAAGAAAAAATTTATACCAAGAAAAAAAATATAGCAATAAATAATAATGCATCAAGGTTTACGTTTATAAATCTTGAAGGATAAATCTCTAATAAAGAAAGAGAAGTTATATATCTAAAACAAGAAGTTAAAATAAGGAAAACATTAGTATATGATGTAATATTGTTATTATCCAAATAATGTTAAAAAATAAACTACATATTATAAAATTAGTTTTGATGAAGCCTAATAGGTATAACAAAAAACCAAATAACAATAATAAAAGCTTTAATTCTTTTAGCAGAAGAGTTGAATATAGTACAAAAATCAAAAATCAAATCTTTATAAGACATACATAAAACATAAAAATAACTTTTAAAAGAAATAAAATAATATAGTTATAATAAGAAATTATCACAAGACATACATAAAAAATTTACTGAATTAAGAAGAGATGTAAATAAAATACTCAGGAAAAATGAAATCATAGGTTACAAATTTGATCCATTTGTAGAATTAAAAAAATAACGTAAAAGGTTGGATACATTGATACCTAAGAATGAGAAGAAAAAAATCCAAAAATAAAGAAGAAGCTAGCTATAATTCTAGTTTAATAGAATATAGAAAATAATTAGAACAACAGTTTATGAACCTTAAGAATATGGACATAGAAAAATTAGTTATTTTATCGACCTTAATAGATGAAAAACTAAGAAGACAGTATGGTGAAAAACTTTGTACAAACAAAAAAAAAGATGATATAACAATAATTAGTGAAACTGATTCTGAACCAGAAAATATGATCCAAAAATTCATATGAAATCAATTTCTTTATCAAGAATGAACATCTGACCCACGTAAAGAAGCAAAACATAGGAAAATGTAAAAAAAATGACATTTCTTATAAAAGAAAACAACAATCCAAAATAGAAAAAGCTTTAGAATGAACATCTAACCATAATTCAAAATTCATGAAATCATATATATAATATTTTAGATTTTGATTTTATAAGAGATAGAAAAAAAAAGTTTTAGATGAATGTTCTAGTAATATGAATGTGATCATACAAACTTCTCCAACTATACAATCAAATCCTTCAACTTCTAGAGTTTTAATAGCACACAAAATGATAGAAAATATTAAAATTGGTTTACAAATTTAACAGAACAACAACATTTATAAATATAGGGAATCCTTCCATAGGTATGTAATACTTATATATTGTAGTAAATGAAATACACAATAAATTTATTAGAGAAAATAAAGGTAGACATATCACTGAATCAAGTGAAAATGAAATTGAGGAAACCCAAATGACATTTGACAAATATAAAAATATGTGACATGTGTTATATAAGTTCTTTTATTTGTAAATATGAAATGTATTATCATAAGTTACCACTCTCTATACATGAAATTTAAAAGGAAATATTTTTTCAGAATTTTTTTAAAACATTACATAAAATAATAACAAAATGATGGAATAAAATAAATAGAAAAACTATACCATGTACTTTAGGAGGAAGAACAAGAAGTATTAAAAATTTGATAATTATTTAATGTTAAAAAATACAGGAATATAAACAAAAATGATAAAATGATAAAATGATAAAATCTATTATGATACATGAGATTTTAGAATGCTAGTGAAATATAGACGTAATATAAAATCTTATAAACAAAAGTATAAAAATATAAAAAATACAAAATATTCTAAATATATAAATTTAGAAAACATGATTTTTAGAAAATATATTGTAGGAAATAATACATAGACAAATAAGTTAAGAATAAAATTATTTTATTAAAATTAAAAATACATAAATATAAACTTATACCACAGTTTATTATTCCATGAATTTTCAAGTGTCTAAACTCTATTAGAAGAACCTAACTCTAGATTGAAAATACAAAAAAAAAACTTCCTATTTTATCTTTCGCTTTGCTTTGCTCTGTTTTTTTCTTTCCTTTCTACTTTCTTTCTCTCTTCTTTTCTTTTTTTTTTCTCTTATCTTTTATTTCTTTTTCTTTTCTTGTAGCGTTTTCACTTTTCTTTCTTTTTATAAAGAAATAAGATTGTAATAATTGCAACAGAAGAAGAATGAAACAAAGGTGAGATAAAAAACTAAAAAATACATTAAAAAAACTAGCCGTTTTAAGCTATTTTAACAATTTTAATTCAAAATTTTCCAACAATCCTCCACATGAATAAAAATTGACATAAATTTTAAATCAAATTTTGATGCGAAAATAGAGCTCAATGGATCGAAATCTGTATGGGATAGATAGGTGTTACCTTTTGAACCTTCACCTGTGAAAGTATATTACCTTACTGACTGACCAATAGACACAATGTCCTTGAAATGTTCTACTGTTTATATAAGCGATGATATATTTCACACAAGAGTTTTTCCTGACACAATTAAGTTCTTATTATTATGTTCGTTTTAGCCATGAATATACACTTAGTTTTGTGAAAGTCTCTAAATAATTGAGTCTTATACAATTATCTTTTAAAATGGTCCCACTCTTCCCTCACATAGGTGATCTCTTATCTTTAAAATTAATCCGCAAAGAGTAACACGTATACTTCACTTGGTATTCTCTTCATAAGAATTATTAAAAGCCTTAACTTACCTTTTATCTTACAAGTATCACTATTTTCATCATAGGATTGGACTTGAGGGTAAATCCCTCACAATGATCTCACTAAGTCTTAACAATTAGATTGTTCCTTTAAATATAGATCTTGAGATCTCTAATCAAATAGGTTGAGTTTCCTTTGCAAATCCTTATTTATATATGAGCTTCAATCTCATTCCCTTCGATGACTTATCAATTGACTCTTGATTTAACTCTTTGATTAAGGGATCTGTTATGTTATCCTTTGACTTCACATATTCGATAGAAATAACCCCAGTTGAGAGTAGTTATCTAATGATATTATGTCTACGACATATATATCAACACTTACCATTATACATAAAGAGAAGAGGAAAAAGAAAAATAAAGAGAAGAGAAAAGAAGAAAAATAAAAATAAAAAGAAAGTGAAGAAAAGAGAAAGGAAGGAAAGAAAAAAAAACAAAATAGAGCAGGGCAAAAGAGAAAAAGAGGAAGAAAAATAATTAAAAGAATCATTAAAAAAACTAGCCATTTTAAGCCATTTCAACAATTTTAATTCAAAAATTTCCAACATGTATATCCTTAAACATAAAAAATAATTTTCATAAAAACAAAAATATTAAAAGAAGCTTTTAAGATAGAATTAGAACCAATAAAAGATTATATATAAATGATATTTATACTATTTATCTATAAGAAGAAAGTGGGAAAAAAAATAACTAACTCGGAATATGAATGCTCAGAATATAAATACTTATCATCAAAAGATGAATAATTTGTATAGTATTATAAATCCAAATAGTACTTATATTAAAATATAATTAAAATTTAAAAGTTACACAAATTATCATTTACATATATATGCAGATACATGAACTAACATTTGTGTAGCTAGTAAATATGTATTCCTATAAGAACTTTGAAAATAAGTATCAAAACGTTTAATTGTAAGAATTGTTAATAATATTAATAAATTTTAATAAAACATTAAAAGATACAAATATAATGATAGGATAAGAGAAATTTCATATTCATACCATATATCAAGAAGAAACATAAGTTGATTTATTAAAATGAAATAATTTTCTATAATTATATCAATCTTTTACACAATATTTAGAAAAAATATGTCTAACAACACTAGATAGTGAAACCATTTACGTGTCAAAAATAAAAAAAAACTTTGATACTATCAAACCCAACTTTCATGGAACAACATAAAAAGCAAAAATATGGTGAGATAGAAACAAGGTTGCAACAAAAACCTTATTTAAAAAATATCCATTAAATATAGAAGAGAGATAAAATTCTTTTCTTAATGAAATCTAAGAAAATAAATCCTTAACATATATCAAAAAATTATTAAAAACAATAAGTTTAGAAAATCCTTTAGATTTAAAAATAAATAAATCCAAAATGACTGCTAACTTAAAACTAAGAGATCCTAATAAAGTCATTAGAGTAAAATCTATGATTTATACTCCACAAGACAGAATTTGAGTTTGAAAAATAGATTTAAGAACTTTTATCTTTAAAACTAAAAGTCGTAATATTAAGTAATTCACCACACTCTAGTACAATATTTTTAGTCGAAAAAAAGTTGAAAAAGAAGAGAAAAAAGAAAATTGTGATAAACTTCAATGCATTGAATAAAGAAATCATTGATGATTGATACTTTATTCCAAAAAAAAAAAGAATTATTATCATTAATAAAAGAAAATAAATATTTCTCAAATTTTGATTGCGAAAATAGATTTTGGCAAATAAGCTTGGATGAGGAATCTCAAAAATTAGTGGTATTTAGTTGCTCTCAAGAACATTTCTAATTGACAATTGTATTATTCGGATTAAAACAAGCTCCATGTATATTTTAAAGGTACATGGACAACATCTTTAAGAAATTATAAAATATTTGTTATGTTTACATAGGTGATATTTTGGCTTTCAGCATTTTTAGTCGAAAAAAAGTTAAAAAAGAAGAGAAAAAAGAAAATTGTGATAAACTTCAAAACATCGAATAAAGAAACCATTGATGATTGATACTTTATTCCAAAAAAGAATTATTATTATTATTAATAAAAGAAAATAAATATTTCTCAAATTTTGATTGCAAAAGTGAATTTTGACAAATAAGCTTGGACGAAGAATCTCAAAAAATAGTGGTATTTAGTTACTCTCAAGAATAGTTCTAATTGACAATTGTATTATTCGGATTAAAACAAGCTCCATGTATATTTTAAAGATACGTGGACAACATCTTTAAAAAATTACAAAATATTTGTTATGTTTACATAGATGATATCTCAAGAACAGTTCTAATTAATATTCTATAAGAAAGAAAGAAATAAGACAATGTATTTTCTGAGAATAAAATAGTAATTACTTAACAAAAAATTAAGTATTTAGGGTTATAAATTGAAGATGGAAAACATAATCTACAATTTCATATATTAAATAACATTTAAGAATTTCCTAATTATTTAAAAGTTAAAAAATAATTACAAAGATTCATAGGATGTTGGTATATGTTGAAGCATACATCAAGAAACTTGTAAAAATGTGAAAACCTTTACAAACAAATTTTAAAAAAATCAAGTTTAGAAATGGACAAAATACGATACTTTGTACATGGATAAGATAAAAGTACAGGTAAAAAAATTACCAATTTTATATCACACAGATCCATATGATAAAGTGATAATTGAAATAGATACTTCACATGAATATAAAGAGTAGTTTTAAAAACAAAAGTAGATTTCAAAGATGAATATCTTTATAAATATACATCACGATCTTTCTATGGTCTATAATTAAATTATCACATTAATAAAAGAGAATATTTAACTGTTAAAAAACTATTAAGAATTTTATAATATATGTAATAAGTTCTTAATTTATTATCAAAATCAATTACAAAAAATTTAGTTATTTTTTAAGTACTAATATTATGTGTGATTATAAACAAAGAAGATTACTCAAATAGTAATATTAGTTTAACCATTACAATTTTGATGTCAAACATCTTCCGAGAAACAATAATAGTTTAACAGATGCTTTTATAAGAGAATTAGCACCTCTATACAATTTTGATGTCAAACATCTTATGAGAAACAACAATAATTTAGCAGATGCTTTTACAATAGAATTTGCACCTCTAACTATTTTTGTTCTTCGAGAAATTGAGCATCTTGATATCAAGATAAAGATAAAAGAGAAAAAAATAGTAATCCTTCAAGAAGGTTTTATATCTAGAAAAATCTTTTTTAGAAACATGAATTAAAAATAAAAAACTTAACAATTCAAAACCACTATTAGAGTCCAAACTCTAAAAATGAATCCCTATTAGATATTTATTATAAAAAAGTAAAAGTTTTGAAGAAGAAATTCAAAATGAGAAAGAATAACTTAACTATTCAAAAAAAAATAACATCTCTAAAAAGAAAAAAAAAGAGTTTAATTGGGCTAAAGAACTAGCAAAAAATTTATGTATCTATAATAATCCAAAACCAAGAATTTATAATAACTAGGAATTTAAATTACAGGTTTGAACAAATCGTGGAATACCATGATGAACCCATTAAATTTATATATGATAATTATAATTATAAATCAATTAATGATTTTAAATAATTAAATATTTGTTTATAACATTTAAAAAATTGATAAATCAAAAAATAAATCAAAAAGAAACTAAACATAAATATAAAGAAATTATAAAAATAAAAAAATATTTTGATAAAAAAATTTACTTTTAAATTTGATTTTGAGTTAAAGAAAAATAATTAATTTAATGAAAAGTTAACTTCATTCACAATTTAATAATATTAATTATAAATCTAAAAAATATTAAAACTATTTTGTATAAATCTTATCGACATAAATAAAAATAAACCGGATCTAAGAACATCAGTGATAAATTTCGACTAGAGGAGTGATACTACATCCAGTCCGGTTCAGTAAACGTAAAACACGTTCAGACTCGCATTTGGTGCAGTGGATCATCAACACCTGTAATAAGGGTACTTTAGTAAATTAATCTTATTTCCCACGATTTTAGTTTCACTCCAGCGAGTGAAGCCCTCACGCATTCCTTTATATTATTATAAAATTACTGAATACCTTGTATCCTCATCATCTGATCAATTCATCAAACTCTGCAATCAATATTTGTAAGGTATTTTATTTTCAGCTCATAACTTTTCTATGGTTAGTACAGTTGAAGTGTTCTATTTGAATTATAAATGTGATTCTTTAAAGTTATATTGGTTTCTAATTGTTTTATTGATTTTTCTCCTTCGTTGAGTTTAAATAGAGATGGGTTTTAGTAAGAAAGAATACGAGTTTCTGAAGGAGTTGGGTCTAGATTCAGAAAATTTAGGTGGTTATATCAATGGGAAATGGAAGGCTAGTGGTCCAGTTATCTCGACTGTTAATCCTTCTGACAACAAGGTTTGATTCTCATTGTTGGGTTTTTATTTTGTTTTTATTTTTTAATTAACAAATGATAAATTTCACTGGGTAGTTTTGATTGTCTTCGTTAAGGTTTCTATATGAACAATGAAATGGTTGTTTTCTGATTATTATGTATTTGGATTCAGGAAATCGCTAAAGTCACCGAGGTTTCGTTAGAAGATTATGAAGAAGGACTGGGAGCTTGCAGTGAAGCAACCAAGACATGGATGAGCGTGAGTGAGCTGCCTCGTGAATGTTATAATGGTCTTATGTGTTTCTTTTTTTCTTTTTTCGTTTTTTTTTTGCCCCAATTTTTCTTTCTTCAAATTTCTTAAAGTAGTTTGACAATTCTTTGGACAGGTTCCTGCACCAAAGAGAGGTGAGATTGTAAGACAAATAGGTGATGCGTTGAGAACAAAATTGGATTATCTGGGCAGGCTTGTGTCTCTTGAGATGGGCAAAATTGTACCAGAAGGAATTGGGGAGGTTCAGGTATTGATAGTTCACATGTTAGTTTTTCAAATGCATTCATATTTTAATTACTTAAAAGTGTTACAATCGACATCTTCTACACGTTTTGATTAATATTGTGTCTTAAACCATCTTATATGAGTGTCAAGCCATTGCTGCTTTTCTGGTTGTTTCTCCCATCCCTTCGATATTGGTTCAAATCAAAGTACCGTTTGATATATACATTTTTTCTATCAGTTTGGGCGGTTTGCCTTTTAGGTCATCCCCAATTTATTGTAGGTGCTCAAATAAAGAATTAGATTTTAAGATCCACTGGTCATAATAATATTTGCATTTCACCACCTTGCTTTTAGTACTTTGGTGAATATATTTGACCCCAAGAATTTATTAGTCAAAGTGGTTTAGACTTTAGAGTAGCTATTGCCTGGGCGCAGTATAATTTGGAGGGGATAGACATTGAATTTCTCCAGTTGTCTGCCAAATTGTATTTACAAACCCAACATTTCTATGCGGTTACTCTATGTTTATGGATGCACATTTATTTTCTATCTTTATTAATGTCCATATTGCATTGATGACAACCCCACACCCAATTCATAAAGCATACTCCTGGTTTCACATCTAATAGAGGTGAATGAGCTATGAACCTTTTTTGTGAATATGTAGATTTATTTGATTATTAATATTATTTACTTTTGCTAATTGATTTTAAGGAGTAACTGCAGTGCATTATTCTTTGTAGGAAATTATTGACATGTGTGATTATGCCGTTGGGCTGAGCCGACAATTGAACGGATTTATAATACCGTCAGAACGTGAGTACTAACTTATATGATTAGGCATAGCCTACTCTTGCACAAGCTTTATGATTACAAAATTGAATTTTGGTTTTTGATCATAACTTAATTGTAAATGGACTCTCTTTTTTTCCCCTTCACTTTTCAGCAAGTTTTGCATTTTCAGAAATTAATTCTAATATCTTATATTCTCTTCTTAAAGTTCCTCTCAAAGGCTTCATATTCATTGGTTTTTTCTGGCCATTGTGTTTGCAGGTCCCAATCATATGATGTTTGAGGTAAGTAATAAATTATGCCATGGACCATGGAAATCATCAGAAGAACATTTGAGCTTTTATATTTTGCATTAGATAATTATACTTGATATTCTTAATTATCCAACCTTCCATATTTCATTTCATACACAGATGTGGAACCCGCTGGGAATAGTTGGTGTAATCACTGCTTTCAATTTCCCATGTGCTGTTCTTGGTGCGTTCTTGTTCTGTGCTATCTACAAGTTTTTTGGCAAAGCTATAAGCTAGTTTTTGTTTTATTGTAGTCTTAGTACCCTAAATAGTAGATTGCTTACTGGCATGATTTACTCCAACATATCATTGCATTCATTCTTCAGTTTTAATAAATTCTGTAAAAGAACTCCTGTCATCATTGTTGATTTAAAAAAAATGTACAGATTTACCCCCAAGTTTAACTTTGAACTCCATACTTGATTCTGGATGTGTAGCTAATTATAAAATTTTCATTTGAAATATCATCAATTACTTAGGCTGTATTATGTTATACATGGTCATTTTTTTAATCATAGTTTCTATGTGATGCTTTAGGATGGAATGCTTGCATCGCATTAGTCTGCGGAAACTGTGTTGTGTGGTAAGTTGAGGTCCTTTGCAATCATGGTATTTGTAGTTGAATTAGTCAAATAATAGTATGATTTTAAGATAATACTTTTTTTATTCAATTCTGCTCAATTTCTTACTTTTCCAGCCACCATTGAACTGATGTAAGATCATGTTAATTTCTGGTTGGTTATTAATTTAACCTTAAACGATAGTAAGTATTTGATAAATTATATAATCAATCTTTGGATAATGTTACCAGCATCCATGTATCGTAATACTATACATCCATTGATAATGGTTCTCGAGTACATCCTCACGTTCCATTTAGTTCTTATTTCTCAAAGATTGTAGGTCAAATGCAATATACCTATCTAAAAATGTTGTGCATTGTAGGAAGGGTGCACCAACAACTCCATTGGTGACTATTGCTTTAACAAAGCTGGTGGCTGAAGTTTTTGAGAAAAACAAATTGCCGGGTTCAATATTCACATCTTTCTGTGGAGGAGCAGAAATTGGTCAAGCAATAGCAAAAGATACAAGAGTACCGCTAGTTTCATTTACAGGAAGTTCGAAGGTATGGCATTCACACTCAAGATCCCTTTCATCCCTTATCTTAAATTTGAATGATAAATTAGTGGGTGAAGCTGAAATGAGTTATATGTAGTTCATGTTTCTAATCAATTATCACCTATGTCATGGTAAGTTATAATAGGTTAACATGAATGTTTCAGGTGCACACATATAGCTTACCTTAATACAGGCTACAGTGTTTTGCCCGTGTTTTCTTATCATGGACCTAGTTTCCTCGTGTAGGTTGGTAAGATGCTGCAACAAATTGTGAGTGAGAGGTTTGGAAAATGCTTGCTCGAGTTGAGTGGGAACAATGCCATAATTGTTATGGATGATGCCGACCTCACCCTCGCTGTGCGTTCTATTTTATTTGCAGCTGTTGGTACTGCTGGTCAGCGATGCACAACGTGTCGTAGATTGGTAATTTTCTTTTGGTTTTTTATTGGTTTATACGTATAGAAATTAGAATGCTGATGGAATTTTGTTCATTTTCCTTCACTACATTTTTCTTTTGGTGCCTTCTACGTCCAGTATCTTCATGAAAGCATTTATCAAAATGTGTTAGACCAACTAGTAGGTGTTTATAAACAAGTCAAAGTTGGAGATCCTTTGGAGAAAGGAACCCTCGTTGGACCAGTACATACTTGTACTTCAAGGGAAAACTTTGAGAAAGGAATCTCAACGATAAAATCACAGGCATGTATTATCTCTTGTAACTAATTAGGTTTGGTATTTATACATCTCGCCATAGTAACTTTTAATTGTGTTGTATAATGTATAACCAGGGTGGAAAGATCTTAACAGGCGGATCAGTTATAGAATCAGAAGGAAATTTTGTGCAACCAACAATTATTGAGATTTCTCCTGACGCTGCTGTGGTAAAAGAAGAATTGTTTGGACCGGTTTTATATGTTATGAAAATTAAGGTATCCTTTCTCTTCACTGTTTTCTAAAGTTGTGTTAATGATTTGTTTGAGTTGCTCCATGATTCAAACTTTTTGCAATATTATGTTCCATATTGCAGAGTTTAGAAGAAGCAATTGCATTGAATAATTCTGTACCACAAGGGCTTAGTAGTTCAATCTTCACAAGTAGGCCAGACACCATTTTCAAATGGATTGGGTAAGTTCTAAAGATTTAACCTTTTTTTATTTTATTTTATTTTTGCTTGAAAAAGATAAACTTGTTTGAATACAGTGAGTTATGTATGAAAAACAAGTTGTAATTTGGAATTTGGACTTTGTGCAGGCCTCAGGGCAGCGATTGTGGTATAGTGAATGTAAACATACCGACAAATGGAGCTGAAATAGGCGGTGCTTTTGGTGGAGAGAAAGCAACTGGTGGTGGTCGTGAAGCAGGAAGTGACTCCTGGAAGCAATACATGCGACGTTCAACATGGTAAATAATTCTGTTAAATTACTTGCTCATTTGCTAAACTACATGAATACATAATATCATTTTTTTCTAAATCTCAATATCATTATTTGATTACCACACACAAATTACAATTGACATAACACAATTGATTGTTTTTGACAGTACAATCAATTATTCGAAAGAACTACCACTGGCTCAGGGTATAAATTTTGGCTAATCGATCATACATGGTACGGCACCACCTTTACTTCATGCATGAAGAGTCTTTACTTGTATGAACATATAGGCATACCAACTGGATGTTTCAATAATGATCTTGTAGAACTAATATTTAGTTGATCAAAATGATAAATGAAAACATTATATTTTATATGGCTGTTGAGTTATTGCTTTGCACTTGTGTCTTCAACTTGATATTTACTTCTTTTTTTAAATGGGAAGGCGTCATTGGCGATAACTAAGGAAATGTTCAGTTTAGAGTTAGAATTACTAATTAATTAGGAATAATACCTTGAAAAATAAACGTGTAACAGGAATAATAATTATTAATTTATTGGGTTATTATCACATAATAGATATAGGAAAATACAAAATTTTATTCCTTTGGTAGGAGGAATAACTATTCTTCTCCTATGGCAAATAAACAAATTCCTTATCTATAGTGAATAGGCATTCTTAATGAATTCTAATTCCTGGACTTACAAAGTACAAACAAACAAAGGAATTGGAATATCTATTACATTCTTAGTTTTATTACCTTCAATCAAACATGCCTTAAGTGGAATGTTCACTAATAACTAAATTCATATTTGGTTTGTTGAATGAAAATATAATGATAATGAAACTAAATAAAATAAAAAGCAGAATTATTATTACATTATTTAGTTTGATCACTTGAATAAAAAATGAATCAATATTGTAATGTTTGATTAATAATTAAAATTTTATAAAAAATACTGTATAATAATTTAATATTTCTATATTCAGTTAAATGTAAATAATATCATTTAGTTGTTTTTTTTATCAGATAAAATATATTATTAAAAATTATTAATTTTTAAATAATTATTATTTAAAAGTTTTTAAAAATAATAAAAAATACTATTGATAATTTTATATATTATGTGTAAAACAACTCATGTATTAATATGGTAGTAAAGTTTTATTGTTTCATTATATCAAATATCCAATATTATATAATTGAAATTGAAAAAAGAATTTAGTGTTTAAGATTCGTGCGTAAAATTAAAATAATTTTTTTTTAATAAATGAATAATGGAATAACAATCATCTCTTTTAAGAATTGTTTTAATTCTATTCTTAGTCTATAATATACCAAAACATAAGAACTTACTAAAATAATTTCATTCTTGTCCCTCAAACATCACCTAAATTAGAATGAGCGTTAAAAGAAGTTATTTAAACATACTGTGAATCTTTCCATTTTTGTCAACTTTTTTGGGCGATGCTCAAGTAGATATTTCATTGAAACCCTGGTAGGGGTAAATTTTAGAAGTAGTGAAACCGGATTAAATATATGAAGTAAGGGGAAAAAAACAACACAATGAGCTATGTGACATTGGTTAGAATACCATTCCGCTAAACTATAGCAAAACCATAGCAGTTAGTTTCATTACAAGGTCAAATTAACTTTTTACAATTTAAAAAAAAAAAAAAGGATCTCTATGGGAGACAGAAGGCGATTGAATCAGGTGTTTTTTTTCTCTCTTAAAATTTAGGTGTTTTTTGTCTCTCTTATATGTTTAAAATAAACATATATTTAATTTGTATTAATTCATGAATTTTAAATATATGTACAAAAATTATTAAGCATAAGATAAATTTATGACTTTTAATTTATTTTATGTACAAAAATATTTTTTTGTATTTTTAAACATGCGATTCTTTTTTATACTAAAAAAAATATAAAGTGAGTTAAAAATAGAAAATCATTTATGACGGGGTTATAAATTTATAATATGAAATTAAATTTTATTATTATCGCATAAAAAATGTATAAAATATTTATTTTATGGATATTATTAATTATTAATTATATATTAATGTGTTATTATTAAAATATTATTAATAAATTATTAGTGACGATAATAATAACTTTTGATAATTTATCACCCAAATTTTAATGGGTTTTTTTGAATTTGATTGGTGAGTTAATGAGTATTATAAAGCAACAGTCTGCATAACACTTATATCTTTGCAATAACAAACTTTCCTAAAACCACATCAGAAACGGCTAATTATACAATAAAGTAATTAATACCTAAAAAACATACATTCAAAGATTATTTTGTTATCAAGAATACGCCAAAAGTTCGCCATGAAAATCAAATTGCTCCATTATATGGCATTGAGAATCTTCTGTACTTATTTCATATTCAAACTTGCATGCTAGAAATTTAGAAAATGTCATGTGATAGCATAGTAAAATTATAATTTAGTGAATCTCTTCTTAGTGATTATTCTAAAAGTGATTTAAGGTAAAACTATTTCATAAAGGGGAAAGAAGTAATTGCTTTAGTTAGATCTCTTATAGTATTGGTAAACATATTTTAGATACCTCATTTGCTAGTTAATTATAATTCAATCAAGTTTAATGAATCAAATTTGTAATATATAATCATTTAAGTATAAATATAAATATGTAAAATAGAAAAAAGATTTTATAAAAGCACAAAATATGATTCAAAGCATCTCTGACACAGATTTTGAGCATTTCCCCCCTAAAAGAATCACTTTTACATAGTCTCACGAGCATAAAAAGTAGTCACTTATTTGTTGGACGAATATGACACTTTTTATTTTTTAAGTCATGTTAAAAGATAATAAAAAACAAGGTTTAAATATTTCATTAGTTATTAAACTTTGTGCAAATTTACATTAGGTTACATAGTTTCCTAAGCTTACAAAAATTGAAATTTTTTCCTTAAATTTATAAAATTTTAGACATAATTGTTTAAATTTTTAGATGGTACGTTATTTTTAAATTTTTAAAAATTAATAAATAGATTACAACTTAATTATTAAAATACATATAGTGATTATCTCTTTAATTTTTTTTCTTCATAAAATTAGACTAAATTGCATTATAGATTTTAGAACTAACGTATTAAAAAACTTATTTTTTTTGCATTATGCGTTCTTTAATTTTTAAAAGTTAACATATTTAATCCATTATCTGAAAATTTAAGCTAAAATTATTAAATTTTAAAAAATAATGAATGTAATATTATAAAAAAATTAAGAAATAAAAGTGTTAAATTTAATAAAGTCTAAAAATAAGTCATCACATATCTTAAGAGGAATAATTTATTAATATATGTTTAAAAATATTATATAAATTATATGTGTTTGATCAAAATGGAAATAGGAGAGTATTAGAATAGTTGAAAAATCTTACAATTATTATATAATTAAATTTATCAATGATATTTTACTTTTTATAAATAGATAAATAAAATGTTTATAATTAATGAATATTTTGAAAGAGAAAAAAAAAGCTTCCTTACTTACTTTCAAGAAATCTTTAACTTAATTTTTGAGATATAGTATACTAATTTTTAACCTCACACTTTAAAAAAATTATGGAAAATTGTAAAAGATATCTACGCTTGTTTGCCCAAATAAGGAGGCATTGATAGAAAGTCAAAAATAATTATTTTAATTTTTGTTTCAATTATACTAAACCATTGAGAAAAGATTAAAAAAAAATTAATACTGGAGAGTATATATACTCATTCAGCGATGCAAAAATAACATAAAAATAAAAGTTAAAATGAGAAGATATATTATTATTTTTTAAAAAAGGAACAAAAAACATGTTATATTGAGTAGAAAAATAATTTAGTTTAATTATATACACGAAAAATGTGAAAAGTGAGAAGGAAATTAATGGCTAATATTTGTTTTTTTTTAAAACAAAACTAATAAATTTATAATGCATCTCTGGTTTCTTGTTTTTAAATTAAAGTTTTCCCATCATCCTATAATATATTCGGTTAAATATTACCATAGAGGTTCGAATCCTTTTGCCGTGCTTTAAAAAATTACGTGTATGAATATTTATAAATTTAAATTTTGAATTTAATTATTAGAAAAACTTACATAATTTTAATAAAATTAATACTTTTAAAATTTATAATAATAAACATAATAAATTATAATTAAACGTAATTCGAATTAAATTATAATTATTTATAGATGTTTAATATTAAATGAAATTTAAGTAAATTTTTTTTAATATTATTTTTATTATTATAAATTTTAATAATATTATTTTTAATTTTTCAAAAAATTATTTAAATTTTAATTACTTATTTTACGTTTAATTGTTTAGAAAATTAACATATATACTAAACTTTTTAACAAAAGCAACTACTTTTCTTTATATATTCCCCTACTATCCAACTTTAGAACCCGCCACATACCCAATTTTATAGGATTATGTGCAAATCGTACGGTGTATTGGAACATGGCAAATAGCAATATATAAAGTGCAATTCTAACGTGGCAATAATGAATAATATATAAAGTTTGTTATAATATTTGAACTTTTTTGAATGATATAAATTAGTATTAAAATTATAGAATATATTATTAATATTTCATTTTAATAAGAGATATATTAGTGAATTTTTTAAAAAATATAAAATAAAATACACATGATAATTAACAAAGATAAAATAATAAATTTATTTTTTAAAAAAAATTATTCATTATATTTAATGTGGTAAAATTTGATTAATTTTGATCAAATATTAATAAGAAGATGAATGATTTGTATAATATTATAAATTCAAATCTTACATATATTAAGTATGATTAAAATTAAAAAGATATGTTAGTTATCATTTGTATATATATATAAGTAAATATGTGTTTCCTCAAAACAGAAATAAAAAAAATTAATTATAAAAATTGTTAATAATATTATAATAGATTTTAAAAAATCCAAATATAATGATAAGAAAAGAAAATTTTCATTTTCCTATCATATATCAATAAAAAATATGGTTTGATTTATTAATAAGAAATAATTTTCTAAACTTATATCAACTTTTTACATAAATATTTAGACAAAATAAATCCAACAATATTAGATTATGAAACCATTTATGTAACGAAAATAAGAAAATCTTTGACTATATTACATCAAACTTTTATGCAATAACATAAAAAGTAAAAAAAAAGGTGTGAAATAAAGCAACAAAAAACTTATTTAAAAACTATTTCATTAAATATAGAAGATAAACAAAAATATTTTCTCAATGAATTATAGAATGATAAAGTCCTAGTATGTATCAAAAAATTATTAAAAATAGTAAGTTCAAAAACTCCTTTAAATCTAAAAATTAATAAATCTAAAATGATTACCAATATAAAATTAAAAGACCCTAATAATATTATTAGAATAAAATCAATGATTTATACTCTAAAATACAAGATTGAATTTGAAAAATAAATTCAAGAACTTTTGGGCTAAAAGTTATAATATTAACTTTAGTCCAACATTCTTAATCGAAAAATAAGAGAAAAAAGAATGGTAATAAACTTCAAAATATTGAATAAATAAATCATTTATTATGCATATTTTATTCCAAAGAAAGATGATCTATTATCGTTAATAAAGAGAAAGAAATATTTTTCGAGTTTTGATTATAAAAGTGCATTTTGACAAATAAGACTAGATGAAAAATCTCAAAAATTAATATCATTTAGTTGTCCCAAGGACAATTCCAATGAATTGTTATACCATTTGGATTAAAATAAGCTTCGGTATCTTTCAAAGATATATGGATAACATTTTTAAAAAAATTACAAAATATTTATTGTTTCTATATAAATGATATTTTAGTTTTTAGTAGTAAATTAAATAAATATTATTAATATTCTACAAAAATGCCTAAAAAAATGCATTGTACTTTAAGAAAGGAAACTAATAGTTATTGAGTAGAAGACTAAGTATTTAAGGTTGTAAATTAAAGATAAAAAACATAATCTATACCCCTATTTTACTAAATAACGTTAAAGGTTTTTTTAGTGAATTAAAGAACAAAAATCAATTACAAAGATTTCTTGGATGTTTGATATATATTGAAACATATATCAAAAACTTGCAGAAATACAAAAACCCTTACAAACAAAATTTAAAAAAAGATCATATCTGAAAATGGATAGAATAATATTCTTTGTATATGGATAAAGTAAAAACCACGTGTAAGAAAAATTTACCAACTTTATACCATCTAGGGTCATATGATAAAATGCCAATTAAAATAGATGATTCACAAGAATATTAGTAATCAGCTTTGAAAGCAAAAGTATATAACAAAGATGAAGATCTTTACATGGACCATAATTAAACTATCACAGTAATGAAAAATAATATCTAATTGTTAAAATGACTATTAAGAAATTTCTAATATATGTTATATGTTTTAGATTCATTATTAGAACTCATGATATAAATTTTGGTTATTTCTTAAGAACTAATATTGCAGGTGAACAAGGAATATTAGTTAGATAGAAATAGTGGTTCAACCACTACAATTTTGATATCGAACATCTCTCAAGAAATAAGAATAGTTTAGCATATGCTTTTACCAGAGAATTAACACCTTTAATTATTTTTATGCTTGTAAAAATGGAACATCTTGATATCAATATTAAGATAAAGGAAAATAAGATAAAAATTCTACATGAACAACTTGAGCTTTTATACCTTGAAAAGTCTTTGATAGAGATAAGAAATAAATAAGAAGAACTTGATTATTCAAAACAACTCTTAGAGTCCAAAAACTTTAAAGAAGAATATTCATCAAAAATTAAATCTAAAGAAAATAAAACTTCTATTAAAAGAATTTAAGATGAAAAAGAAAAACTTAATAGTTAACATCTTTGAAATAAAAAAAAAGTCAATTGGGTTGATGAAGTAGAAAAAGAAGAACATAAAAAGACTTATGTGGTTTATAATAACCCAAAATTATGAGTATACAACAACTAGATAGAAGAAAAAAAAATCTATTATTGAGTTTAATGGAGTAAATCATAGAGCCTTCATTAATATAATAGAAGCTAAAAGCAATTATGCCAATTACAAAGTAGAAAAACTAATAATTCTAGAAGAGATAGTAAGCAATTACTTTATAGTATTACAACAACAACCAGCAACACCCAATTGGTTGGGAGAAATGGTAAGGCTTTTAGTACTATTTAGAAAGACATCTCTCCCAAAAACATCAAAGATAATAAGGTATTTAGTGCTATTTAGATAAACATCTCCCAAAAATTAATTAGTCATTGAAGATGGAAAAAACCAATGTAGAAATCTCAACAAACCATAATAATTGAGTCTCTACAACTTGGCCAGAAAATCTACCCAGAAATACATAGAAGATACAAAGTTCTATATTATAGAAAAAAAATTTCCTATAGAGAGTAAATTCAATATTTTGAAAAGAGTTGATCCAATATTTGTTTACAAAACTTTCCATGCATGACTAATAGAAACACATGTATCCATGAATTAATTTAAGTGAATTAAATTATTTCCTTAAAAATTTCAAAAAAGAAATCAACAACTTTAGCAAGAAAATAATAGCATGTGACAAGATTGTTTATCTCAGATTTTTCAATTCACTAATAGAGTGGAATGAGGAAGGATGTATCAATCCGTACAATTTCATTAAGTTAGGGATTTTCAACACGAACAAAGAAGTTTCCAAACCATGGGTGCTTCCAAAAAAATGAATTCAACGCATAAGAACTCTATGTATTAAGAGGTTAAATGTTAGGTAAAATTTACTTTGTACTAAGAAAAATTGATAATTCTATTGAGATCAAAGTAATTACTCAATTAGTAAAGTTATCATCACTTCTCATAGTAGCATGACTCTCGCTGAATAAAATGGTAAAAAAATCATCAAATTTGATACAAATTTTAACAACAATAATCTAGAAATTGGTAAAACAATAAGACAAATATTCTGCTTCTATGCCAAAAAAGCTTGAGAAGATCACATATGTATTTACTACATAAGATTGAAAAGAAAAAAATATATGTCATCATTAACGTCATCCAAAGGGCAATCATAAGAAAATGACTAGGTAGAATAAAAATGAAGAAGTGTCAATAGAAGATGATAAAGAAAAATAAAGATGTAGTACAAACATCTTTAGTCGACAACATATTTTTTCATGGATTCAATTACCAATAAGAAAACCTAAAATGGTTCATGTGTAATTAGCAGGATAGAAGTTCTGGAAGAACTTTGAAATTGAAAGTTCACTACTAAAATACATACATATGGTCTCGGTTTTTAACCATGACAGTAGGTCTATGACCACGGTTATAAGAACCGAGACTTAAGTGAGAGAGACCATAGACAGTTACCTAGGGGTGAGCAAAATATCCGATCAATCCAAAAAATCCGATAAAAATAAGTGGTTTCGATCCAAAGTCGGATCAGATTTTATCAATCCGTTCAGATTCAGATTCAGATTATAAATATTTAAATCTGTATAATCTGATCTGATATATTTAATATATTATTTAAATATATATATATATATATAATAATTAATAAACCTAATTATTATTCTAACCTAACTTAACTTAGCCGTATATATGATTCTTAACCTAATCTATTTTCCCAGCTGCCTCTCTGCCTCCATCTTTCTTTCTCCCTCTCTTCCTCCATTGCTAATGTTAGACTTGAAGGATTCTGCTTATCTGCTGCTGCTGCTTGTGATTCTCTGCTTCGCTACTATTCCCTCTTCTCTGCTTCTCTGCTTGTGATTCTCTGCTTCATTGTTGCTCCTCCCTTCTCTGCTCACTGTCGTTGCTCTCTACTGCTGCTCGCTGTCGTTGCTCCCTGTTGCTGCTCACTGTTGCTGCTCCCTACTTGCTAATGTTGCTCCATACTCGCTGCTGCTGCTCGCTGTTCGTTGTTCTTCATCACAGTACAAACAGAAGGTTGTATTTGTTTGAACTTTTTTCTTTTTCTGAATTTTGATTTCGGATATAATATTCAAATGCTCTATTTTGGCTACTATTGATAGTTATTATTTTTGTTTCAAATGAATGTGTGAAGCAATAAGCTATATAGAACATATTGTGTGATTTACTGTTTTCTTATAATAATTTTTAAGAGTTATGAGATGAAATTACGAGTTTAAGTGAAAGTATGATTGTGTTGGGAGATCTATTTTGGATGAATTTTTTTATGATTCCATGTAACTTTTCAATATCTAGGCATACCAAATCGGCAAAGGCGATTTTTCCTGAGTTTTTTCTCAAAAACATTGTTTTTCATGCTTTAATTGAGTTACAAAAAATTTTAAGCTACTGTTAAAATATTGAGTTCTATCGTGGCTTGGTGGAACAAATGTGAACATTGTAATATATCATGGTTATTTATATAATTATAAAAACCAATATCATACAACATTGTTTTATAAATGATGCGTGTTAATTGAACATTTCTTTCGTATTATTAAAATTTTAGTTATATTATATATAAATGTTCAATGCATATTTTAAATCACATGAAAGCAAACATGTCCAACATTACCCCACGTCTATGCGCACATTTTTACAATTATTTATTGCAAATGTCTAATATATTTTTCTACAACAATACAGATGATTTTAGATAAAGATAATGATACAATTTATGTGATTGAAGAAGTAAATAAAGATGAAAGTGCAACACAACCAACTCAAGAAGAAGATTTTGTAAGTACTCCAATTACTGACCTATGCATTGCTTCTAAAGAAGAAGGTAAAAAAGTTTCTTCTAGATCTAGTAGTGAAACATGGGCTCATTTTACTATAGAAGGGGTAGGGCAACATCGCAAAGCTATATGCAAATATTGTAAGAAACAATATAAATATGGGTCAACAAATCTGGCACGTCAAATTTGCTTGCACACATTGCCATTGGATGTGATAAGTTTCCCGGTAGAGTTCTTAAGAAACAAAAAACTTTAGCTTTCCATAAGGAAGGAAGTCTTGTACCTCACAGTTTTAATGTTGAAAGATGTAGAGAAAAATTGGTAAGGATGATAATAAAAGATGAATTGCCATTTATTATCGTAGAAAGTGAAAGATGTAAGGAGTTTATTGAAGAGCTACAACCTTTGTTTAAAATCCCTTCTCGGTGGACTATTGTAAGAGATTGCTTGAATTTGTACGTTACTGAAAGAGTAAAATTGAAAAAGTTGTTGAATAGAACTAGTAAAAGAATATGTCTTACCACTGATACATGGACATCTTATCAGAATTTATGTTATATGTGTTTAACTACTCATTTTGTTGATAATGGTTGGAATTTACAAAAGAGAATCTTGAACTTTTGTCAAGTTCCAAATCATAAAGGTGATGCACTTGGTAGAGTGATTGAAACATGTTTGTTAGATTGGAGCATTGATAGGATATTATGTATTATAGTTGATAATGCAAGTTCTAATGATACTGCACTTACTTATTTGAAAAAATGTGTTAATGGCTGGGGTAATGCAATTTTAGAATCAAAACACTTGCACATGCGATGTGGTGCACATATTATGAATTTAATTGTTGAGCAGGGTTTGAAAGAGTATAACATATCAATAAATAGGATTCGTGCAGTTGTAAGATACGTGAGGGGATCACCAATTAGACTACAAAAATTTAAGAGTGCTGTTGAAATGGAAAAACTCTCTACTCAAAAACTCGTTTGTTTAGATGTTACGACAATGTGGAATTCATCTTATTTGATGTTGGATTCTGCAACTTATTTTCAAAAAGTATTTGAAAGGTTAGAGATCACTAATTTGGGATACTATCAAGAGTTTTGTCGATGTGAAATTAAACAAGCTCCGACTATAATGGATTGGGATAATGCTAGATATTTTGTCCAATTTTTGAAAGTTTTTTATGAAGCAACATTATTATTTTCTAGATCTTTGTATGTGACTTCTAATTTCTTCTTGGTTCGTATTTGTTTTATCATTATCAACATTATATGTGGAGTAAATGTGAGGATTACATTATGATGAAGATGACTAGTGATATGAAGGTAAAGTTTGACAAATATTGGGGAGGAATATCTAAAATGAATATGATGTTATTTGTGGCTATTTTACTTGATCCTAGGCGCACAAAGAGTGTTCTTTATATCTAAGTTTGCTAGAATTGTGTAATGGGGATGAGATTGAGGCATCAATGAGTTCAAAAAGGGTGAAAAAAACTTTGGAAGATATGTACGAGGAGTATCATAAAACTGATTTTCCATCAAACACAGAAGAATCTTCTCAACCTATAGAAATAGGTACAAAAGGTTTTGGTTTAGAAGCATATGCATTCCAATTTTATGCTTCTCGTAAGAGAAAGCATTTAAAGGAAGTTCATACTATGGAAAACAAATCTGAGTTGGAAAAATATTTATAAGAAGCATTGGTTGATATGGATGATGATAAATTTGATCTATTAAGTTGGTGGAATGTTCATTCCTCAAGATTTAAGATTTTGTCTTTGATAGCTCGAGATGTATTGGTCATACCGGTATCTACTATAGCATCTGAATATGTATTTTCTAATGGTGGTCGTACAATTAGTCCATACATGAGTTCCTTATCTTCTAAAATTGTACAATCTTTGATTTGCACTCAAAATTGGATTCGTTCATCTCCAATAATTAATATCCAAGAATCATTTGATGAAATTGAGGTTCTAGAATTAAGTATATTGCATAAAACTTTCAAATATATATTTTGAATATATATAGATTTATTTGTTATCAAATATATATTATTATGTTTATTAGCTCATTATTTATGTATATTTTTAACTTTTTTAATTTTGATCATGCATATGTTTTTGATGGTATTGGTGACTTAAACCTTGAATGATTATTAAAAAGAGTTATTGTTATTATTAATTTTGGAGAGTGAAGTTAATTTATGTAATTGATATTTAATTTTTTGGAGTTAAATTATGTAATTGATGTTGAATTTTTTCTTTTTGATTATTTTTGTTGAATTATTTTTAATCATGTTATCTACTTTTTAATTTGTATGAAAAATATTTTTATTTTATGTAATTTTTCATTTTATATGTTGAAATTATATCAAATTTAGATTTGTTCGGATTGACATTTATAACGATTTAGATCAAATTGATATTTCATAATTTGCTTATTTATGTAATTTTTTAAATAGATTTAAATTAAAATTTTGACCCTATCAATCAGATTGGAATTTAAAGCGGATTCAGATTGGATCGGATTTAGATTGATTTAAAATTGGTGGATTCAGATTTGTTTGGATTGGCATGTACAATGGATCAGATTCGGATTGATATTCAAAGCGGATTCAAATTGAATAATTTTTGGATTGAATAATTTTCATATCGAATCAGATTAGATTTGGATTGACTTAAAATTTAGCGTTTTCAGATTTGTTTGGATTGACATGTACAACAGATCAGATTCGGATTGAATAATTCATAATTTTGCTTTTGATCAGATCGAATTCGAATTGACCTAAAACTTACGGTTTCGAATCGATGCTCACCCCTACTGTTACCTATGACCTCAATTATTATATAATCGAGGCTTTGCGGTGTATCTATGGCCTAAATTATTATATCGAATATAATATGAACATTTTATTTTTATTGATATTGGAAATCATGTTTATTAGTAAAAAATTGTTTTTTTTCAAAATTAAACATAATCAATAAGATAAAGAATAAAAAATAATATTATAATTTTAAATTAATGATTAATTAAAATAAAATATATATTAATATTATATTATGTATAATTATATAATAAAAATTATTTTTAATATTAAACACAAATATATATATATAATTAGATTGAATTAAAAACATGTTTAAATGTCTAAGTAATATCATAATGTCATTTTTTAAATAATTAGGTACAATTAGTTTTATTTTTAATTTTTAATTTTTTTAAAACTAAGTATAATTATAATAAATATTAAAAATAAGAAGGTTAAATTATACAAAAATAATTATTAATTTATAACCAATAAATATTAACCAAAATTATTTAAAATTGGTGTAAGTTACTTATAATTATTAATATATATATATAAAAGCATGTTTAAATATCTAAGTAATATCATAATGTCATTTTTTATATCATTAGTTTTAATATTTTTTAAAATCTTTCAAAACTAAATATATTTGTAATAAATATTAAAAAAAATGATGGTTAAATTATAAAAACATTAATATTAATCAAAATTATTTAAAATTAATGTAAGTTAATTATAATAGTTAACATAATCATTACATGTTCTACTCTTAATAAGATACTACAAGATTGCATGCAATAATTATTAGAACTTTGTTGAGATTGTGGAGGGTTGAAATATTGGTCATATTTTATTAAAATTATAAAATAATGTAATATTTTTATCGAATAATTTGATATAAATTTATTAATTGTAATATGATTTATTATTGGTTAGAAATTATTTGATTAATTTATAAAAAATGAGTTATTTATGAAAAAAGTTAAAAAACATTATATTAGGTTTTAGTTTAAAAATGTGTATTTAGTTTAAAAATGTGTATTTAAAAAAATGTTATATTAGGTTTTAGTTTAAAAATGTGTAAATCATAACTCATTAAACAGTTTTTTAATCATTTTTTGTTGTCCTTTTCTAACTTCTCATCCCACTAATTCCAACGGTCCCATTTTTCTAATAACAAAATATTTGTCTTTTTTATCTCTCTCTTTCAGTACTTCCCAATACTCTATTTTTTTAAAATATAATTATTTATTAACTTTTAATAAATAATAATTTATTTTATTATAAATAAAAATAATAAAATAATTTATATCTATATAATAAAAAATATATACTTTTTTATAACAAATAATTTATCAAAATTTTATTATAAAATAATTTAAAATAATAATAATAAAAAATTATTAAATTTTAAATTATTAAATTTTTTACTAAATAGTTATATAAAAATTATTGATATTTTAAAAAAATAAATTATTTAAGGTTAAAAAAATTAAAAAATAGATTACATTGTAACAAATATCTCTAATATTATTATAATTTTAATTATTACTAAAATAACAAATATTTATTAACAATAATTATATTTAAGTATTAAAATATAATTAATTCAATATAATTTATATATTTTATTATATTAATAATAAAACTAATTATAATAATATTATATTATATAATATTTTCTTACAAAATTTGTGATATAATGTTCTATATTTGTATTGTATCTTGTAAAAAATTGGATATAGAGGTTTCATAATTTTTTTCAATAATTTATTTATTTTTATGAATATTATTTTTATATCATAATTATAATTGATATTATAATTATTTATTAAATATAGTTATAATTATATTTAATAATAATAATAATAAGAATGTATTATATTATTTATGAATTATCAAAATATTTAGTATATCATTTTCAATATATATATAAATTTATATTTATTTTATTGTAAAATAAATTATTTAATATATGATATGATAATTTTTTTTATGTATATAAAATTAATTATAAATTTATAAGATGTTAATATTTTTTTATGTTTATAATAATTATGTTTTATGAAATGGAGCTAATATATATATATTTTTAAATAAAATTGATTAAAAATTTTACTTCAAGTTTAAAGTAAGATCTTGACTATTTTTTTAAAAAATCTCATTTATGTTTATTTTTAAACTATTATGTAGGAGATGATTTTTATAGACAAAACCCCTTATAAATATATGGAAACTTTTAATTATTTATAATTATGCTAATATATAGATAATAATAAAAACATACACAATAATGCATATTTTTATGGAAGTTAATAAGTATAATTATAATTAAATAAATATTTTAAATATAAAAAATAATTAATCCTAATTGCTATCAAAGCGGACGTTAGAATTGGGCCTGACCCCATATGAGTAGGTAGCAAACGACATCGTATAACATGGGGGGAAAACGTCAATTCATTAACCGGATCAGCAAAATCTATGGTATAAATTCCATTCGTTAACCCTCTGCTTCTTATTTGGGATTAGGTTTTTCTTGTTCTTCGTAAAGCAGCCAAGTAAAAGAAGATGGGTCACTCGAATGTCTGGAACTCGCACCCTAAGAACTATGGTCCTGGATCGCGAACCTGGTTAGATTATATTTTTATTTATTCTGTATTTCAATAATTAATTACTCAAATTTCATATTTTTGTTCCTTTGCTCTAACGGTTTTTCATTTTGATTTGTTTTATTCGACTTGGGTTTTATTAGCAAGTTCGATAGATCGATCATAGTTAGATGCAATGATTTTACTGTTGGTTAAAACTTTAATTGTTCTTATGAACCTTTCGTTGTTGGTTAATCTGCGTATTTTGATTATCTACTTACTGTTTAAATTTTTGGATGAGTTTTGAATGCTTCGCTATGTTGGATGTATAGGAATTTGTATTCTTGCTTCTAAAAAAGGCGTGAATGTGCTAAATTGAGAATACATCAGCTTTGTTTTTGTTATGTGAAATACTATTTTATAAGTTTGTTCCTGTTTTTGGATCAGCCGTGTTTGTGGAAACTCTCACGGTATAATCAGGAAATATGGTCTCATGTGCTGCAGACAATGCTTCCGCAGCAATGCCAAGGAAATTGGTTTCATCAAGGTCAGTTTTTGATCCGTTTGAAGTTCCTACTGGGCATGTTAATGTTATTTTCTTTCAATGTAACCCTGTAATTAAACTAATAAGCTTTGCTTTATATAATCCCATTCATTCTTTGTCTACATGCATCTGATCCGTTCCATTCTCGTTGTATTCTCTTTGTCAATGATGATTATTTCTTATGTATATTAATTTTGTTTTATTCAACTTAACCATGTAACCAAACTACCGATCTTTGCTTTATGCAACATTTTTTTTATTAGTATAATGCATCTATTAACTATTTTGTCCCTTTCTTTTATCAAATGAGTGTTTACGCGTTCAATAATGATCACTTCATTTCAATATTTCCTAATCATTTGTACTCCTTGTGGTTGCTTTGCTTTATATAATCCCATTCATTCTTTGTCTACATGCATCTGATCCGTTCCGTTCTCGTTGTATTCGCTTTGTCAATGATGATTATTTCTTAAGCATATTAATTTTGTTTTATTCAACCTAACCATGTAACCAAACTACCGATCTTTGCTTTATGCAACATTTTTTTTATTAGTATATTAACTATTATGTCCCTTTCTTTTATCAAATGAGTGTTTACGCGTTCAATAATGATGACGTTTTTAAAGTGAATTCGAAATTGGTATTGCACTTCATTTCAATATTTCCTAATCATTTGTATTCCTTGTGGTTGATTATATAATTTTCCTTTCTTTTAAATTGTGAGATAATTATGTTATTTTGGCTTCATTTACTAATGTTCTTTTTTGTTTGCCTTTTTTTTTTTATAATTATCAGTACCGCTAAGGAGGATGGATAGGCCTTGATGCCAAGGTAATGGTTGAAACCTTTGTATTGAGTGACAATGGAGTCTTGCCTTTTTGCCAGCTTTTATTTTTTATTTTACTTAATTAAGAGACAATACTACATAACCTCAATTGTTTTTTTATTTGTATGACTTGCTTAGTTTGTTTGTCTTGCTCGTAAACTCAGACTCACAATGTTATAAATACTTTTCTTTTTTGCTCGGAGTTTATGATTGATTGATTTCAGTATCACTGTTATGGTTGATTGGTTTGTCAATTAAACAAGTTCTTAATTTTTATTTCTTTTGTATGGTTATTTGATTATGGCATTTAAGAAGTTATAAATTATAAAAGAGAACAAATTTAGGAACATGTTTAGATTGGGTTAATTAGAAGCATAATAGAGTTGTAATTAAAAAAAAGTTATTTATTTGTGTAAAAATTGACAATTAATATGTTTATAGTATCATGAACAACTTATCTCAAATATTGATTCATTAATTTAGCAATTAGATGAAAGAACTAGCACAAAATAAAATTGACTCAATGAGTTAGTGTGCTTAAAAAACCTGACTCAATTAGATCATTTTTGGAGCTCATTTAGCAAACTTTTTGTCAATAAATAAATATCATAACGTAATTATCAAAATTAACATTAAAACATAGTATTTTTTTTATTTCTCGTATTTTTATAAAAATATAATCAAATATATGGGTACCAAATATATATGGGCGAGGTGAATTTATTACATAAAATTAGATAAATTAAGTTGCGTTAATATGAGTTATAACTTACCTCATGATTTGATTTGAGAATGAATTTGAGTTTAATTATTTTGAAAATGGGTATTATTATATGTATTAAGTGATATGTTGTAAAATTAGAAACGTATGTTGATAGAATTCTATTGGAATTACTTATTAATAAGAAAGAAGTCAATTCAATTATACTCTAGTTTCAGGTTTAATAAAGCTTTTACATTGAAAGCAAATCGCTATTATAAAATTATTCTATTGCCGAGTAACATTGGATATTCGTTTAATCCACAAAATACTAAAGAAAATTAAAAATTATTAAGAATTAATAATTGTAAAATTTATATAATAAAAATGATATATCATTAATATGATGTTTAATATTAAATGAGTTTAAATGATTAATTTAATTTAAATAATGTTAACAATGTCAATTTTTTTAATAGTGAAATATATAAATTAGTTATAAATTATGATATTTTTATTATTTTTACGGTATTTTTTTTGACACTTTTAAAAGTATTGTCTTAAATTTGTTACTAGTTTTTGAGTTTTATTGAGATCAAAAATTAATTAATTTTTTTTATTAATTTATAATTCTAAAAATATTTCTTAAAATATGGTATGTGTACGACACATTCACATAATTATTTCAGAAAAAAATATAATGAATTGTCAATTTAAGATATATATTTTTTAAAACTTATAATTTTTTTTTTATATTATTCAATATCTATAACATTGGATATTTTTATTAACAACTATATGGGATTTAGTATGCTTTACTTTTTTTTAAACTAACCATGGAAAGCTTTATCGACGTAAAGTTTATATCCACTATATTAGCAAAAAGCTACTTGAAGAAAAAAGCAAAAGTTAATCACATTAGCTTGATGAAATCAACATACCATAAATGTCATAAATAATATTTTTGTACATGGTAAAAAAATAGAAAAAATTATTTATTTTTTAGATAATTTTAAAACAACGATGCAAATGTGTTTTTATAATTTTTTTAATATCATTCAAATATCCATACTTAAAAATTAAAGTATATGGTTTTTTAACATTCATCTTGACATACTTGACAAAATTAACATAAAATTTGATTATCTAAATAAAATCTACAATTCAGTATCCAATATTGATAAAACGTTATTTGATTGAAACGAATAAAAAAAAAGAATAAAAAGAAAATCACATTAATATGATGAAATTTACATATCATAAATGTCATAAATATAATTATTTTTATACATTTTTATATGCATAAGTTTATAAATTTTAAAAAATTAAAAAATATTATTCATTTTTTATATAATTATAAGATAACGATGTAAATATGTTTTCTTAGCATTCATCTTAACATACATGCCAAAAATAATAATTAAAAATTGACATGTATATGCATATATCAGTTGTGGCTTATGATTTTTTTTATATACTCTAATAGCACGATAGATACCAATAATGAGAGAAATGTAATCATAATTTTACATATAACGTTACCTCAATCCTTTTCTTACTTCTACTTTTATATTTATTTTTATTTATTTCTAAAGAAATATTCGCTCATTAATTTTTTTTTAAATTATCTTAAAATAACAATCAATAAACTCATAATAATAATAAAAAAACATTCTTACTTTTAATTTAAATACGTATAAATTTAAAAAAACATCCATAATAAAAAAGTATTCGATTTTTCATTGACTGTTTTTTAGGACTCCATATCTTACTCTATACCGTCCAGCTGGACTCCAACCAATCCAAAACCTCACCCTCAGGCCTCACCATTTTCGAAGATCTTGAAAGCTACAAATTGGCTCTGTGTCACGCGCTCGCGCTAAAACGGTAACCCATCTCCAAAGTGAGTACACGTGCCTCCGCTCAACGTTCTTATTCTCTCTCTCTCTCTCTCTAGTACGAAGGGGCCGTGTTCGGTGAGGTGGAACTTCTTGGATACTCTTTCCACAATTTGTCAATTCATCAACTTCAATTCCTAACAGACAGACCCATACAATTAATCATCGTCTTTTTCAAACAAGTTCGAATCTTTTTACTTTTACAGTTACAAATGGCCGAGGATTTTGAGAGGGCCTTTGAAGACGGACTCAAGCTCTCAAAGCGAATATATTTCGGAAAAGACCGAGCCGTGACGCCGCCGAAATTTCCGACGATGATGATCAAGTCGATGGGCCAGTCTTACCTCCCTACAGCTCCGATGCTCTATGCCGTCATTCCCAATCCGGCGATCGTAGACAACCCTGACATTCCGAGTTACCAACCTCACGTGCACGGCAAGTGCGACCCACCTGCGCTCCTTCCTCTTCAAATGAATGGCATTCAACTCAAGGCTGATTGTTATTTGGATACAGCTTTTGTAAGGGTAAGCGGATCTTGGAGGCTCCATTGTGTTATGACTAGTAAGAAATGTAGCGTCCGAATCGCTGTGCCTATGGGCGAGCAGGTCCATAATCAACTACTCTCTTTGTTTTCCTCCCAAAAAATCTTCAAGTGATTTTTGTTTGGTTGTTTTGTTCTTTTTTGGGGCTCAAGGGTCTAATTATTTGGTAAACAGGGTTCCATTTTAAGCCTCGAGGTTGAAGTTTCATCAAAATGGCATCGAACTGAGTTGATACCAATTGAAGACGGTGATAAGGGAATAGAAAAGGGAAACCTAGCTGATGGAGGCTATTTGAAACCTAATATATTCACGTTGTCAATACCAGAGGTAGCTTCTGTATATCTTTTCTTTGTTTTTAAAATTAGTTTTTTGTTTTCGAATTTATTTAGAAAAAAAACTCGTCCAATAAAAAATTATGTTTTCTTATTTCATTCATTTTAAATTCACAAGAAGAAATGTATAAAAACTTGGTTTCAAAAACTGGAATTTGAAAATAAAATTGTTTACAAAACATGCCCTTAGTATTATGAGATTAGATTTTTTTCCAGGGTTGAGTGTTATTACCATGTTTTCCTATTCAGTTTGAATTTTTTTCCCTCCTTTTTGTTTGCAAGGTTAAAGGAGGAACTGTACTCTCTGTTAGAATTAGTTGGTCTCAGAAATTAGTATACAGAAATGGTGAATTCTCCCTAAACATACCATTTAGTTTTCCAGAATATGTTGTACCAGCTGGTTTAAAAATTACCAAAAGAGAAAGGATTGAATTAAACGTGAATGCCAGTGCTGGATTTGAAGTGTTGTGCAAGACCATTAGTCATCCTTTGAAGGTTCAAAAATGTTCTTCCTTCTGCTTTTATTAATTGCTATCTTTTGATGTGCATTTCATTTGTTGTGCTAATTATTTTATTATTTGACTTTTAGGAAATGGACCGCCATGCGGGGAGATTGACATTTTTGTATGAATCAAATGTTTATTCTTGGTCAAGTACGGACTTTAGCTTCTCATATAATGTAAGGCTATATACTTAATAACTATTGGAATGTAGAATTATTACTTGAACTTGAAAGTTATATGCACAAGTGTTTTTATTTTCGTGTTTCACTTATACGTGTATTTGATTAAGCAGAATCTAATAATTTTTTCGTTGTTCCTATGTATTAGGTCTCTCCAAATGATATTCATGGTGCTGTGTATCTGCAATCTCCATGTACCCAAGATTTTGATCAAAGAGAGATGTTTTGTGTTTATCTATTACCAGGAAGTCAGCAGAGTCGAAAGGTTCGTCTTCCACTCATTCGAGCTCATTTTACTTTCTGATAGATTTTTGATTGTACTCATATTTATATATGTGATCTGTCATGGTTGATCTTATAGGTAGTCAGTAAGTCTATAGTATTTGTTGTTGATATAAGTGGAAGCATGCATGGGAATCCTATTGATGCCACTAAAAGCGTACTCTCAACGGCTCTCTTTAATCTTGATCAAGAAGATTCATTCAACATTATAGCTTTTAATGAAGAGACTTGTGTATTCTCAAAGTCAGTGGAATTTGCTACAAAAGAGGCAGTACAGAATGCGGTTGAGTGGATGAATGCAAACTTTATTGCTGGAGGAGGAACAAATATTTTTGTCTCCCTTAACCAGGTCTCTTCTCAAATGAAAATTACAATTGCATTTGTAGTTGTCTTTCAATTTTCTCTTGTCTTTCTTTTATTATGATCTAATATTGGCAACTACAAACAAATGTTCAATAAGAGTGGAACATTTTCCCGTTGGCATTTAGTACCAATTAGTTTGCACTTTGCTGAACAAGTAATATCGTTCTGGACCTAAGTTGACAATTTTCATTTGTTCATTTGTTCATTCTTGACAATTATAGTATACAATTTCTTTAAGTGTTTCGTATTTTCTTTAGCCATGTCATGTAACTTAGTTTTAGGGTGCATTCATTTTATTCTCACTTTTTTTTTCAGGCAATGGAGATGCTATCCAGTTGTCAGTGTTCAAATCCTGTTGTTTTTCTCATTACTGATGGGGCTGTTGAAAATGAGAGAGGAATATGTCAGAAAATGGAAGAATGTCTATTGGATAAAGAAAGAAAGTGCCCTCGTATATACACCTTTGGCATAGGTAAATTTTAAAATTAACTATGTTCATTTTTATTTCCCAATAAAATGATTTATTGGAAGCGTACAATTTTGTTAAAGTTGTTTGAAGCGTGTTATCATTTCCTTTTTGTTTAAGTCTAATTCTAATTTTTAGGTACATTCTGCAACCACTATTTCTTGCGCATGCTTACAATTATTAGTGGCGGCGAATATGATGCTGCATATGACGTAGGTCAGTTCTGTTGCTTGCACCTAAAGAACATTTCATTTTTAGTTTCTATCCTTACACATGCTGAATGCTTCAAAACACCATGAAATCAATTGAGATAATAGGATTAGTATATAGATCTTAGGGTTTATGGAACAGTCAGCTCTATTCATATTATTGAAATTGACAATAAGGATATTGAAAGTTCTAGTTTTTTTTTTTAAATTTAATAATTATGAAATGCAAGGACAAAAGTACAGCAAATTAGTTCGTTTGAGTGGAGAAGGATTTCCAAAATCGAGCAGATAACAAGAAGTATATTAATTTGTAATTTATGTTGGTACTACTTTTTCTGTTAGCTGTTTTCTAACAGTGTGAGTGGGGAGAACTCAAACATGCCATAATTAATATTTCAAATAAAAAACTTCTAGAATTTGTTAGATTTATCATTTATGATTTCTTGCAAAAAGTTCATCCTTTCTTCCAATCTGTATGTCGATTCTCTAAAAATACCTCTTTTATTGATACATGGTGTGAGTGGAGAGAAGTTGAACATGTTATAATTAATATTTCAAATAAAAAACTTATAGAATTTGTTAGATTTTTCATTTATGGTTTCTTGCAAAAAGTTCATACTTTCTTCCAATCTATATGTTGATTCTCTAAAAATATGCCTTTTATTGATATAGACATGGTGGAAGCTCGATTACAGAAGTTAGTTGTGAAAGCTTCATCTGTAATTCTTTCAAATATAACCCTCGATGCCTTGAATGATTGCGATAATCTTGATCAAATTGAGGTACGCTTGTCCTGTTTTGCATGTCTGGATCTGTTAGAACTTTTAAAACTATAGAAGCATTTAATAGCTTAATTTTTCACTGTTCAGTATAGATGTTTCTTAAACATGACACCGCCTGCATCTTCTGTGTTAGGTGTTCCCTGCCAACATTCCAGACCTTTCTTCCGAGAGTCCATTGATCATATCAGGAAGATACCAAGGGAAGTTCCCTGAAACTTTCAAAGCTATAGGTGTCTTAGCAAATTTGAATTATTTTGCAATAGAATTGAAGACATATGATGCCAAAGACATGCCTCTTGACAGGGTAAGACACCAAAATTTTAAGATTAATTTTAAAAGGACTTACCTTTGCCTCATCTTGAAGTAATCAGGGGAACATTAAATCAGAGTAGTTTCTGGTTTGATTGAGATCATATTATCATGTGAGAACTTCGTACCTTGCCATAAACTTTCATCTTACTTAAAGAGCTGTTCAACGTGTCATAAAACTTCCATGTAATGTATCTTTCTGAGTCTGTTTGTATTATATTCTTAAAATTTATTCCTATTTTGTAACAGGTAGTTGCAAAAGAACAGATTGAGCTACTTACTGCTCAGGCATGGTTTTCAGAAAATAAAGAGCTATGGGACATGGTTCGTTACTCGGCATTTTTACATTCTATGCATGTTATCTTAAAAACCAGTTTTAGGCACTGCGTTGGACTAAGCCATTTCTTCTAAGTTATGCCACCAACAAGTTGACTCTGATAATCTAGATTGGTCCGCATGAACAGGATGTCAGTGTCATATGATTTTGACGTTGGTTTTTTTTGCCGGGATAGTAATCAAGTTCAATACTGCTGCCATATCATATTGACAGGTTGTGAAAATGAGCCTTCAGACTGGTGTCATCAGTGAGCATACCCGCATGATTGTACTTGAAGGAAAGGAAGTCAAAGAAACAGATGTGCGAAATGAGGTACATGTTTTCTATTTTAACATTTTATATATCTGTGTACCGTTAGAAGTGTGACTATTGCTTTCAGAATCTGTCACTAAGCAGGAGTGAAATTAGTGTTTAGGGGAAGGTGAGTAATACAGGGAAGAGTTGTACTTATTCGTTCAAATACCCTTTCACACCAATATGATACTAAAGTGGACATGTTGAGAATTAAGTGACTAAAGTGCACATTATCCCAAAATAACATGGCAACTGGCACCATCTTTTCCATTCAGTCAAGGACACATAGAAGTATTTAAAAGCTTTGCACGTTGATTTCCAGTTATAAAATTTTTATCTGGACCATTCTTTTTGAAACAGACGCAAAAGAAGAAAAGCCAGCTGTCAAAAACAGTAGCGCCAGAATGCCAGAAACTGATGATGCTAGAAAACTTGTGTGTCGGCTTTGGAAACCTGACGGCAACAGCTGATAATATACCTCCAGGATGCGAAGAACCAAGATTGCCTGAAGTAGCTGAAATGTTTGTTAAAGCAGCTTCGAATTGTTGTAGCAGTTTGTGTAATCAATGTTGTTGCATGTGTTGCATCCAATGTTGCACACGAATAAATAACCAATTCATAGTTATACTTACACAGGTTTTTACTGGACTAGCATGTATTGGTTGTTTCAAATGTTGTGAAGTGATATGCTGTTGTGAAGATAAGGGACAGTAAGGGTAATTTTTTTCCGCAGTATAGAAATAGATTCTCTTTTTTTTAATATAGGTTTGTTTAGGCATACGTGTCAATTATGTACCAGATCCTGAAATGGCTGATCTCAATGTTTCAATTTTGGAAAAACTCACTTTTGTAACCAAGCAATGAGAAAGTCATGCTTATGAATGAAGAAATATGTAGGGCAAACATCAATTTGCAAAACAGATTATGACAATTATTTTACGGTACAAGATCGATCAAACACGCTTGCAAATTTATCAGAAGCACTCTGTATCTTCGAATATCAGAAAAACAACATTCTAAAAGCAACAAGACTTTTGTTATGATAAACAAGACATCTCTTTAGTCGGAGAATGTAAGCAAAGATATCAAAGACTCGTATTTAGGAAATCTTGGAACAAGCTCGGAACGTTTTGCCAACTCAAAGTCTTCGAATTGAAAAGTGGGTGCACATGTGCATCCAACAAGAGAATAATGGTGCTCAGCGTCCCTCGGGACCAATTTCAACACCGTTCCATCTGGAGAAATGTTGAAGTCTTGTGTTGGAAATGCACCAAACCATACATTTGGAGCGACTGTATACTGTGGTTGCTGATTACCTTCAACTAAGTCAGTTCCAAGACAAGTTAGTTTGATACTCCCATCGTCATTCAACTCCAATACCTGTAATGATCATGTTGCATAAGAGGAAGCAAAAGCCTAGCAAGATACAAGCACTTACAAAAGGGAGAACAGGTTCAAGAGATTATAAGGATGGCTCATTCAGAATTAATTTATAGTTACTTGTGTCTCTTTCACACATAATCGAGGAGAAATAGTCATGTGAAATGCTCTGGATGCCGTGAGTGGGGGGGCAACATGATTTAATCAATTGTGATACCAAATATGTTTTGCTTAACGAGACAATAATTTTTTCTTTTTCTTTTTTTATTTTGGGAAAAGAGAGAAGAGTTGGTGAGAATGAGCACCTAGACTCAGTTCAGCATGCCATTTAAAAAAAGGTTAAGTATTCTAGATGACCCTCGTTTATCTACTGAATTTCATTAATGACCCTTATACTAAACTTATTTTCTCTACTTAAAACTCTTCTATTCTAGCTTTCTTTACACGCTCTCTCTTCTGTTTCGAGTCTTATAGTCTAAGCTTTATGACTCTTCTTCTCTCTCTATGCACATATTCAACAATATAGTATATATATCGTTGCATATGCCTACATTAGTGTTGTTTGTGCTATGTGGTCAAAACTGAAACCTCTTGCAAAAAGGGTCAATAATGCAACAAATCCCTCAAAAATCTTTAAAAAAATGTTAAAGCAATAAGGCTCTTACAAATTAATCTCAATAGGCAACAAAAAATGCACTAACGCTACTAGTGAGTTTCAATGATTCATACACATGTCAAAGGATATATTATGACACAATAGAAATGGCCAGTAGTTTCAGCAATTTCAGTAAAATAATGAGGTTAGCACATACCGTAATAGGCTCTCCCAGGTAAAAGTGCCAGGTCTCAGCGCATGGTATGCGATGAAGGCGCGAAACATTCCCAGATGGCAGCAAGAAGTAAATGCAAGTACTTACAGCCCTCTCAACCTTGTCTTCAGGTTATTAAATTTACATTACAAAATAATAATAGGTACCAATTTGATGATTGAGAAATAACAAAGTGTTAGCTTTGAGAAGAAATATTCAAACAGGACACTTTGGTCCGTTAGCTTTCATACAGAGGGAAACTTAAGTCAACATAACAATGAATTGATAAAAAAAAATGACATTATTGTGCATGCAAAAAACACTTGAGCTCATTAATTGGGGTATTCAATATCATTTGAACAACCAACTATACTCTTGTGTGACTTTCACTTTCATAATAAGAAAACTTCTATATATCACAATTATATTACAATCACAATTGACATAGACATTTTCTTGTTAGAACTAATGTACTTACCAATAATATTGTGGCACATCACTTGTGATTGACAAATAAATATTCCCCGTACTAATGTTAGTTATATTTCACTTTTTTTTTTACTAGTTTACAGCTCATTTTGGAGCCAAGTGTCCTAAATATGAAAGATATGAAAGCTAAGGACTAAAATTTCTCAATTCAAAGCTAAGTTACTCAAACCAAAGCATCACTTTTTCCCAAGTCATATATAGCAAGAATCACACTGTGCCACAGAAAACAAATATACATTATTCGGAGTAAATATTGATGAAGAGAGACTGAGTTACTTTACAGACAGGTAGGTATATCCAAGATGACCCAAATGTGTCTCAATCATCAAATTCAAAACAGCTTATGTGATCCTAATTTCTCAACACTTAAGTATGACTAAATGGAAAGAGATCTATAAACAAACACGGAAATCCAATTTGTTAACGAGACAGCGAGCTCGATGAACAGAAAAAAAATCATAATGGCTTAGATTTGAAAATGAATGAATTACAAGGTTACGAAGCGAGAATCGGAGATGGAGTCACTTACATTCGGGAGGAAGATGAGACTTAGAGAGTAAAACAGAAGTATCTCTGAAGGTTTCAGAGTAAAATCCACCTTCGGGATGTGGATTTAGTTTCAATTTCGCTGCGATCTCCGAAGCTTTCGCCATTTTAGTTGCACTTTGTTGACTAGACAATCCTGACTCCCGAGCTCTCAATCCTCTATTTTTTTTTTTTTGGCTTTATAAAGCCTCTCAAGTCTCAACTATTATTAATTATTATACAGAGAAGAAGTTCGGCGTCTTCATTTATGTAATTTGTTTGTTTAGATTATAATAAATATCATTTATTTATTTAATTTTAAAAAATAATCAAAAATAAATTATATTAATTTAATATTTTATTTTAAAATAATAAAAATTATTAAGATAATATGTTTTATTCTATATTAATCTTATTTTTTAAGTGATATAAACTAAAAATAAATCTATTTTTTTATAAATTATGATATTATTATAATTAATATATCAATTAATTATAAACTAAAAAATTTAATTATATTATTTTAATCAATAATTTTATATCAACGTTAGCTATATTACATCATGTTACATTAAAAATATACTTATAATCTAATATAAAGAATTTATAAGCACGCTTTTTATTATATAATTTGCAAAATAATTGGGCATTGAGTAGTATCATAACTTTAAAAAAAGTTACACAAAATATAATAGATTTTTAGGGATACGTAAGAAGTTACTTTATTTTTAAACAATTACAATTTAATTCAAAATGATCGTATATAGAAAGATAAGTTTAGTTAAAGTTTGATTAACCTAAAATATTAATGAATAAGGTTTTTTTTTAAAAAAATTGAATAAAGATATACAAAAATATTATATTTTTAAAGTACACCAAAGTTTTTTTGTCTGTTAAAAAAGGGTACAATTTAGCACAAAAATACCATAAAAAACATAAGTTTAACTAATTTTGATCAAACTTGAACATGTGAAACATTAACGAATAATTTAAAAAAAATAATAAACTTAATATTTTGTCATTGTTCAGTTGCATTTCATTACACATTTTTTAAATATTTTTTTAAAATATCATTGGTATACCTCTCACTAAAATAAGATACTAATAGTATACTTTTGTATGACTTTGGTATTAGTTTATATACTTGTAAAAAGTTAAGGTATTATATAAATTTTTTACCCATTTTCTCCTTAAAAATGATAAACTTACTATTTTGTAATTATAAATTCTTATTTTCATTATATTTCACATTTTTGAATGATATTAATAAAATAAAAACTAATAATATATCATGTTTGTACATATGGATTGACTCGAAGTCCGATTAAACTAATAAACTGAGCCATCAGACGAGTCAACTTATTAGGACCTACTTGTACACGCATCCACAACGACACCTATAGTATGGGCTTACCTATGCATATGAGCTTTGGTGTTAGAAGGTCGACCATCAGTCCGAGTCATAGGGTGGTTGATCTGAAGCTTTAAATGTATTTTTTTTTACTTTTGTACATGTTGTGACGTGTATTTTCTATGTAATCAATACATGTACGTGTAATGCTCTATTTATACATGGATCTAATAAGAGATTCACATACTTTGTAACATTTTTTTGACTTTTTTTTAGTTTTTCTCTTTGTAAATCAGACCATCACAACATTTTGGCACCCATTGTGAAGCTCAAAGTCGAAGGTCAAGTTTTGGCTTCTAACCACTTATTTTCAAGAAATAACCTCAAGTTCTAAGAGAGAGACTTAGTAAGCAAGTATAGTTCCCTAGACTTATATTCATCATGGTAGAAATGAAAGTCGAGGAAAGATTGAAGCTAGCGAACGAGGAGGTACTATCGACACATGACCACATCTTACTAGTCCGTAATGAGGCTAGAATGGAGACCGATCATCATTAAGAGCTATCATGTCACTAATCTGGTTGGTGGGATCGTGCCAGATCATGTAGTGCCCGAGCCATCCTAGGGCGAGAATGTAGATGAAGGTGCCTTCCTTCTATCTCGACGGGGCTCAGTAATGAGCAGTTGCTGAAAGGGTGAAAATGTTGGGATGAACAATTTCAAGCATTAAAGGAAGCTAACAGAAAGCAAGACCAAACCCTTAAAAAGGGCCTATGAAAGGCAAGATAAGGGTAAGGTGTACTATGATGTGGATAGAGATTGCGAGAAATTGTGTTTCCTCTCTTTCTAATGAAATAGAGTACGATGAGGCTCCAAAATTTTTTAGTTCTCTCAAGTGCCCAAACTACTAAGGAATGAAAGATCTGATAACTTGTTGTCTCTTTTAGGAGAACATAAAACGTGCAAGTATACACGGTCACAAGTAATAAAATTTGATAAGTAAAGTTATCGTTCTTACGGAGATTTGTGACTATAGTTTGTTAAGTACTAAAATTATTTCACTCTGATTTTATCCAAAACAATCGTTAATTGGAACAAGTTAAGAAAAGAGTTTTATAACAAAACAAAAGAATTCTAGGATTGCAATTTTTCACCAAATTAATCCACTCGAATCATATTATTTTCTCTTGATTTATATTTTTATAGTAAATTTAATTTATCAACCGAAAACTTCTAATTTTATCCATACATCTCTTCCGAACTCCGTATAAACACACCTCGCTAAATTAATTCACTATATTCCTATGAGAATTAAATTCACCAAGATTCATTACGTTCTAAGTTCTCAAATGACCACATATACGATAAAGGTATATTTCTATCCTTCATATATACATGTTATTCTATCAATGAGTAATATACACAAAAATGCATCTTCAAGTTTATTTGAGTGCCACAGATCAATTGATAAATTTTTCAATAATCAAAAGCATTAAGCACAAATAGAATAAACAAATTAAAATTCTTATAAATCATTAAAAAATAATTAAATTCAAGCTTCATAAATTTAGATAAAACGTAACCCTAGAAAAATTAAATTATTTCATAAATAAAAAATAAATTACAACACTTAAGGAATATTCGCTCAAGAACACAAAGAAAATTAAAACATTTTTGCTCCTAAATTTTTGGCACAAGCAGAACACAACAGAAGCCAAAAATGGCTTCTGTGTGTTCCACAGTCCAACCCCAAAACGAAACTAAAACAAAACTTAAAAACTAAAACCTATCATAATAATCCACTATTTATAACATCAAATTTTTAACAAAAAAATACATTTTAAAATATATTTTTCTACACGCGGGGGGGGGGGGGGGGGGGGGGATAATGGCATCGAGACATGTGGGGAACAACTGCTGGAAAGACGTGTATGATTCTGCATTTTTGCGTTCACAAAAACGTGCCATGTGTCAGCACATGATTGGCTTCAAGGAATGGTGGGACACGTGGCAGACTCTAAATGGTTGGAGGGAGAGATTGTATGTGGTTGCGCCGCACATGATCAAAGCTCGCAAGACACGTGGGTCCCACCCTACACGCTGGCCTACGCGGAAAGTGGGCCCCACATGATGCGCCGAGTGAACTAGAAAACTGCTTCCATTCTCTTTTGTCGCATTTGCAATCCACACGCTTTATCATATCCGTTGATTTCCTGATCGAACGGTTTGTGTCGCGCGTTGGTGATGGCACGTGTGGCCTCCTTTTCCTGCGTAGAAAATAAATTTCCTCAATTTCACTCCAATTTAATTCAAATAAACTTTTAAACTTTCTTTAATTGCAATTAAGCCCTTTTCTAATTTAAATTAACTTTTAAACTTTTGTTAATTACAATTAAGCCCAATTTTAATTTAAATTATATTTTAGACTTTTATTAATTGCAATTAAACACTCTTTCATGTTAAATTATATTTTTAGACATAAATTTGTAATTAAGTACTTTTTCGATTCAAATTATTTAATTTTCTTAAAAATATATTCCTAAAAAATAAACAATAAATATTAATTTATTCTATTTAAAATTAACTAAAAATGTCAAGAACATAGCAATATAATTAATAAAATAGATGAAAATAACTATATAAAATACAGTTATCATAACTTACGTGTAACACTTCAAGACAACTATGACTTCTATGAGCCTCACTCAAGGTAAGAGAGAAGCCATGATGTGTAAACTGTTAATTGCCACCCTATGTGATGGCGCAAAAAAGTGGTTCAATAACCTAGCACCTTATACTATAACCTTATTCTCCCAGTTTTCTAGGTTGTTCATCACTAATTATGCCTACAACAAGCCTTTAAGGAAATAATCTCACCACCTCTTCTCAATCATAGAAGAAAAATGTGAGTCTACTGAAGAATGCATGAATCTAGGTTTAAAGAGGAAAATTTAAACATATTAGACTGCTCCAAATCTATTATGATAGTGGCCTTCAGGCAGGGTCTACTAAGGAATTTTGATTTATTTGCAAAGCTAACCAAAATGGTTCCCCATATGTTGGAGAAAGCTTACAGGGAGGCAAGAAAGTTTGTCAATATGAAAAGGGAGTTAGAGATGGATAAGAGTAGTAAAGTCGCTGTGGAAGCTGTGTCAGAGAAGGAGAAAAGAAGAATAAGCCTAAATAGAGCAAACTACGACAAAAGAATTAACAAAAATAAGCGTTTCATACCAAATCACAAGGTGAATAGCTTATGGTTCGGGAACATAGGGTCTAAGAGGAGGTCACGGTATCCCTTCAGGGGACCACCCTTGAGACTGAGTCTAACTCAAGAGGTATTGAGGATGGAGGAAGAGTAGAATGTCATGTGGCCACCAAGAATGAGGGCTCTCTTTAGAGACATATCTAAATAGTATGCTTTCCATAAGGATATAGGACACGAGGTGTGAGATTGTAGGCATTTGAAGAAAGAAATAGATGATTTATTATCCAAAAGGCATTTAAGGGACCTCATAGGAAGTAACAGTAGAGGAGGTGGACGACAACACAAACACGAAACGTTGAGGCTACCTATTTCATTAGGTAACAGGATAAAACCAATGTAAGGACTATCCATACTATGCATGGAAGGCACTGGCTCAATGTGACCTCCAATAACTCACACAAAAGGTACACTAGAGACATACATAGTTTATAACGTATTTATAATTTGGATAAAGTGAGGTTCTCTGTTGAAATCACCTTTATCGGGAGGGGTGTGGCCTCCTCTCCCCACAAAGACCCTTTCGTAATCACCTTGAGAATAGGATCCTATGACATTTGCCGAAACATGATTGACACTCAGAGCTCTATTGACCTTCTTTTTTTGTTAACAATAAAGGCCCTAGACATAAAGGAATGTGACATTGTAAGAAGAGAGCTATCTCTGGTGGGATTCAACAATAGCACCACCTATGCAATTGGCCGTGGTTTTATTACCAGTCATGGTGAAAATATCTATAGTGATGGCCAACTTTGTGGTAATTAATGTCCCAATTCACTACAATGCCATCTTGGATAGACCTTGGACACATAAGATGAAAGTGGTTCCATCTACCTTATACCAAGTCATCAAATACCTGATTGAGGAAGGCATAAAGAAGATAAATGGAGACCAAGAAAAGGCTAGAGATTGTTATAGTGTAACTATGAAGAAGGTTGCTCCTAAGTAGTAACCACAATATAGGTCTTGTAAAAAAGGCTAGGGGGTAGATGTCTAGCAGAGTCTATCAACTCAAATGAGGTGCAAAATCTACCAATTGGAGACAAGGAGGAGGATCACTCTATAAAGTTGAGCACTGACTTGAAAATAGAGGTTAAGGAACAACCATCTCGATTCTTAAAAGTAAATTATGGCATCTTCGCATAGAGGCTTGTAGACATACCCGAGATCATAACCCACAAGTTGAATGTTGATCCAAAAGCTATACCTATCAAGCAAAGAAATAGAAAATTCCATATAAAATATAATGAGTTGATTAAAAGTGAGGTCACCACACTTAAAGAGACAAAGATCATTAGAGATGTGAATTATCCAACCTCGTTGTCAAATGTGGTGCTGATGAAAAAGGCTTGCGAATTACCCTACATGTGTATAGCATTTATGGACTTAAATGACACATGTCCAAAAGATTATTTTCCCCTCCTAAGTATTGATGAGTTTTTTGGATGCATATTATGGTTACCATCATATCAGAATGCACCCAGAGGATTGATAATTGTATTTTATATAGTTATTTTCACCTATTTTATTAATTATAATTGCTATGTTTTCAATGTTTTTAGTTAATTTTAGTTTAATAAATTAGTATTTACTGTTTTTTATATATTTTAATAAAATTAAATAATTTGTATCGAAAAACTTAATTAATTACAAATTTGTGTCCAAAAATATAATTTCAAATAAAATAGTATTTAATTGCAATTTATAAAAGTCGAAAATATAATTTAAATTAAATTCGGGCTTGATTTTAATTATTAAAAGTTTAAAAATTTAATTTAAATTAGAAAAGGGCTAAACTATAATTAAAGAAAGTTGAAAATGTAATTTGAAATAAATTTGTGGGCCAAAATCCAATTAATTAAAGTTTAATTTTCTGCGCAGGTGAGAAGAACCACGCGCCAATATGCACGCGCGAAACGTGGACCGTCCGATCAAAGAAGAAATGGCTGAGATTCGCGCGTGCCATTCACACCCGACCAACTCGCGTGGGTGTAGATTCTTTCACGCGGTTCGGCGCCCGAGTGGGGCCCATTGCCGCGCAGGCCGGCGTGCAGGTAGGACCCACTCTCTGACGCGTCCAGTCGCTGTCCCCCACGTACGCGTGCCTCTGATCCCGTGCGCCGATCTCTGCGTGCAACCGGATTTTTAGCGAATCAAATGAAGCCACGTGTTTGCACGAATCCTTGCAGCTAATCAGAAGATGCCACGTGTCACACTATATTTTAAAGCCAATCCTGTTTTGACACGTGACTGGTTACGATGAGCGCGAAAGCACCGAATCTCGCACGCGTTCCAGCCGTTGCCCCCACGTTTCTTGGTGCCCCAATCCCGTGCATCAGTTTCTGTGTGCACCCATTCCTTGCAACAAATGAGGTGCTGCCACATGTCCCACTATTTGTTTCAGCGAATCAGATCGCAACACGTGGCAACGTGAATTTAAAAAAATGAGCAGCGACGCGCATGATTCCAGTTTGCGTTTTCGATACAATTTTGTCCCCCACGCGTTTTAATTTATTATTTGTCCCACACTTCTCTGTCCCGCCGCGTGTATTAAATTTTAATATTTTTGATGTATTTTTTTAGGTATAAATAGAAGATAAGATGATAGAGTTAAGAAGTTTTTTTTTAGTTTGTAATTTTTGTAGTGTTTGTGTGTTGGCTGTGGAACACGTAGAAGCCATTTTTGGCTTTTGTTGTGTTCTGCGCGTTCCAAATATTTGTTCTAATTGATGTTTTAATTTTCCTTCTTCTTCATCTTATTTTTCTGTATCTGTTATAATTTTTATTTTTATTTTATGAAGTAATTTAATTTTTATAGGGTTGCATTTGATCTAAATTTATGATACTTTTATTTTAATTATTTTTGATAGATTTATAAGACGTTCGATTTTTTCGTTTTATTTTGTGCGTAATGCTTTTTGATTATTTACGAATCTTATCGAAACGACCCGTGGCACATGAATAAACTTGGAAGAGGCATTTGTGTGTATATTTCTCGTAAATAGAATGACATGTATGATGAAGGATAGGAATATACCCTAATTGTATGTGTGGTCATTTGAAAACTTAAAACGTAATGAATCTTGACGAATTTAATTCTCATAGAGATATAGTGAATTAATTTAACGATGTGTGTTTGTACGGAGCTCGGGAGAGATGTATGAATAAAAATAGAAGTTTTCGGTTGACAAATTAAATGTACTAAAAAATATAAATCAAAAGAAAATAAAATGATTTGAGTTGATTAATTTGGTGAAAAATTGCAATCCTAGATTTCTTTTATTTTGTTTTAACTCTTTTCTTACATTTGTGACAATCAACGATTATTTTGAATAAAATCAGAGAGAGATAATTTTAGTACTCAACAAACTATAGTAACAAATCTCCGTGGAAACGATAACTTACTTATCAAATTTATTACTTGTGACCGTGTATACTTGCACGTTTTTTGTGTGTTGTAAAACACATAACAAGGATGAAGAGAAAACATCTTTTATCATTGAGGAAGGGATCTTCTGTTACACTTAAATGCCATTTGGTTTGAAGAATGCGGAGGCCATGTATCAATGCCTCTTCAATAAGATGTTTGTTGATCAATAAGGAATAAATCTAAAGGCATATGTAGACGATATGGTGATAAAGTAAGCACAACCAATTGATTGGACATGAATTGTGTTCAATGAATTCGCAAGTATACACATTGCAATAAGTAATATAATGATAAGAAAAAATCGTTTCTACGAAAATTATGTTATTAGAAACTTATTTAAAAAAAAGAAAAGAAAAATGAAATTTTTACGTGTTTTTATATTTTAAGAAAACAAACTTAAAAGAACTAAAAATAATTAATTAAATTAGATTTGGTAAATAAGAAGATATATGAGAAAATATCTAGGAATACTTAATCTTCTAATTTTTTAAACATGTGAATCACTAAAATCCTCCTAATATAATTATCAATCAATTATATGATCAATTGAATTTAACCTATCATGTATTCCCCCCTCAAGTAAACTACACACTATATAGTAATTAACCTAATCACACTCTCATGTCAATTAAATTGCATAATACTCATTAAGTTCATTAATTATGGATCACATACATAAGAATCATACATTTTTGCCTAGAAATTATCCATGTTATTTAATTAAGATAAATAATTAATTAATTCTCTAAAATTTATTTAATTGTTGTCCAAACAACTAATAGTATAAAAATCAGATTAAATAATATAATTAAATTAAAATCATAATTAGGGTAAAATATTAGATCATCATATGGTGAAAATTAGGTTCATAAGACCCCTAGATTAATAAATTAATTAGACATAATTTTGTTTATAAAGCTTATATTTTTCATAAATAAAGACATAAAAAATGATAAAAAAAGGAAAAAAAAAGAAATAAAATCAATTTCTTAAATTATAGTACCAATATCCTTTTGGATCTCTACCAAAGTTGTATCATTTTTTGATTTTTTTGTATTTTTCTCATTTTTTGCTCCAAACAGTGATAAAAATTATGCTAATTTTGGCTTATTAGGATTTATAAGGAAATTAAGGGGTTAAATAAAACTCAAGTGGAATCTGGACCATTAGATCAGCTTCAAATCAAGGGTTAAGATAAAAAACAAAATTAATAACATTGGCGAATAAAAAGTAGACACGTGGCATACATAATTCAATGTGCGAATCAAAGCGCAATGCATGGTGGGGAAGACTAGTATCGGTCAATGCTTGCTGAGTCAACAACATGCAACAATCTATGATTCGCTGTTACAGATGGTGCGGCCTATAGTTGAAAGGAGTGGATGAGTAGCATGACGACATGTGGCGTGAGCGTTAAAAATTCATAAAAAACCCATAAAAATTCTAGAAAAATCTCAAAAAAATTTAAAATTATATTTTCACCCCTTTTCACTAAAAGTTTATGTTTTAATATTTTTAACTCTAAAAATACCACTTATTGAATAAAAATACTACCTTTAAGAACGTATTAACGAGGCCAGAGGTCGTAGGGAGACTAGCACAAATTTCTATAGAGTTGGGAGAGTATGATATCAAGTATATGTCTAGAATTTCCATTCAAGGACAAGTGGTGGTAGAGTTTATCATTGAGTTCAATGAGTCACAAGAGGTCACTAGTAGTAAAGTAAAGGTATAATTATGTGGCGTGGATCAAAGAGAGAGGCCAACTTGGTAGGTATTCATCGATGATGTGTACAACTTCAATGGCACAAGGCTAGGGGTGGTCATAGTTGATCATAAAGAAAAATGTTTCGAGTATGCTATCAAGATGGATTTCCAAGCAACTAATAACATTGTAGAGTACGAGGAAACTATATTTGGTGCCATGACAGCAAAGAAACTTGAAGCTAATAGCATTGCCTTACATAATGACTCACGAATGGTGGTCAACCAAAACTTAGGCACGTTTGAGGCTAAATATAGCATGATAAAGAGATATTTAGAGAGGTTAATAAATGAGTACTAAAAATTTTCCCACTTTGAGATCAAGCAAATATCCAGAAATGAGAATGGTCATGTTGATGCTTTGGCTATACTACCTGCCATGTGTGAGGCCAACCATACTTGGGTGGTTTTAGTACCATTCTTGAAATAGATTAGTTTGGAGGAGGTTGAAAAAATAGTAGGAAGCATGGATGCTACCACGAGCCCATGGTTCACCCCAATATTTGACTTCTTAAAAAAAAGATCTACCCTAGGACCAGAAGCTCATGAAAGAAATCAAGACTAAGGCATGTCAATATATGATAGAAAATAATAAATTGTATAGGAAAATTACACTTGGACTTGAGCTCTTATGTATAGCTAGGGAGGGGTTCGAAAGAATTATGTTTGAAGCCTACGAGGGAGAGTGTGGCCCTCATTTGCATGGAAGAAGGCTGTTCCAACGAATTATAAGATAAGGGTACTACTGGCCCACTATGTTAGTAGATAGCACGAGATACACTCAGGCGTGTGATAAGTTTAAGATATTCACCCCATTATCACACGCATCGCTAACCGCCATGCCAGGGATAGTTAGCCCATTTCCCTTATACAAATAAGGGCTTGATAGTAGGACCCTTACCCCAAGAAATAGGTAAAAAAAGTTTTTACTAGTTGCCAAATATTATTTTTCTAAATGGATTGAGGCGGAACCTTTGGGAAGAATATTAGAAAGAGAAGGTAATTCGGTTTATTTGGAAGTCCATAGTTTGTCACTTCTGCCTACCCAAAGAGTTCTTTTATTGATAATAGAAGATAGTTTATGGGTCATAAAATCAAAGAGCTTGCCATCAAGTATAACATCAAGATGTGCCATTCAATGCCATATTATCCACGAGCCAATGGCCAGGAAGAGTCTTTTACAAGTTTGTTATCAACCAACTAAAGAAAAGAAAAGTTTAGAGGGTACTAACGGGACACTTTTTTCGCTAGTATATGGGACTGAGGCTGTGATACCAACTGAGATCACAATACCCACTATAAGATCATCCCTAACTGAGGTCTAGAATGCTACAAGTAAAGCAATTGAATCGACCCTCATAGAAGAAAAAATGGATGAAGCCTTGAGGTAGTCGACCAAAAAAGAAGAGTAACAGATTATTACAATAAGACCGTGTATTTTAAAACTTTCATCATAGGTGATTGGATTCTCAGAAGGGTTTTCCTTAGCAAGAAATAATGGATGGTTGGAAAATTGGGTGCAAATTAGGAGGGCCTATACCAAATAATTGAGATGACATCAGAACTAGCCTATCTATTAAGAAACATTGAGGGAGATAAGGATAACACAAGTTAGAATGCTCGACACTGAAAAAGTATCACTTCTAATATACTTTGATCTATCGTCTTCATGTTTCGTCCATATATATATATATATATATATATATATATATGAAGTGACTTTTTTCAATCAATGATTCTTCCTTAATGTTATATATCATGAGTTGATTACCTCAGTCAGGAATAAGGTAGAGCACTCTGACAAATAGTTAATCACTTTGGTTACAGACCAGGTAGAGCATTATCTCCCAATTTAACATGTCATGAGTTGATCACCTCGGTCAGGAACCAGGTAGAGTACTCTGACACTGAAAAAGAGAGTTAATCATTGATGAGTGCTTGAAAAGTACTAAAATTACCATGATTTAATGTACTTTAATTGATTAAAAAGATTTATATTTATATGATTTTATCATATTTTATGTAAATTTATCTTTTCAGAATCACCAATATTTTTATTATTTTTTCAGTTATTTTTGCTTCAAAAAGAATTTAAAGACTCAAAGAATAATACTGGAAGCAATACATCACAAATATGTTGAGAAACAAATGAAAAAAAAATAAAAAAATGGAAAAAATGGACAAAATTACCCAACCGCGTGGGCATCATGCTAAAAGCTCGCTCCTACCCACGCACATCACATCGAAATTTCGTGCGAAGCCACGCCCCATTCACGCCTCGAATCCAGTGTGCATCAATGTATTTTCAACTACGAATCCCGCCAAGTCACACGTGTCAGCTCCCCACACGTATGCGAGCATGTCCAATACACATCTATCATCATATTTTGAGATATTTTTCTACTTTTTTAGCTTTTTTCTCACATATAAAAATCCACTCTCCCCAATTGTAAAAATCACACCTTAAGACAATTTTCTCAGCTCTTTCTCTTTCTAGAAAGTTTCTTAGTTTTTTTTAGTTTTTAGTTTTAAAAATCTTCTCTTTTTGAGAAGAACTAGCTATGCTTTTATAGATTTTTAGTTTTTTGATTCAATAAACAAAAATGTAAATTTGTTTTGAGGTTTTCCAGAAATGGAATTAGCATCAAAGTGTTGTACAAATTCTTTTGAGGAATAATTTTAAAATGAATTCTTTAGAGTTATTTTTATATTTTATTATTAGATGTTATATTTAATTTGTCTGCGATTAAATTTAACATGACTGGTTGTTTATAAAAATGATATGATAATAACGTTGTTATGCTTGCAAAATATTAAATAGGTACAATATTTTTATAAAATAATTTAATTTTGTTTTTATTCAAGATTTTATATTAAAGATGGTAAAGAGAAATATATTATTTTTCATTACAAACTTAAATCTAAAAATTAGATTTTAAGGTTTGATTATCTGATCTAATTTAGAGTAGTGCTCTTTTATTTGTCGGCAATCTAGCTTGGTAGTTAGAGTAAATCTCTATTTTAAATTTTTTTATAAGAACTATTATTCGAAAATATATTGAAAACATATTTTCAACAATGGTTTTAAAACTTGAAAGTTAGTACTCTGATAGTTAAATTGTTAAGTTTAATTTAGACACCTTGAATAAAGTTTAAAATGTTTAATCTCACCAAAAGTGGCATTTAAATAATTTATTTTCAATCTCTTAGAAAAAAAAAAGAATTAATTTAATTAACTAGGTGGTAATTGATTTGTTTAATAAACAAAGAATATCTAACCCCACCAAAGATGATATTTATAAAAAAAAAAGTAACTAAATATCAATTTATATCTTTAATAACCTAAATAATATGAGCAAGCATAATTAACTTAATTATTATATCCATAAATACTCAACTTTTATAAATGATAAAAAATTTACATAAATGTTTATTGAATTCATATCTATGTGTATTTTTATGTTATTAGATTAGGAAACACAAAAACCAAAATATCGTGACAAGATGTTTATGATTTAATTTCATTTTTAAGAGTTTGAGTAATAAATTAAAAACCACATACATTTCTTCTTTAGATTGACCTAGGAGTATACTTATTATTTTATATAAAATAATTTGTACACTTGCGAGAGTTTTACAAATATAAAAGCAAAGTATTGACAATATCGACTTACTGGTCTTGTCTTATTAATCACCTTGGTCATAGACTACGTAGAGCGCTCTTACTCAATTTCACATATCACGAGTTGATTGCCTGGTCAAAAACCAGGTAAAACACTTTGACATTGAAAAAGAGAGTTGATCAACTTGGTTATAAACTAGATAGATCACTCTTTCTCAATTTTACATGTTACGAGTTGATCACCTCGGTCAAGAACCATGTAGAGCACTCTAACACTGATAAAGAGAGTTGATCACCTTAGTCATAGACTAAGTAGAGCGCTTTCCCCAAATTTTACATGTCATGAGCTGATCACCTAGGTCAGGAATTAGGTAGAACGCTCTGACAATGAATAAGAGAGTTAATTACCTTAATCACAGACCAAATAGAGTGATCTACCCCAATTTTACATGTCATGAGATGATCATCTCAGTTAGGAACCAGGTAGAGTGCTCTAACATTGACGGGAGAGTTGATCACATAGGTCACAGACTAGGTAGAGTGTTCTCCCTTGAGAATCCACACCACAAGTAGATCACCTCGGTTGTAAATCGAGTAGACTACACTCCAACAATTGCCCAAGTTAGGCTTCAGGTCTATTTCATTGATCGTCTCTACAAGTTTGTCCTATAAAAAATAGAGTACATTAATTAAGCTCGAGTTAAGTATGGAATGTTCCTACTCATCAAAAACACTTATCACCTTGAGGAACACCTTCTCAGATCGCTTCATATAGAAGTTTGCCCAATAGGACTTCCTATTAATAAGAGCAACCATTTTAGTCAAGGTCTTTCTCTCTCGAGCTCGAGTTTAGGATAGTTGCTCCTTATAGGAGGTGAGCTCACACTTGGTCTCTTCATAAAGAGAGAGCTTATCCTATGGCTAGACAACTCGACTTTTAATTTATCTACCACATTTTTGAGCCTATCGTTCTCCAATTTTAAAGCTTGAGCTGAATGTCTACTTGCTCGGTCATAATCTATAAGGTTCGAACAAGAAAGATAGAGGAAAAATTGTCAGCTGCTTCAAACAAAAGAGGATGTCTTAATTTTATAGTATCTCTAACCCCTTTTTATAGGGAATGATATTGGAAAAAAATTAATGACACATGACTTTGAAAGTAAGGAGGTGGGTCAACATCATAAATAAATACTATAAATGCACAATTACACATACATACAATTACACATATAATAATGATAGGTTATAAGGACGAGATTGTGACCATACAATTTGGAGTAGGTGTCGAGCTTTTGAAGAAAAAAAAGAGAAAGCTACTTAATAAAGACCCTTGTTTCCACCTTTTTCATCTCCTACCTCGGGTACATCATTGCTTGCCTTAGATTCCAAGCCTTATTCCTCACTCGCATCGTAGGTTTGAGTGGGTGAGTACTATAGAGTGGTTAGGATATTGAGGAATTGATAGTAGTATTCCTTGAGGCCCTTCTTTTTGGCCTCTTTCTTAAAGGAGTCCATGGTCAGGTCATACCTTATCTCGTGCTCGATAAGATTTGTTGGGTCATGGTGTCAAGCTTGTGCCTCACCTTTTCTTAATCACATGCATACATGTCTTTGGCGTCATATAGCTCGTGCCTATAACCTCCTACCTCAGCCTCGAGCTCTCTTTGAGCCTCACTGAGCTTCTCAAAGCACCTCAAGTTATCATTCAACTCGTGTATGGCCTTGGACAGCTTCTCCTATTTGCCAATGTCCTCGCCCTTCCACTTGTTGACCTTGGCCAATAGCATGACGTTTTTGGCTCAAGTGGAGGCATGGATAAGTTGGGTCTGAAAATAAGAAAACAATGTGAGGTCATAAAAAATATCATAGCCAAAGGCCTAATAAGAAATAAGGCCAGTCTACCACTTACATGGTAAAAAAATTGGTTAAGCACGACCCAAGAATCCACATCCTCATACATGGAATTAAGTTGTCACTCGTGTTCCATGTAGGGGAGTTGGTCCACATAATGGTCCAACCTTTCAGGTGCCAACCCCTGTACATGGCCACTCCCTTAAAGTCTATAGTGAGGTATCAATAAAACCTTTCCCCTTTCTCGAGTTCCTCATAGGGGGTAGGTGTTTGTTGTCCCGAGATGAAAGGTGTAGGCATGTGTTGACACATGGATTCTAATATGGGCTTGACGATATTCAAAGGTGTAGGCGTGAGTATGGGATCATCAATGGTCACCTTTTTCTTCTTTTTGGATAGGGTTGAAGCAACTTCCTACCCAGAAGACTCGCTTCTTTTCTTCCCTTTAGAGGAGCTTGTCCCTTGGGTAGGAATTGTAACTTTCTAAGAGCTTTCCCTCTGTTTAGTGACCCTACTTTTAAGCCACACAAACATCAGTGGCACTAAACTCCATGGTATCTACAAAGACAAAGAAAATAGGGTGTTAGTTTTAAAAGGGTCAGGCTAAATAAAAAACATGGTATTTGTGAAGTCTCAGGGCTAGTTCACCAATATCAAGGAGCTCTTCAAACCTCTCCCCATAGTCTGTGGGAGGGGTTCGGTGCTTGGAAAGTGTTCGGGATTTATGGATTATCCTATAAGGGGACTCCACTGAGCCTTGCCTCATCAACCCATACATAACAAAGCCCATAGTGTTCAGTAGTTACTTCCATTACGTCTTTTCAGGTATATAGTTCTAGATATCAACCAATCATTACCGGGTCTCAGGGCTAAAGGTTGTGATTCCTTATCACAACCTTGGTGTTAACCTACGTGCTCCTTATCAACTTGGTATCACTGTATGGGGTCTCCCATCGACCAGATACATAGAAGAAATAATCCTTCCTGTTATTTTCATTCTCAAGAAGGATCACATTTATGCCTAGTCTTGTTTGATTGGCATATTGACCTTAATCATGTCTGTGGGATTCTGCTTCCATACATATGCCTCATTAAACCCGGGCATCTCTAGCTTGACCTTGAGCTCTCTGTATATTAATGTGAGACAGAGTAGGTACCTCCACCCATAAAACATCAGTTAGCGTGGTGCGACCTGAGTTATGGCCAAGAATTTCCTTATGAAAGGGTACAATGGAAACCTAACCCCTAGCTACAAGGCCTTCTCATAAAAGGTTGTCCATCCGATCTAGGGATAATTATGTGAATTGATGAGGGAATATCGTACATTTTCTTTAGCCTCTCCGCGTCATGAAGAGATAACCCATTAAGTCTGACCTTGGCCGCCTAACCTTTGGTACGGTCTGTGAGTTGACTGGTGCCTTTCTTCCTCATCTTCTTCCTTCATGACCTTAAGATGGATATTTGGGTATAAGGAACATTCAATCTAATCATAGGCATGGCTTGTGGATGAGATGTATATGTGGAAGGACGAGGCTCAAATATCTCTTCTTCACTTAAGGTGCTTGTCTCATTAGTGGACCCTCAAGGCATCACTTTTTGCGTGGCTTGAGAAACTAGGATATTGTGAGCTCTTCTAGGAAGACGAGCCCGAAGTTCACTCTTTATGCATGCTTTCTACAAAATATTATAAAGTATAAAATTTTAAGGTATCAGAAATAGAAATTACCTAAGGTTGAGTTTTGAAAGTAAAAGAGGGAGTGATTTTATAAACCGACCTGAAAAGAAAGTAGAAAGCTGTTAGACTCGAGAACATTTCTTTAAAGCTTGAGCAAGTAAACTACGTGTCGTATTGATTTTCTACCATCGAGCTGAGAACTTGTTTTAATTTTTATCTGATATGTAGGAAACAATGAAGTGAAGATAAGCCCAATCTCATCCTTATATAAAGGTGCATGCTTTCTCTCTCCAATTAACTACCAATCATTTATTAGAGTGACTCAAATGTTTCAAATTTGCTGCTCGGTTGCTACTCTTTCACCCCTGTTGAGGAACCGAGCTGAAAGAGTATGAGGATTGGATGTTTAAACATATGGGTTGACTTGGAGTCCGATCCAACTAATAGCCCAAGCCATCAGATGAGTTAGTCTAAGAGGACCTGCCTATGCTCACACCCACAATGATACTCATGGTATGGTCTTGCCTATGCATATGAGCTTTAGTGTTGGAAAGTCGACTATTAGGACGAGATATGGGGTGGTTGACCTCAAGCTTTAAATTTATTTTCTTTTACTTTGGTACACTCTGACATGTTGTGACATATACCTTGTATGTAATCAATATATGCACGTGTAATGTTTTATATATACATGAATCTTGTAAGAGATTCACACACTTTGTAAAATTCTCTGATTTCTCTCTCTACAAATTGGACCATCCTAATATATCACTTTATAAAATAAAGTTGTAAACATTTTACTCAATTCTTGCCTAAAGAATTTTATTAACTTTGATTTACGTCTTTAATTTTCTTTATAATAGACATAAAGCCATATAATCAAACACTTGGCAACGAGAACGACAATATAATTTTTACATAACTAAATTATTTATATAAATTTATTTTTAGTTTTTTTAAAACTATTTTTTATTATATAAAAAATATATAAATACCATAATTTTAAATACACAAAAAAACATATATATTTTTAGATTACCTGAAAAAGAATATGTAAGGGAGATTAAAAATAAAATTTTAGCCATAAAATCTAGTTATGTTTAAGAATATCAAAATTCCTCACAAACTTCGATAACTATGGATAGTTATCGAATGTGTTCGGTTATGAGTAATAAATTTTTAATTAATTTTTAGGTTCAATTATTTTTTATTTAAAATTTTAGGTTCGATTTCGATATTAGGGGTGGAGCAATTGCCTCTATCCAAAATTATAAATTTTAATTTTATTTAATATAATATATTGTATATATGTAGAGAGAAAAGCACCTATAATTTAATATTTATAAAGAAAAATAAAATAAAATATATTAAATATATACAACATATTATTCTTTAGAGAAAATACTACATAAATCTCTTAAATTAGGTCATTTGTGTCGTTTAATCCCTCATATTAGAAATAATAATCATTTAGTCCCTTAGTTTTGTAAAAAAAATTAATTAAGAATAAATTATATTATTTTAATAAATTTTCTATTAAAATATTATTATTTTTTTATCGAGTGATTAAATGTAATTAAAACAAAAAAATTTAACAATAGTAAAAGTCATAATTAATATGATTTTTTTTTAAATATTCGTTTTTAACATTTGTTAATTTTTACTATTTTATTTTAATGTTTTATTAATTTATTAATTTTTATTAAAAACTAAAAAATATATTTAAATAAATTTTTGTTTGAATTTTATTATTGTTGATTTTTTCTTAAAAAATTCATATTAAATTTATTTTATCATTATTAAAGACTCGTAATTTAATCGTATTTTAATCACTTTATAGAAAATAATAATATTTTCATAAAAAAATCATTAAAATAATAAAATTTATTTTTAATTGATCTTTTTTACAAAGATAAGAGATTATATGACATTGTTTATAATTTAAGTGAATAAACGTTGCAAATGGTCTAATTTAAAATAATTTTGTGCCAACTCATCTTATTTTTTAATTTGTAAAGATTCTTTTTGTTAAAATCTAATATTTTTTAGCAATTTTAAATTAATAAGATGTTAAAATTTAATTTTTGTATATCCAAATAGGTAATCATTGTTTGATAATAATTCTCCAAATTTTGGTACTTTTGTAATATAGATATTTTGACAAAAATTCTAAAAATTGAACATGTTTTGAAATGATTTCAATCTAATACCCGTAATATTTTTTAAAGTTCCTGTTTAATTTTTTTTTTGGAACTAATTTGATAACAAATGTACTAAAGAGAATCTAAGGAATTGTTTCTATGTAATTATATAATAATTCTCAAAAAATGTTTTTAAATCATAACTTAAAAAAAGATTTCAATAATTTTTAAAAATAATTGGAGTTTGACGAGTGTTTTTAAAATTTATTTTTAAAACAAAAAACAAAAAATATATATTATATTAAGTGGTCAAGTTGTTTTAAAAAAATTGGTAGAAAACTTTTAATATTATCACAGTAATTTTTATAAAATATTTAATATTAAGAATTTTTTTTAAAGGACAATTAAATATTTAATTAAGAATTTTTTGTAACTTTTGTAAGTAACGTTTAAATAACTTGAAATAACAGGGAAAAAAATTAATAACAGCTTTTTTGAAAAAGAAGTAAAAATTATATATATATATATATATGTATTTATTTATTTGTGTTTTCACTTGTTTCTAGAAACAATGAAATTAAAAACAAGTGAAAACATGTATTAATTATTCTTAATTTTTTATTTTATAAAACGATATGTTTTTAAAAACATAATATTTTTTAAACTTTTGTTTCAGTTTCAGTTTCTTCCAATTTCTGGTGGTTTTAGTTTCGAGTAAAACGCCCCCCGGCATTCCTAATTATATTATGCGAATAAACTTTCCGTTTTCTCCCTTTCGTTAGCAGACCTGATGGGATCAATCATGACTTACATGTATTATATTTCATTGTGAGCCAAATTACCACCACTAAACCAAGCAGGCAATGGATAAATCGGTTTTTAACTTATTCCATAGACAAATAGGATAGCATCACACATTATTTACACCTCAGGGGGAACCAAAAGGATATAGCTGCAATTTAACAAAACAAAACCAACACAATTGAGATGAGGTTACCACATATACTAAAGCTAAGAAAGATTTTCCAGTTTCAAATTTATTAAAAAGAGACGAGGGATATATCTATTATGATCAGACAGGACCGTCCACCATTTATAAGCCCTCGTTGAAGCAAATATTTAACATTGAATGAGTGAAGAACTAAGAAACCATCATCCGCGGTTCTGCAGTACTAAGACAGATGCCAATTATCAAGCATTCATCCCTGAAATACTCTTTTAACAAATCCTTGCAGAGAATTCCCCATTCCAGCACCAACAGCTTCCGCCAAGTATGTTGCCTGTAAAATCACACAGTTTAAAAATTTTAATTTATCGACTGCTACTTCCAATGGAACAAATTTCTGAATAAAAAGATAAAGAGGTTACCTCTTGAATGGTTTTCTTCAAATCAAATGCATCCTTAATACGGTCATTCAAAAAAGCCCATGTATCACGGAAATCTGTGGAAACCATCTCTAAGATGAGTGCTATATGCGAAATTAACTTTCAGAACATTGCAGTTTGGAAGGTCATTATAAAATTCCAGCAAGTTTAATATCTAAGAGAAAGCAGGAAAAGGCAATGAAGAAAAAAGCAATAGGAAATGTTTAAATTAAATCCAAGTTTGTCGGCAGGCAAATCAATAATTAAATACCTGGAGAACTATCCGTAAGCATGTAAATCTCGGTTGTCGAGTATATTCCTCCAAGAATAGAGCGTTTCACATACCAATCAATGTCAGAAGTTTCATCACCAACAGCATGCCAGATTTCATCAACAAGCATTGCTCGCTGCTTAAAACTTGTAGGAACATTCAATGGTTGTGCCTGTAAACAGAAGTAAGAACTGATTTTGCATGGTTCCCGATTCACTAATATACTTCAGCAATAAATCAGATGGGTGAGAAAAATACCTGAATGGTAAGAACCTGAGGCCATTTGGATATGTAGGGAGCTTGCATTTCCAAGCGAATCTTGACAAGCCTGGAAATACGCTCACTTGGTACCAAAGTTTTCAAGTCGTCTCCAGAGTCAATTCTATCAACGAGTCTTTGTAAGCATTCGTCCATGAAAAACTGGGGAAAAATTCAAGAAGAATGTCATCATCAATATCATTACACAAATTGGAGGCTCTACCTCGCTGGAAGAACTAACACTAAAACTACCTAGGGCAGAAAAAGTTTATACAGAATAAGCACTGAGAAAAGGTTTATTATGGCACTTGGTTCTCATCAACAACAACAACGTCCAATCCAAGTTACAAGTAGTCCGTGCAGAAAACAATGCCCAACCTCTAAAGTAAATATGGACTTCCATAAAATGATATGCTAAAGAATATATACCATAGAAGATGGATAAAAAACTAGCACTATGATTCTTCACAGTTAGACGTAGATCCTCGAGAACAATACATGATTTATTCCAAAATCTCTAACCTTAATGCTTTCCTAATGGTAACCTAGAAAGACATGTTATTACTGTACCTAGTCATTCCTTTTACAAGTTGGTAACTTTAGAACCAATGAAACTGAGAACCCAAAACAGAAATGTTCATGAAGTAACATCCTAAACAACAATGCAGCTAAGCAGTGGCAGATTTAGGATTTGAACTCAGTAGGGACACTATAAAAATAATACTACTTGCTTCTCATTGAATAAAGATGTTTTATATATCTAATTTGACTATAAATATGTTCAAATTATTGAATTTGTTGTGAAAATTTGAGTGATAAAAGTCTAAAATTTAAAATTTGACAGGACACAATTTCATTTTATGTATGAGTTCGTCTATAATTCGAAAATATCACAAATAAAATTTTATTTGTCAAAATATTGGAGGGAACATGCCCCTCCTCATTCCAATCTAAATCCACCTCTGCAGCTAAGGTAACAATAATCAATACCAAATAAGAGAGAGATATACCTCCACTAAAGCCGCTTCTTTCCTGGGAAATGTTCCAATAATTGAAGGGGACACACCAGCGTCCTTTGACCCAGCAAACATTGCAGCTTCTGTCCACCCCAACCTAATCTAAAACCACTCAAACAAAATGAGCAATGCGAAAATCACTACAAGCAGACTAGTAATACTAATTTCCAATCAAAAAGAGGGGAAATTTTCTCAAACTCAAAAGGAAATTGCAGGTGGAAACAAAAAAAAATGAAAATTTTGAGTCTTAGGAAGAAGAGTGAATGTGCATACCACATGAGCAAGCGATGCCTGAAGCACCCGAGCTTGCTCGTCTTCGTATTCAATTCTGCGTCGCTGATGATCGTGATGGCTTCGCGATTCCCTAGCCGAGGATGACGTTGACCAATTTCCGGAAGATGAAGACGACGTCGTTGAATCGGAATGATTAAGGGCATGTGATTGAGGGTGTTGGTGATGATTAGGGTTCTGTTGAGTGAAGGATTGAGGGTCTACGTTTGTGGAAATGCGTAGCGTATAAGGGAAACGGAGACGAGTATTACTGTTCACACCGGCGAGAAGCCTCTTCGCCGACGTTCGATACATTGCAGATTGCAGCAACGTCGTCGCTGAGGAAAAAATAATGAGCGGATAAGAAAATCAGAAAATGGTAGCTTTCTTGATGAGTGCTGACCGGTCAAAGAAGATCTAAACAGTCATGATACACGTAGCTTTTTTTTATGGCTCCACGTGTTAATCTGTTTGCCGTAGGAGATATTTGAAAATTATATATAAAAAAATACCCATGAAATTTTGACCAACCAAAACATTAAAAAAAATTAATAATATTAAACAAATATAATTAAACGAATTTAATAATTCTGATAAAGTTTCAATACCTTTTGTTTTTATGTTTATCTTGTTTAAGCACCAACAAGCATAGTTGTAAGTTGTAACCGTGGTTCCGAAATTTGATTTTTGTAGTAAATCCACATTTTTACCCAAAATTATATATAAAAATAATACATTTAAAGTTTATAATTATAAAATATCATTATTTTTATCCCATTTATATATTTTTATTATTAAAACAATTAACATTATTTTATATTAAACTCAATCTAATTAAATTAGATTAAATTATTTTTATTATAAATTTTAAATATATTATTTTTGATAATTTTTATAATAATATTTTCTCTTTAACATCGTATAAAAATGTTTTTTTATGTTATAAAACAAATATATACTATATATTTAGATATAGGAAAAATGTATTCTTTAAGTAGTATAAAATACACATGTGCAATATAATAAAAATGGTTAAAACAAAAATTTATTTATAAAATAAATTATACTATTCTATTAAAATTATCAAAAATTATAATTAGTCTTTTTTTTCTAACAAAAAACTGAAGACTTATACATACATGAATAACCTGTAAGGTGTTGTTTGGTTCACATAAAGAAATCATAATCATAATCAGAACGTGAATGAAATGAAATGGAAAAGAAACAATATTATTTGGTTTGACCACTAAAATCAAAGGAGGAATCAGTATAACAGTATTTGATTTGTCATTAGAATAGAATGAAAAAAATGTAAATTATTTTAATATCTTATATTCAGTAAAATTTAAATAATATTATTTAATTATTATTTTTTCGTCACACAAAATACATTATTGAAATCATTATTTTTTTAAATAAAATTTAGGGTTTTAAGGTTTTGGATTTGGGATTTAAGATTTAGCGTTTAGGGTTAAAATTATATTTTTCTAAATAAGGTTTAGGGTTTTAGGATTTGAGATTTAAGATTATATTTATGGGTTAAGATTTAGGGTTAAAATTATTATTTTTCTAAATAGTGTTTAGGATTTTAAGATTTAGGATTTAAGGTTTAAGGATTTGAGATTTGGGGTTTTGGGATCTAGGGTTTTAGATTTTTGGATTTAGGATTTAGAGATTTTTGGTTTAAGATTTAAGGATTTGAGATTTGAGTTTAGGGTTATATTTGAGGTGAGGAAAAATTGGAAAAAAAAAATTGAGATAGGAATCGATTTTATTCATGACTCATTTTTTAACTCAACCAGACACACAAATGAAAGGAATCAATTCTGATTCTTTTTCATTCATTACAACCAATCACAACATAAATCCATATACAAGTAAGAAAAAAACACGATTTTTAGACAATTTTGGCCAAAGCTAAGCTCAGGACACGCACCATTAATTTTTGAACCTTGTTAGGTAAATCCACACGTGTATTCATAACTCGTGCAACGAAGTGAGTATAAACTTCACTTTCGACATCTCTTCAAGTTGTAAGTTGTAAAACAGACGATAATCAACGTGATAGTAAGTAGAAGGAAGTCTATTTATTGGGTTTTGCGGTTTAGCTAAGTGAGTATACATTGTTACATACACAAGTATAAATGTCTAATAAACCACAATTCAAGCTTTTTCCCCCACTACTTTTTTGGGGTATGAATTTAAGCTACTGCAGAATCAGCGTTTTGAACCTGCCTGAGGACATGAACGTGATTTCCCACTTTTATGAGATCCTCGCTTCCGCCAGCATTAGAGGGCTTCCAAACTAAATTCTGCCCTAAATATGTCTGAAAAACCGTTCAAGTATAAATGTGTATCATTTGTGTGAATGGAGAAAAAAGGTTTGAGTTTGTTTACCTTTCCTTGCTGCTTTCCAGTAGGGCGCAGAATTCTATCTGACCGGACTCCCTTAAGAGTTTCACCTGGCTCAGATTCTGCAATGCCCGTCTCTTGATTGATATTAGGTACCTGAAAAATATGCTATATAGTATAATTTCTAAATTTGAAAAGATAGTATACTAATATTACGAAGAAAAAAAGTTAAAAAACCAAAGTGCATATAAAATGACAAAAGTTTAGGAACTAATAATTTAGTTTAGCCAAAAAGAACAAAAAGCCAAAAAAAAAAAAATCTCCATCCAAAAATTCTCAGGATTGATGCAAGAGGAAGCAAGCAAGAAAGATTAAAGGATTGATGTCAACCTTACAGCGGGAGCAAAGCTTGACACCCTCGAATGTAAACTTGTCTATCTTTATCTCCGTCCATAAATCCTCAGAAAATGGTTCACATCCGTTAACAACAATACTGTTACGTGCAAGTATGCAAGTCATAAAATGTCCATGCCATCAACGATAAGTGTCGAGAACATGCTACCAAATACTTAATTTTGTTTGCATTCCTTCAATCTAGAGATATGAGTAAACAGTTAATTACTTTGGTCTAAAACGGTTAACTGATATGGGTTCCTTCAAAAGCTTATTCAGAGCATCCATTGATCCCTGCAATACAGGTTTTTAGAAGACCCAAAAAAAATGTTGTGGTTTCAGCAAATGGAAAAGTTGCATTTTGTGTTTAACAAACTTGAGATAACAGCAAAAAAGGATACTGATCAGCAAACATGACTTGATGTCCGGGAGCATAGTTAGAATCCACAGGCCTTGTCTCTGACGCTGGATTAGAAATAAGTGAACACAAGTTAATACATCCCCCCTCCTTGATTTTGAATTTGTGAAATTACATCAATATTCTCATACAAATGCATCAAATTGGACACCTAATTATAGATATATCAAAAAACACACTATGGTGACATACCTGCATTAAAACGAACTAGTCGACTGGGTTTGCCAAGATATTCTGAAAACCATTTGGATGCTTCAGTACCCTCATCCAATGCAGAGCCAGACCATTCCCATACCGATATCCCATCTGTTAGTTCTTGTGGGAAAGACAAAGGAACCTTGAGCGCATCCATGCCCGGTGCTTTGATATCTGCAAAGTGGATTATATGGATGAACAAAAACTAAATATTGCTATCTAGAACTTATATAGCACCAATGATTAACCAACACGGTAATCCGTTACTAATGCCAGTTGAGTCACCAGAATTATTTTCCTTCCCTAATCTTTGGTGGGAATCATGTCACCAGAACTTTGGAAATACGCAGATTAGTAAAAATAAGTCAAGGGATTGCCGTGACCATAATGTGTCTTTTGCACAGTGCTATAGAAGGAACTTAGATATTTAAATGGAAAACACACGATCATTAACATCCATGAACTTTATCACAACAATTGCATGCAACTTCAGAAGAGTATACCAAGCTGGACCCCTGTAGAGTCTTTAGAAGAATTATCTTACAAATATGCTAGGGACCCAACTGAACAAATGTTCTTCAATCATGCAGGGTCTAATTGCACAATTTATAATCCTTAGCAACAACTTTTTATTATGAGAAAGGTTCGGTTGATGTATTGTCTGAAATAGAATGGTCCAAAGATAATAGATTAACTAGCCTAAGCATCTGTCTACTTTTGAGTAATTAAAAGAGGGGGGGAAAACATTATGATTTATGAAACTCCTCTAGCATATTATCAAGGTAGTCAACTCTTGGGAAAAGAATATTTACACCGGTAACCAAAAGAGAGAAAATTAGTAATAGAAAGGTCACACTTTCAGTGAAACATTTTCTTTCAACAAGGTCTAGTTTGGTAACAAGCCAGTAAATGCTATGAGAGTAAAAGAACCTTTTTTCACCTAGAAATGACTCTTTAGAAGGTTCCCATCCCAGTAAGAATGCATCCTGTGGCAGGTGTACTTCAACTAGAGCAAGCTTAGGTTCAACCCTTTGAGTAAATGCCCTGCCTTTGCTGTTGACAACTAACCATTGCCTGTCCCATTTAAATCCTGTTAAGAGCAAAAAAGAAAAACTAAAATATACTTTTGCTTTACCCTCAAACCAATACTTGAATTTTGATGCCTCCAAGAGTTTAGTATCACCAGTCCAATATGAATCAGAAAATATTCTTTAACATATTTTGAGAATCAACCATCATTTATGTCCATAATTATAGTTGTGTTTATTATGTTTATACCATCGAAATTTTTTTTGACAAGAATGGAAAAGTTACAGATTCATTTTTTATAAAGTTACCAAAACATTCAATTGACTAACAGAGTATTTAAAGCCATGAGTTTGCCTCTCATTGATCATCTAAAAACTAGTTTTTGCACTATTTCTTGCTATGAATACTTCATCTTAAAATACAATTGAAAAAAGGATCTAGATAGCTTTTAACTAAGGTACCAAAGCATAAAGAATAGTAATCCCATGCTGACTTATGTGGCTAATATCATCTTCTTTAGACAACAAAGAAAAAATTTAAATTCAAGGGCATCATGAAACTTACTCACTTTAATTTTACAATTAGATAAATTAGTTATTTTTCTTAAAATCTATGTCATTTAATCACCTTATTATTGTGTTTTTCACAATTATTTTTTTGAAAATTAGTTGTTATCTTTTTTTTTTTGGGGGAGGAAATTGAGTTTAATTGATTTGAACTTTATTAACAGAAATGATAGATTTTTTATGAGGAAAATATTAAAAAAAATAGAAAATAAAGTGAATAAAACATTCAAAATTGATAAAAAAGACTAAAATGTTTACAAATGAAACAATTAATTAATTAAAATGCATTAATTTAAAATAAGATAACATATATGTTCAATTTGTGAAAGTAAATAACTTAGAATTTTTTTAAAATTCTATTTATTTTTTACCTCTAAATCCATTTAATCAAACTTTTTTTTATGTAAAATGTTATGGTCACAAAGCTATCAGCTAAGTTATGTCACACTCAAGCATTTATCCAAAGAATACTTCTATATATCATAATCACAATCGATGTTACTGGATATAGTTTTGAGAACCTGATTATACTTATTGCACCATATCACATAATAAACCTGCCATAGAAAGAATTTTCCTTAGCCAAATTTATACACCGTATTAGTTAGATATACACACAACATTTTTTAATAATTGTGTTAAGTAACCTAAAGTCTCATATCGGTCATGTACTCTACTTTCGTTGCATTTATAAGTTTATGATAACCCTTTGTCTTCAAGAGCTCTTTTAAAAAGAATTAAGCCATAGATTTCTACATAGTATTAGAGTTGGGTTCCTGACTCTAAGACACCCCTAAAACTCACTCCGTCGACATTCAAGGCATTCTTTCCCATCGATATAGAAAGGAAATGTTAAGGAACCTAAAGTTTTACATCGACTAAGAGTTAGATCATGGATAATTTATAAGTCTATATAATCCTTAATTCTGTAAGGTTTTATTGGATTGAATTAAACATGAGTTTTTAAATTTGTATCAGAGCTGCACTCATGACTTTCAGACACTCTGAAGCTTATCCCGTCGGTACTTATGACACATTTCGCCTACTCTTCCTCGTCGATGTGGAAGAGGAGTATTAAGGAACTAAAATACCACACAGGTTAAGAGTTAATATCTGAATAGTTTATAAATCTACATAAATTTTAATTTTATAAGATTTTATTGGATTGAATTAGTTACGAGTTATTAAGTAATTGTAGATAATATGGGTTATGGTTTACTGTTTACTGTTTACTGCAAAAAGCAAAACGGAAGGTAACTGATTAATGATTAAGACCCTTCAAGTAAGTGATCGAAGAGCGATTACTGAGAATCAGAAGTTGGAAAGACGTACCCAGATGATATCCTTTAATAGTACATGAACAGAACATGAATGAATGAGAAAGAACTCGAATCGAAAGAGACCGTTAAAGTTTAAGCGTTTTACCAGTAGGAGTTAGAGGTGCTTGGGGAACTGAAATTCCACGACATGATTTGATAGGATAGATGAGTATGGAAGATACAGATACTATTGCCATGGGTTCTGCTGATATATTTTCTGTCTCCGCCATCTCTGGTTCGTACTTTCAGCTACACGTTGATAGGGTTTTAACCAAATTATCTGTGCCTGAGATGCTATCATTCATATCTACCCTTCTGACCGTTTACTAAATTATCAATCACTGTGACTTCACACTTGAAGAAATATAGGGATGTGTGGTTTTGTCAACAATTGCTTCTCTTTATAATTTTAAGATTTGATTGTAGACTAGGTGGTTTGAATTTACACCTTTATAAATTTAAGTTTAAATTTTATCTAAAATGAAGTTTTTTTTTTAAAGAAGTTGCTATAATAATTATTTATTTATGTTAACATCATTATTTTATCTAATTATAATAATACTTATCATTCTTTTATTTTAAATCACATATTTGAATACATGGTTATATATTTTAATTCAAAATATGGTTATATATTTTAGTCAATGACATGTATAGTATCATCAAATAAATTATAAGAAACTTTTGAGTGAAATAAAGAAGTTGCTTATACTAATAATAAAAAAAGGTTTCAAGATTAAACATGAATATTTTTATCATAAACACTCTCATATATTAAAAGACAGTTTATGCTTAGTAACGTAAATTATACATCATCTTCTCGAAACCCTTTTTTCTAAACAATTATGTCTGAAACCGTTTTTAATAAAAGAAGAAGAAAAAAAATTGAAAAACAATCATTTAATTCAGTTTGAATATGCCAAACAGGAAGGCGCAAACGCTCATTGTTTCAAGTACATGAATTATGGACAGCCAAAGAAACAAAATTTTGCAATCTACAAATCCTCATAAATTTCCAATATTCCAAATTTAACCTTTGAAGCTTCCCATCTAAGAGGATGATGATAAACCCTTCCTAAAATAAGAATTAATCATACCATATATTCTTCTGATAAAGGTTGTTTCTGCATTAATAAAATTAACCCATTTTTCAGTTAATGTCGCAGAATATGATTAGATCTTAAATAATTTATTTCAATTAAAATCTGTCACGTCATTAAAAAGCCATCTCGATCGATATGAGAAGACTTTTCGAACAATTCCTTCATGGCTCAAGGGCTTACTTCTTCTATCTTCCTAATTGCTTCCTCCATCCCAAGTCTTTGTTCTAAATCACTTTCAACACAAGCAGCTCCAATTTTAAGCAATTTCAACATCTCCTCCACTGAGTTCAACGAGTTTACTATCAGTGGGTCAAGTAACTCTTTATATTTTCCCTCAACCACTGCTTTTAAAACCAATGCCACCACATCAGTCCCACCATTCTCATTGTTGAGATATTGAGAAGGGAGCTTCCCAGTAAGGACTTCAAGAATGATTATTCCAAGACAATACACATCAGACTTGTGAGAAACTTGTTGGTTCTTTGAGAACTCGGGGGATTTATAGGCAAACATGGCTTCTGAAGCATGATTTGGATTCACAAGCGGTTGAAAGGCATAGTCATTGAGAAGTGGTTCATGATCATCATCTAAAAGAATATTACTGGACTTGAGATTTCCATGTGGTATATCATAAGCTTTAAACACTGTATGGAGAAATCCCATTCCTCTTGCAACTCCTTTTATTATCTTTAGTCGGATTGGCCAAGTTAGCTCTGCATGACTTGTTCCTCTATCTCCTATAGATTAATTATTATCAAACACATCATATGTTGTTAATTATAAAAATAAAAGGGATATGTTTGCTTCTGCTTTTGAAAGCTGTAAAAAACGCTTTGGAACTACATATATATATATATATATATTTTTTCTTTTTTTGCCAAATAGAAATTCAATAAAAACGCTTATGATAAATATGACATTTACGAACCAAATTGAGAAAATAATCATCAAAAGCTCTTTCAGTGCTCAGTGCAACTCCAAATAGACATTAAAACTATATTTTAGGGTAACTTTTACATCAAAACTTGCTCCAATTAAAGAGACGCAAAAACATATGCACTATTTTATTATAATGAACAGTATTCGCAACACTATTCATTGTGCTATCTTTTTTTCATTTTATTTTTTTAACGATAATAATAAAAGATACAAAATATTCTTTTAATTTCTATTTTATAGTGCAAAATAATAGTTTGATATTTTTTAGTGTGATATTTAGTGTAATGAGTTAGAGTTGCAAAAATAGTATGAAAATTGCATTATTTTAGTGTAAAGATTACAAACCACATACCATACAAATAACGTTCTTTTTGAAAGCATTTTCTTCTTAAATTACTTATGGGTGAAACCACTTGTAAAATAAACATAAGAAAACACACCTTAGTGAAGCACAAATCATGTTTTTTTTCCCTTGCTAAAGGCGCATTTAACTTAATAACTTTTAGCAAAAACCCAAACAACCATAATGAAGCTTCTATTGAAAATGTATGTATGAAAATTATGTGCATCATACCATGGAGAACGTACAACAAACTGCCTTTAGGAATGTATTCAGAGACCAAGAGCTTCTCTTCTCTTCTATAATGATAAGCCAAAGGAGTCAATATATTCTTATGTTTTAGACCTCCAAACCTTCTAATTTCTTCATCAAACCCGTCTCTACCCAAAACATTCATTTCTCTCATTCTCTTAACCACCACAGACAGCCCATTACACATAACAGCCTTATAGGCAGAACTCACTCCACCATTTCCTAGAACCTCAGCAGTTGCCTTCATCAAATCTGACAAACCAAAATTACCCTTTTCATCATTCACCATTACTACATCACTCATTCCACTCTTATTACCATGTGTAGACCCCTTTTTTGAATCAACACCTTTTATGTTCATTGATCCTGTGCTTCTATTCATGTTGGGACTTGGACTCGGTACATGAACTTCAACAACTTCTCCAACCCTTTCCTTTCCAAGTTGACTAAACTCATCATCTCTCCCACCTCGCTTTATAAATATTGCCAATAATAAGAATAGAATAAATGAGCCAGCAACAACAGAGCAAACTATAATCGTGGTTGTGTTAGAATTGCTTTTTTTAGAAGCTGGTGGTGAGGAAGTTTCCTTAGAATTGTTTTCTGATGTGGGATTTTCCTTGTTATCATATTCTGATGGTTGTGATAGTTGTTTATCCTTCCCTATGCATTCTTTGCCTACTGGTTTTCCACAGAGTCCTTCATTTCCAGCAAAAGCCTCTGCAGGTTGGTTTGCTAAGCTTCTTGGGATTTGTCCTTCTAATTTGTTATTTGACAAACTAAGTGAAGTTATTTTTGGTGGGAGATTTGGGATTGGTCCTGAGAATTGGTTGTTCTCTAAGTGCAATTCTATTAGAGTAGTAGATAGCATTGTTAATGATTCTGGTATTTTTCCTGTGAAATTGTTCTGATCAAGCCAGATTTTCTTAATAGATATCAAAGAGGAGAAAAAATCATTTGGGATTTCACCTGAAAACTCATTATTTGAAAGATACAGAGCTCTGAGAGCACCAAGTTTGTTAAATTCAGGTATTGGACCTGTGAACTTATTGCCTTCAAAACTAATGGCTCTAAGACGTTGAAGAGCAACAAAGGCCTCAATGTCAATCTTTCCTGAGAGTCCCATATTGGTAAGACGAAGACCACTGACTATATCATTAAAACAAGTGACACCAACCCATTGAGATTGACATGGAGATTGGTTGGGAATCCAAGAACTTAAGGCAACAGCACCATTGGTAAAAGAGCTCTTGAGTTTGAGAAGAGCCTCTGCTTCAGATATGGATAAACATGAAAACGGGAAGAGAGACAGAAGGAGGAAGAAGAAGAAAGGGAGGTGAACAGCGGCCATAACTGAAAGGAAAAGCCGCTGTTCGGGTAATTTCTGTGGTTTTTTTCTGATGATCTGCAGGGGTTTATGGATGGTTGGTCTATTTTGTGGAAATTGGCTTTGGGAGAAAAATGTGTCATGTTGGTATGTGGTGTGTATGGCTTTGAGATAGAGAGATTGGTGACAACACAAGGTTACCCATTAACATGAAAATTATAAGAATAGCTAAGTAGATAAATAATGAGGAAACTAAATTAACAAACTGTTGTGTTTGATAATTAGAGAGAGGTTTTGAAACTCTGATTGACTTGGTCAGCCTCTATCATCAGATGGGGATTTTCTAATATAAATGGGGTGGGAATCAAGTTATATATTAACTGCTTGTTCGACTCTAATGTCATTTTTGGTTCCATTATAAAAATGTAATGAGACTGTTTTTTAGCCGTAGAATCAAAATAATAAAATTTATAAAAATTATAAATGATTAAAATTTTAATTTACTAAATAAATCATTGATCAAATCTACGTATACCTGTGTAAGTAAATAAATACAAAAATGATATCTATATTACCACATTGTTTATATTAAATAAATACAAAAATTATATCTAGACTACCAAAATTGGCGGTTTATCTATTCCGAGAAGAGAGCCAATGGCAGTTGAGCGATGAAGAAGAGTTGGGTTGGGCCAATTACCAAACTTGGGCTTTTTTTGGATTGGGCCTCAATTTTCCTTGCGTCTGACGAATAATGATTCTAATCCATATTTACATATTTTTTAAATATTATAAATTTTTTTTTATCAAATTATTAAATGGTAAGAAACTATGAAAAAGAATTAATAATTAATTTAATTAAAAAATAATTTTTATTATATCGGTTACGTTGGTGTCATGAATAGGAGAGAGTTACATTCTAAACAAATTCATTCTTATCATCTTACATGTATGTTTTTGTTTTTACTTTTATTTTTATTTTTATATTTTAATCTCTCTCTTTTAAAAATATCAAAAAACATTCCTCATATTTATCTTTTAACCGGGTTCAGTATGTATCTACCAACTTCTTGAATCTTCATGAAGAGGTTGCGTAGTTTCTTATAATGTTCAATAATTCCTTCCTAAACCTATCACAATTTTACTATTTTACTAATATGAATATTATGAGTATTTTGCTTATAATAAAATTTTAAAGTCAAAATGTAAGTAATATATTTTTTATATAATTTTTCTAACATTTTTTTATAGAAAATTTCCAACAATTTAAACACTTATGATTCATAATTTTTTTTTCTTTCAAAGGTTTATGCGATGGGTAAGAGGTTTTTTTTTTCCTCTCTACAAAACTATTTTTAAGGATACAAACATTTCACATAAATTCAAAAATAAAATGTCTTATAATTCCTTCCTAAACCTAGCACAATTTCACATGATTACTGCCTTTAATTATGACTTTGTGTCAAATTAAGTTCCCAAGAGGCAATGAATGCGTTTGAAAGAAAAATTAAATGATGAAACTGGTTGAATGAAAAAGTAGCTTAATTGACAATGGTATATATTATTATTATTAATATAATGTAATTAATTATATAAATAAAATAAATAATATATATTTTTATAATAATATTATTATTTAAAAATTGTAAATTTAGTAGGTATAATTAATCACCTACTACTTTTAATGGATAAATTTTTCTAAAGATATTGTTATTAAATGAATAAATTAGTTATATAATTTTTAAGTTAATAATTCAATATTTTATATTTTTAAAAATAAATATTTTAATCATATAATTTATAAATGAGTTATTATTAATCATGTTATTACGAAAATTAAGTACTTTTAATTCTATAATTTATTAAAATAAATACTTATAGTCTATCAAAAATATAAAAAATGAAGACATATAATATCTAAATTTTATAAATAACGGAATTATAAATACATAAATCAAAAATTAAAAAATTAAAATATTTATTTTAAAAAATTATAAAATCATAGATACGTACTTCAATAATTATAAAATTAAAACTACTAAATTAAATAAAAAAAAATTACTCACAAAACCCTTTTTAAATATATACCCTATAACACTTCACTTAATCTCTTACTCTTTTTTAATTCAAAATAACTTATTAATTAAAATTTGTATTTTAATCCTTCAATATGTGTGTTATGCTAGCTACAAGTTATTTACGATTTATTATCTTTTAAAAATTAAATGTAGGCATGTTTTTTCTACTTCAAAAAAAAAAAGTAGATTGGAGTACCTACTTCAGTCTTGCCACTATGATATGTTAAGAGTTTGGGAGAATATTTACATAAAAAAATAACAATTTTAATAATTAAGAGGTATAATTTCAAAATAAAAGTATATATTATACATTAAAAAATTAAAATAATCTTATATAGGTTTTGTTGAGCCGAGAAACAAACCCAGGTTAAAATATATTATTTGAAGATCCTTTATATTGAAAATGTAAGCGAAACTTACCTTTTTCTTCTAAAGGTTGAAGATGAAGTGAATTTGGGAGATGATGATATCTCCATCGACAGAGTTTGCCAACGATAATAATGATTGGTTGATAACAGAGCATTCGACCGTGCAAAAGAGGATACAAACTTATACGACGGTTATCAGCAGTAGCAGTGCTACTTAACCAGCAATGACTAACATCACTGGCTTTTTACTGGCGACAACGTAAATACAGTAACCGTAACAAGAAATGAAGAGAGTTGTCGGTTTAGAGAGAGAGAGAAAAAAAATGAGGTGTAAAATGTTTTGTTTGGATTCTCTATTGATATTTAAAATAATATTTAAATTTTCACATCATTTTATAAAAAAATTATTATATATAAAATTAAAAAGAAAATAATAATCATTGATTAATAAAAATTAGTATAAAAATATGATTAGAAGATCCACCTCCCATAAATCACACGAGTAAAACCTTACCGTAAATTGAGTATTATCAAATTGTCTCTTGGATTAATAGGGCCGAGATCATTAAATTTTAAACATCTTCCTTCCTATCTCATCCTTATTTTATTTTCATTTAAAAATAAATTAAATATTTTAATAATTATTATAAATCTCACTTCATTTAACAATGGATTTATTATTACAAATAAAAAATAGACATGGGATGCAAGTTTACTGTAAAGATATAAGATTACTCTTATCAAAAATACTTTCAAATTTTGAGATGTCTTCAAAAATATTTTTAAGATTTTAAAAATTTAAAAATATCCCTCAAACATAATAAAAATTAAATTTAATATAATGAAATAATAACATTCCTAAAATTGAAGAAGAAATAATAAACTAAGGAACAGTAGAATTAGAAACATAAAATATTTTATGATGTTTTTCAAAGAAAATTATAATAAGTAAATTTTTTTTTGAATAAATTCAAAAGCAAAATTAAATCTTAAAGAATAGAATAAGTAATAAAAAATGAGCATTAATATCACATATGCAAAATAAAAAAGTATAATATAACATTAATTGATAAAGAAACTATATTAAATAAACTATCTAAAATTTCTCAAAAAAGATAAAGATAAAATTAGATATATCCATTTAGAAGAAATTCAAATATTAATATAAGTTCATTGTAGAGAAGGAATAGATATACCAATAAAAATAACATTACTAGATAACATAATAATAAATAGGAAAAATACTTTACTAAGAATGATCAATATTGACTTAGGATACCAAAAATTAAAATTTATAGCATATCTTAGGTTTGTTATTAATATTTATAATAAAAACATAAAGCAAGTATTAAATCTAGCTTATGAATTTGAAAGAGAAAATTTGATGAAAGAAAGAAATCATCCATTTTCTGGTAGTATATTTTTTAAAAAATAGTCATAATAGCTCAATATATGGACAAAATGAATTTATATAAATAAACAAAATCTTTAAGGATTTTGGAGAAATAATAAAATTAGAAATATTAACATACTTTGAAGTACCAGAGGACTTAAATATCAAGGAAAACTCATGATAACAAGAAGAAAAAAGTAATGTTAAAAAAATAATATGTCAAGATTTACTTTTATAGACCATAGATGAGAAATCTCTAACCAAAAAGAAGATGATATGATAGTAATTAGCGAGACTGATTTTGAACCAAAAATCATGACCTTAAAAGAACATATGAAACCAATTTCATTACATGTTCATTATCAAGAAGGAAAATCTAACCCACACATAGGGGAATAGCCAAAGGACATAACAACTTGATGTCACAGATAGAAGTAGACAACCACCAAAAATGAAGGATGATTTGCATTGGGAAACTAAATATAGTATTCCACTAGAATTCAAACTCTATGATAATTATAATTATGATATTTTAGATTTAGAATGTATAAGAGATAAGAAAAAAACTTTAGATGAATGGGGCAATAGTATGAGTGTGCTCATAAAAACCTATCAAATAACACAAACAAACCCTTCAATTGTAGGGTATTAATAGCTTATAAAATGACAAGAAATATTAAATTTTGGTTTTCAAACTTAGTAGAAAAATAACATTTATTAATGCAAGAGAATTCTCACACGTGAATAGAATACTTGGATACAGTAATAAATGAAATATACAAGAAATTTATTGGATATGATAAAAAAAGAGCTAATTATCACTGAATCTAGTAAAAATGAAATCAATGAAGCTAAATGTCATCTAACAAAGATGAAAATCTGTGACATGTGTTACATATATTCTTTTGTTTGTGAATATGAAATTTATTATCATAAATTATCACCCTATATGCAAACAACTTATAAAAAAATGTTTTTCCAAAAATTACCTAGAACACTACATAAGACCTTAACAAAAAGTTGGGAATAAAGAAATAGGAAAACTATACCAGACATATTAGGAGGAAGAATAAGAAGTCTTAAAAGTTGGATACTTATTAAATTCTAAGAAAGAAATGAATATAAACAAATAAGAGAAAATGATAAAAATGTTGTGATACAAAAGATTTTAGAATACTAGAAAATATTGATGTAATATAAAACCTCACAAACAAAAATATAAAAAATACAAAAGATTTAAAAGATATAAATTCAGAAAATAATATTTCCAAAAATATAAAAATAAATTTAATAAGGAAACCTACAAGAAAGATATTTCAGAAGGAATAGGTATAAACCTCCCAAAAATAGGAATTATTGTCTTTTAAGAAAGAAAAATACAGATGTTAGATATGTAATGAAGGACTTTATGCCAACGAATGTCCAAGCAAACTTCAACATAGGAAATAATTTAAAAAAGAATTTCCACATAAAGAAAAAATCTTATAGGAAGCTTTGAAAATAGAATTAAAACTGATTGAGGAATCTAATATAGATGATACTTATAGTTTTTATCTATTAGAAGAAATTGAGGTAGAAATAACTGACTCATAATATAAACACTCAGTTTCTAGGTACTCTTCTTCAAAGTAGGACTAAAATTTAAAGGCTATACCAACTATCATTTACATGCATATATAGATACAAGAGTCAATATGTGTGTAGCAAATAAATATGTATTTCTAGAAGAACATTGGAAACAAGCACAAAAAGATTTAATTGTAAGAATTGTTAATAATACTATAATAAATCTTAATAAAGTATTAAAATATACATATATAATGATAGAAGGAGAAAAGTTTCACATTCCTACAATATATCAGTAGGAAGCAGAAGTTGATTTATTAATAGGAAATAATTTTCTAAACTTATATCAACCTTTCACACAATATTTAGACAACATTAGTCTAACAATATTATATGGTGATATCATTTATATATCAAAAACAAGAAAAATTTTAGTTGTATCAAACCCAAATTTTATGCAACAATATAAAAAGCGAAAACGTGGTGAGATATAATAATAGTAAAAACCTTATTTAAAAAATATTTCATTAGATATAGAAGACAAAAAACTCCCTTCTTAATGAAATACAAGAGGATAAAGTCCTAACAGGTATCACAAAACTATTAAAAAGAGCTAGCTCAAAAAATCATTTAGATCCAAAAATAAACAAATCTAAAAATATTATCAACATAAAATTAAGAGACCCTAATAAGATTATAAGGGTAAAACCAATGATTTATACTCCGGAAAAGAGAATTAAATTTGGAAAACAAATTCAAGAACTTTTGGAATTGAAAGTCATAATATCAAGAATTTCACCTCACTCTAGTCCAATGCTTAGTCGAAAAGGAAGTTGAGAAAAGAAGAGGAAAAAAGATAATGTAAATAAAATTCAAAGCATTAAATAAAGAAACCATCGATGATCGATACTTCATTTCAAAAAATAAGAATTATTATCATTAACAAAAGGAAATAAATATTTCTCTAGTTTTGATTGCAAAAGTATATTTTAGCAAATAAAACTGGATGAAAAATCTCAAAAATTAACGACATTTAGTTGCCCACAAGGACAATTCCAGTGGACTGTTATACCATTTAGGCTAAATCAAGCTCCATGTATCTTTTAAAGATATATGGATAACATCTTTAAGAAATTACAACATATTTGTTGTGTTTATATCAATGATATTTTGTTTTCAGTAATGAACTAAATAAACATTATTTAAATATTATTAATATTCTACAAGAATGTAGAAAAAAGGTATTGTATTATCTGAAAAGAAAGCATTACATGCTCAGAAAAAAAATTAAGTATTTAGGATTGAAAATTGAAGATGGAAACATAATCTACAACCTCATATACTAAATAACATTCAAGGGTTTCCTAGTGAATTAAAAAACAAAAATCAATTACAAATATTTTTACGATGTTTGGCATATGTAGAAGCATATATTAAGAAACTTGTAGAAATACAAAAACCTTTACAAGAAAAATTAAAAAAATACCATATTTGGAAATGGATAGAAGAAAATACCCTGTATATGGATAAAGTAAAAGCAAAGGTAAAAAATTTACCAATTTTATTCCATCCAAGGCCAGATGATAAAATGATAATTAAAACATATACTTCACACAAATATTGAGGAGCAGTTCTGAAAGCAAAAGTAGATGACAAAAATGAATATCTTTATAGATATACATCAGGATCTTTCCAAGGTCTAGAGTTAAATTACCACATTAATGAAAAAAGAGAGTATCTAGTTGTTAAAAGAGCTATTAAGAAATTCGCAATATATGTTATAAGTTCTAGATTCATTGTTAGAATAGATAACAATTTTTTTAGTTATTTCTTAAGAACTAATATTGTAGATGATTATAAATAAGGAAGATTAGTCACGTGGCAATAATAGTTCAACTATTATAATTTTGATTTGAACATCCTCCAAGACATAAGAATAGCTTAGTAGATGCTCTTACTAGAGAATTAGAACCTCTAATTATTTTTATGCTTTTAGGAATGGAACATCTTGGCATCAAGATCAAGATAAAGGAAAAGGATATAAATATTCTATAGAAACAACTCGAGTTGTTATATCTTGAGAAATCTCTTATGAAGATGGAAAATAAACAGAAAGAACTTAATTGTTCAAAATAACGACTAGAGTCCAAAATCTCAAAAGAGAAATATTTATTAAAAATTCAATCTAAATAAGGTGAAACTTATAAAGAAAGAATTCAAAATGAAAATGAAGAACCTAACAGTTCAAAAGAGAGAAAACATTTTGAAACCAAAAAGCTCAACTGGGTAGATGAGGTAGAAAAAGAATAATAGAAAAAGGTTTATGTGGTCTATAATGGCCAAAGACTAAGAATCTATAACAACTGAGTAGAAACCAATAAATCTATTATAGGATTTAGTTGAGTAACTCATAGAGCCTTCACCAGTAGAATAGAAGCTGAAGGCAATTATGCCAATTACAGAATATCAAAACTAATAACTTCATAGGAGATAGTAAGAAATTATTCTGCAGCATTATAACAATAACCAACAACTCCAAGCAGATTGAAAAATCTAGGAAAAATAGTAAGACCACCAGTGCTATTTATAGAAGCATCTCTCCTAGAGACATCAAAAATAGTAAAACATTCAGTGCTATTTAGGGAGACATCCCCTAGAAATTCTCCAATCATTGAAGATGAGAAAGACTAATATAAAAACCTTAGTAAACCACAATGCTTGAGTCTCTATAGCTTGGCCAGAAAATATACCTAGGAATATTTTAAAGATATGAAGTTCTATACCACAAATAAGGAATTTCTTATAAGAAGTAAATTAAATATCTTAGAAGGAACTGATCCAATATTTGTTTATAAAGCTTTCCATGCAGGTGACGAGCCTGTTTATCTCAGATTTTTTAGTTTACTAATGGACTGAAATGAGGAAGGGTGTATTAGTCCCTACCACTTCATCAAGATAGATATTTACAATACAAATAGAGAAGTTCTCAAACCAAGGGTACTTCCAAAAAAGTAACTCTACACAAAAGAACTCTATTTACTAAGAGTTCAAATGTTAGGTCAAATTTACTATAAACTCAAGAAGATTGATAATTTATTGAGATCAAAGTAAATTATCTAACTAGTAAAGTCATCATCATTTCCCACAGCAACATGGCTCTGTCAGAAGAAGATGATGATTTTTTTTTCAAATATGAAGCCAATTTTAACAACAAAAGCTTGAAAATTGGTCGAGGAACAAAGAAGGTATTATACTACTATGCCAGAAAAACCACCAAAGATCATAGATGCATTCACTACATCAAAGATCGAGAATACAAATATGCATCATCATCAACATCATTAAAATGACTGTTGGTAGAAAATGAAAAAAAGAATAAAGAAAGAAACTGTCGACAAAATACGAAAAAGACAATAAAGATGTAGACCCTACATTTTAGTCAATAGCATGTACCAAGGGAAAAAACTGTGGCTACTATGAAAAGCAAAAAAGAAGAAGAATTATTAAAGGAAGGAGAAAATAGTAATTTTATTATGGTAAATGGGGATTCTTTGTGTTATAAAAGAAACCTTTATTTTCATTTCCAAACACACAGAAAACCAAAGCACTCTACTATGAAAAAACACACAAATGTTAGCATAGAAATCCCTTATATCTAGAAATCTTAAACCAATAATAATATACCCAATAATTATGACCGGTTAAGAATTCTTTCAAGGTTCTTAGTTGGCCTTAAGTTTGTAATAATTATTATATTATGAATAAAATGAAGTTTAGTTACTCTTCTCTAGTAAGTCAAATATTAGACATCATCTATGTATAGATGTAAAAGGCTCACCATTTCCAAGAGGACATTGTGGTTTGAGTAACGCTGAGGTGTAACCGGTATAAAAAAAAGAGACGAACATAATGAAAGACCATATTAGACCTATTAAATTCAGGTATAATAATTATAAATTTAAGCCATATAAGAATCTTGAATATTTAGATATTTTCTTACATCAAGTTATAATACTAATAAACAAGAAAATGAAAACTATTTTTAGGAATAAACAACTAGTTCCAAAAGAAATTAAAATAAAAGATAAAAATTTAATTCTATTAGAATAATTTGATAAAGGCTATCTATTAGCCTTAAATGAATATTTTAAAGATGAGGATTATGAAACTTATCTTAAAAATTTTAATAGGTTTAACACCTTAAGAGTTAAAAATATTTATGGATAAAAGACGAAGAATTCAACAACTTAATATTTGGATACTACTTCTTTGAAGATTACAAGTACACTGTATGTACACAAGAAAAACTTTTTTGTATATTACGAATAGAAAAAATGAGCATTAAACACATATGACTTATCAAGGTAATAACTTAGCGAGTACATTAAGATCAAATTAAATGTAATCTGCTATAGCAGTCTCTGGCGATCAAAACTCAAAATTTGGTATCAATGTCATATTAATAGTATTGGATGGAAAAGTTAACACCATTAGGTTTTGAGGACACCAATGGTATTAACCATAAAATTTAGAAACATTCTAGACATTTTTATAAATCTCAAAGGCATAAGTGAAGATATGTTAAACCTCAGGGACATTTGAGATATTATTTCCTTAAATCATATGTCATTTATAAGCCGAGATTTGTTTACATGCCCAACTATTCTAAAGTTTCCATTTTTTTAATTTTTATATGATTTATTTATTTATATTGTTCTATTTTATTATAATTTAAAAAATATGTTTAAATTATATAATATATATATATTGTATTTTTAATATAAAAATATATTTTGTATATTATAAAAGGGTAATTTAAGTTTTTTATTTTTAATAAAAGTATATTTTAATCTCTTACTTATTAAGTTGGTAACACAAGTTCGCTATCTTTATAAAAAAGAGTCTCAAAAGTCTATTTTGTAAAAATAGTATACTTATATTGAAAATATTCTAAATATAAAATAAGTTTTGAAAAAAGAGAGGAAGAAAAGTGTATATTATGAGTTTACCCTTTACATTGTAGTTGTCCCATATTTCTTAGAAACATCTATTTGAAGGTGTTTATAAGGTATTAAGTTGAGACTTGGGATTAAGCATCATGGAGTACCCACTTTTGTGGAGGAGAAAAGAGATAGACAATTATTGGTTTACCTCACACACGTATGCATTGTCGCCGCAGTTCGATCAGTCAACAGAATCAAGTGCAAGCGGAATGTGGTAAGGTGTCATACATTTTATTTTTTAAATATATTTTTATTTAATTTTTTTGGAATTAAAATAAAATAAAATTGAACTAGTCAGAGAAGATTCAATTTTTTATACCAAATCTCTCTCTAGCCATTCTCTCTCACGTTTCCCTCAAAGTTTATAATTATGATCATTATGTTCTCCCACGTTTTCCTCTTTAGTAGCTTTGATTTTTTCTATAAAGAAAGACATTAGCTCAGTCATTTACATACTACAACACAACTTTCTCTCTCGGATATTTTTTTCTCTACACATAAAAAAACTCTTTACTTTTGTTTCTATTCTTTGATTTCGAGTAAAATAATTTTAAGATAGGTGTAGTATTATGATCTTCTATAGTACAATAGACTTTCGAGACAAAAAAGGTTTTTTTTTGGATGTTTTAGCTTCAAAAATACGCTATTATTGATTGCTAGCATATATTGAGCAGAGTCATGAAATGTCTTAAAGAGAACGGCATAATTTACGACTTAACTCAAGCAAATTTTGATAACTTCATTATTGTTTTATAATTATGCAATAACAATTTTAAGATTATATTCCATCTGCCATGTCTACTGATTTAATAACTACTGATATGAATAAACGTTTCCATTTTGAGGGGCTTCATTTTAAAAGATTGAGACAAAAAAATGTTATTTTTTTCTTACCATGAAAAAAATCGCTTATGTTTTCAATACTGTCAAACTTGAACCGCCTATTAAACCTACTGAAACTCCAACTAAGGATTGTGAGTATTGGGTAGAAAATGATTTTATGTATAAGAATTTCATTCTAAATGGTTTGTTTGATAATATGTATGATTATTATAATTATGATAAAAATGCCAAGAAATTATGGGATGAACTTCAAAATAAATATGATACTGAGGAAGCTGAAACCAAGAAGTATACGGTCAGTCAATATCTAAAATACTAAATGACTGATGAAAAATATGTGGAAGCTCAGTCATATGAATTGCAAAAAAATAGCACATGAAATAATTCGAAGGTATGCCTTTAGATGAACAATTTCAAATTGATGTTTTAATTGATAAAGTATCCTCTCCTTAGGTATAAAAATAAGGAATTCTCGTTAGAAAGGCTTATCACACATATTTGCATTAAGGAGGAGGCTTGAAAAAAAAAAGATTAAAAAGATGAAGTACTTTTTGTTTCTAATAATAGTGCTAATAAAAATCCACCTCTATCATTTTGAAACCTAAACACAATACCAACAAGAATTGCAACAACCAAAATCGCAATAGAAATCCTTGACATAATAAACATCAACCTTTCCAAAGGAATAACACATTTATGTGTTATAATTGTAATAAGCCTGGCCATATAGCTCAAAAATGCCTCAATAGGGATGGTCCTACTTCATGGTGAACCTAACCAAAGAGAAACTTATTACTATGATAATTGAAATCAACTTTGTTGGTGAATCTGAGTAGTGGTGGATATACATTGGCGCTACTTGCCATGTGTGCTATGAATGTGATTTGGTTAAGTCTTATTCTAAAGTTGAGGATAAGAAAGTGATGTTGGGTGATTCTCACTCCATTGTTGGTACGGGTGAAGTGGAAATGAAGTTTACATCTAGAAAAACGATCATCCTAAAGGATTTTTTGCATACTCCAGAGACGAGAAAAAACTTAATTTTGAGTTATCTTTTTATCAAGAATGGTTTTATTCAAACAATTGGAGCTAACTTGTATACAATCACTAGGAATAATATTTTTTGTTGGGAAACAGATATACTACTGATGGCATGTTTAAATTAGATTTTGAGATGAACAAAGTTTCTTCTTTTGCTTACATGTTGTGTTTTTTTCTTAATACTTGATATGTTAGAATTTGTCACATTAATAAGTTCATAATTAAGAACATTAGTAGCTTAGGGCTCATTTCTAAATTATCTTTGAATAATTTTTAAAAAAATTATTTTTATAGTCAAGCTAAAATTACCAAAACCTCACATAAATCAATAGTTAGAGAATCTAAACCACTTGATTTAATTCATTTTGATATTTTTGAATTTGATGGTTTTTTAACTAGAAATGAAAAACACTATTTTATTACTTTCATTGATAATTATTTTGATTATACTTTTTATGTATCTTACGTTCAAAATATTCTTGATTGAAATTGAAAATTAATTTAATAGAAAAATAAAAAGACTTCTTAGTGATAAAGACACTGTATATAATTCCAATATTTTCAATGATTTTTATAAAGCCTAAATAATTATTCAAGAAAACAATTTACCTTATTCTCCTAAAATAAATTAAATGACAAAGTTGAAAGAAAAATAGAACATTTACTAAATCAATTGTTGTTATTTTACTTAGCTCTTTTGCTGAGAAATTTTATTGATTTTTGTTATATGTTTAATAAAGTTTCTAAATCTATAAGTCAAATTTCTCCTTATGAAGCTTTGAAAAATAAGAAACCTAACTTATCTTATTTTAAAACTTAGAATTATTTGATTTATGTTCGAATTCCTTATCCTAAAAGAAATAAATTTGCTACTAGGGCCTATGAATGTGTATTTATTAGATATGCTCTGAATAATAAAGGCTATAGATTCTTTAGCTTGAATGATCATGTTGTTCTTAAATCGAATGATGTTTTTTTTATAAACATAGGTTTTCTTTTAAATTGAAGAAAAGTGGGAGCTCAACTTCTAATAATTTACCTATGATTAGAACTAATGAACCAATTGAGAAATTATATCATGAACTTAGGAGTAAACCCATTTAAACCATTAAGGATTTTGGATCTAATTTTTATGTTTTATCTTAGAGGAAGATCCTAAAACTCTTTAAGAAGGCTTGTCTTCTTTAGATGAAATAGACTCTCTTAAGTCTAATAGAAATTAGGATTTAGTTGATTTACCTCCAAGTAGTAAAGCAATAGATTGTGGATGGATACTTAAGAAGAAATTGAAACTTGATAATACAATTGATAAATACAAGGCTTGTCTTATAGCCAAAGGGTATAAGCAAAACAAAAATGTAAATTTCTTTAATACTTTTTTACCTGTCAATAGAATAACTTCCATAGATGTGCTATTTTCTCAACTGTTGTTCAAGATCTTATTGTGCATCAAATGGATGTTAAAACTATTTTTTTAATCCTTGTTTAAGAAAATAAAGTTTGTAAATGAAGTAAACCTCTTTATGGTTTGAAACAGGCACCTAAGCAATAACATAACAAATTTGATGATCTTATTACCTTACATGGTTTCAAAGTGAAGGAAAGTGATAAATGCATTTACTATAAATTTGAAAATTGCATTTGCACTATTATATATCTTCATGTAGATGACTTGCTTATTTTTGGTTCTAATACCCATGTCGTGAAAATATCTACTATGTGCTAATATTGATATGAAAGATCTCGGAAAACCAAATGTGATCATTGGAATAAAGATCAATAGGTATGAAAATGGATTTTCTTTATATCAATCTCATTACATTGAGAAGATATTAAATAAATATAATTACTTTAAATGCAAACCTGCATGTATTTCTTGTAATCTTAGTGTAAAGTTGTTCAAGAACACCGGAGACTGTGTTAGACAATCTAAGTATGTGATCATCATTGGTAGATTACATTATGTTATTGATTGCACTAGACCTGACATAACTTATGTTGTGGGATTACTGTGTAGGTTTTTTAGTAGATCTAGTATTGAGCATTGACATGCTATTGAAAAGGTCTTGAGGAACTAAACAAGATTATGAACCTTGGACTACATTATCAGAAGTTTCCTACTATTTCAAATGGATACAACGATGCTGATTGGAACACCATTTCAAAAGACTCCAAGGAAACTAGTTGTAATATATTTAGCACCGTTGGTAGAGCTATTTATTAGCAGTATAAGAAACAGACCATTTTGGCTAATTTACAATGAAGTATGAGATGACAACACTACTTATTGCTAGTAAGGAAGCAAGTTGATTAAGAAGTTTGTTAATTGATATCCTTTTATGGGAAAGATCGATTCCAACTGTTTTGATCGAGTTAGTAGTGACTATTAAAAAGATTTAGAACCGTTACTATAACGACAAGAGACGACATAAACTTAGTAAGCATAATATCATGAGAGAATTTCTCTTTACATGAGTTATAAGAGTGAAACATATACACACTGATGATAACTTGTAAATCCGTTGATGATAACTTGTAAATCCTTTGATGAAAGGATAAGTTAGAAAAAAGGGTTTTTAAAACCTTGAAAGGAATGTGACTAAAGACTTTAGAGTAATGAGTCACTCATGACGGTAAACAAACTTATGGACAAGAGATCCTAAGAAATATTCAATGGGTAATAACAAGTCATGAAGTGATATGAGATGAATCATACTATTATAATTTAGATTTCATATTATTAGAAGCATGAAGTCCTTAAGCGATAGAAGGATGATTTAATTATTAACTCTAAATAAGTACTATAATCCATTTGGAGTGGAGTACATAACTAACAAAGTACTCATGATAGACTCACATATATGAACATGCAAGTATGGTTGCTTCCTTTATAATTTTGGACAAAAATTTACTAGAGCATTCATTATACTATAATAGACATGAATGGTCTTATAACACTAGTTTTTTGAATCACACCTTAGAAAGTTTGTGTGTATGATGTTGTTAGAGATATAGTTCAAAATTATAAGTTACTCTAGTATATTCTAAAACATCTTCACTATGTAAATGTTCAAGTCGATCGATGAACACCTTTTGCTTATACACAATCTTAAATATATTTTTATTTAATCCTTTTTTTGAATAATTAAAATAAAATTATACTGATCAAAGAAAACTCAATTTGTTAGACCGATTTTCTCTTTGCCTACTATATTTTACGTTTCAATCAACTTCATTTTTTTAATGTTCCCTCTATGTTTATAATTATGACAACTTGTTCGCTCTAATATTTTTTTTTCAAAAACCTCTTAACTTATGTTTCTCTTCTTTGATTTAGAGCATAATAATTTTAATATAAATGTAGTATTTTGGTCTTTTACACTACAATACACTTTCAAATAGAAAAAAAAATTAGATTATTTTATTCTAAAAACGAATTGCTATTGATTGCTTGTATTGCGAAACGTTTTTTAAAAAATGAATTAATATTTTACTTAACTCAAACAAATTTTAATAACTTCATTTCTTTTATTATTCTGCTGGTGGGTACAAACTTAGTTTAAAATGATGTAAACGGAATTAAAAATTAAATATGTAAAAATGGTTATTCAATGCAATTAATTTGTTTTTCCACGTTGTTTTCTGTCTGAAGTTTTGAACCAAGTAATCTCAAGCTCAAAGAGCCTTCTTCTTACCTTAAAATGTAATCAAATAATTCACGTAAGTACCAAATCTACCAGACTCTGATCACTAACGTCTCACCAAAGTCCCATAACTATTGTCTATTGTTCCCCTTTCTTTCAATCACTCTTCTTTACCAAACATACAATCCCACATATAGATCCCAATCCATGCTTTCCCATACTTTAATTCAACAATTTTCATACTGGGTTTCATTCTTTGAATCAAAATCGACTAATCCATTAGTTTAATTTCTCAGAAAATAATCAGTTTTTTTCCAACTTAAGTCAATTATGATGGTGGAGAACTTACCTGTAGGTCGTTTCCACCACCAAAGGTTTGACTTGAAGCGATGGGTGCCGGCATTTTTGTCTTCGCACAAAACCCTTTTCACTGTGCTTTGGATCGCTGCGTTTGTATCTATTTTCGTGTGGCAAAGAAACAGTGTTGATGGGTTTTTTATTTTCAGGCGAACGGTAACGAAACCGTTGCCGAAACTGCGACCTGTGGTCTTCAATTTGACTGATTTTGGAGCTGTAGGTGATGGGGTTACCGTAAATACTAAGGCCTTTGAGAGGGCTATGTTCACTATTTCCAAACTTGACAAGAGAGATGGAGGGCAGCTCAATGTTCCTCCCGGTCGTTGGCTTACTGCACCTTTCAATCTAACTAGCCATTTGACTCTGTTTCTAGCTGAGGATGCTGAAATTCTTGGAATTGAGGTGTCTGTTGTTTTTTTTTTCTTTCATTTTTTTGTTTTGTTTTTTGCTTTAGTTCGGTTCTGTATGTGCTTACATTAGAACATTTGAATTTGATCTGAATCCATTATGGTTTGGAAAATAAGCTACCGTTACCTCCTTTCAATAATCTTATTCTAACATGGACACCCTACTTGTATTTTTTATAGGTCACCTAAGAATAAGAATAATAAAAAGGGTTATGATTTTCCTCATTATGCTTCAGCACTATTGATGATTAACCGTTTCAATTTGAATTAGCACTAATTTTTCAATCAATCACGAAAAGGTGTGTCTGTATGGAGAATATTTGATAAACAAAATCAGGGGGGAAAATAGCAGTTGGAAACTGTAGTAAGAGCCTATGAATGTACCTTATAGCAATGAGCTGCAGGTTAAATCTTTGGATCATGCACATTAAATGTATTTCAGAATTTCTGTTACGAAGAAATTCTTTTGGTATGGGTTAAATGGAAATTCCTTGATCACTGTTGTGATTGGACTCGTATTTGAGTCTGAGTAACATAGCTTATTAGCACTGGCAATAAATATGAGTGAAAATTTGACTAGAGCCAACATAAAACCTCATGCTCTAGTGACCAGGGACCGGAGGGATTGGTATATTGTAGGTGAATAATACAGAACATAGAAAGTCAATTACCTGACACAACCCATTTGATTTTCTCCCGCATTCCCTTTTTATACATGTATATGTTTTCGGATGTGGAGGCTTGTGGGAAGCTAGTAAGAAATCAAAATAATTTTTAAATTTTTCATGTGATTTAGTTTATCTGAAGTTGCCTTGTAAATTCCTTAGCCTACCTTTTTGTATAACATGGACATGGTGCCATATGACAGAAAGTTTTTACCAACAATCATGTGTAACTTGATTTCCTCCATTCCTATGGTTTGAGTTCACCAATCACTTTTTCTACCCCCACACCTTTTTTCTTGCTGATGTTATGATGCTCTTTCCTATGTAATTTGACAGGATGAAATGTATTGGCCATTGATGCCTCCACTGCCTTCATATGGATATGGCAGAGAGCATCCAGGTCCTCGTTATGGGAGTCTGATTCACGGCCAAAATCTTAAGGATGTTGTTATAACAGGTCACATTTTCTACTCTCCCTTGTGGTTGTGGTTAGACTGATTTTATTTTTCTAGATTACAAGATTGGAAGCTGAAGGCATCTAGTAGATTAGAAAGTCATCAAATTAGTAGATTATCTAGTCTAGCGCACCATTCACATAATCTTACTTCTGACCATCTTTTATGCACATTTTAATTTATGAACCTAATCAAATTCATTTTCATTGACCAACAGGGCATAATGGTACCATAAATGGGCAGGGTCAATCGTGGTGGAAAAAGTTTCGGCAGAAGCTCCTCAACCACACTAGGGGCCCGCTTGTTCAGATCATGTGGTCAAGGGACATTGTGATTTCCAACATAACTCTACGCGATTCTCCTTTTTGGACACTTCATCCATATGACTGCAAGAATGTAACCATCAAAGGCCTCACAATTTTGGCTCCCTTATCTGAAGCTCCTAATACTGATGGAATTAATCCGGGTAAATGGCTTCTGCTACTAATTTGATTTATAATACACATATCCAATCCTGCAACTAGTGTATTATCAACTATTAAATATGTAAATTGAGATGAGATATTCCATTAACTCATGATACAACCCTTATCTCACTTAATTTTTGGTGGATGGGATGATACTAATTGGATATTCCATTTGTCTCAAAATGGGCCTAAATGGTACTAAAAATAGAAAAGCAATGAGAAATATGAAACAAGATTGTCTATAATGTAAAAGTTTAATAAAGGAAAATGATGAAATATATGTTTAAAGTGAGAGACATTAGGGGATGGGATGGGATTTAAATAGGACAATTTTGAACCATGAATCCATTAAGGACACTAAATAGGACATAGGATGAGATGCTATAACTCACTTTACATCTTACATCTCTATCAACTATGTAATGGGCTGATTATGCTGGGTTTGAGCATAATGGTTATTAGAAAGGATATTGAGATACCCTTCATATCATAGGTTTACTAAACGATGTAACTGGGCAGAAGAGTAGGCAGACTTCTATTTCCAAGTATGGTTCATGGTTTAAGGTTTTGTTATTTCTCTTTGTTCCAGTTGGATAGTTCATGGGTTGTTAAGGTATAAGAGACAGCATATTGGTCTTCAACCAGTGATGAGTTTTTTAAGCTTATTGTCCTAGTCTGTTACATAAAATCCATTATTATAGCTGCAAGTTTTGTCCGGGTAACAGATTCCTGTGAAGATATGGTGATTGAGGACTGCTACATAAGTGTTGGAGATGATGCCATTGCAATCAAGAGTGGCTGGGATCAGTATGGAATTGCTTACGGACGACCTTCTGCAAACATTCTCATCCGAAATCTTCTTGTTCGCTCCATGGTCAGGTGAATGTTTATGCTCAACGTGCAGTTACTCACTGCACTCTACACATTGTTACTGAGCATTCATTATAACGTTCATTGATCTCTTATTGATAAATATTCCAGATGATGGTAAAACTAATTAGATCTTTTACTTGCCACTTCTGTTCATGTTTGCTTGCCCTTGGCCGCATCATGACTTTAGGTACAACATGTAGGTTAGTTGGTAAACATCTCTAAGGGTCCCTAATCTAATTTCACCAGAAGGTAGGTTCTTGGTCATAATTCCAATTATTTGAAGTCAATATCTACTTATTTTGCAAATATTTTGTATAATCCCTTCCCTTTTTCCTTGAGCTAATCAGTTTTACGAGTTGTGTTAAAAGAAAAGGTTTAGTTTTACTTTTGTAAAAAAGTTTCGAAAAAGTAAATTTTTCATACTTCTGTTTTTACTGTACTCTGATGTAATAAATTTGGCGGCTACAATTCAGGTAGGTTCTTGGTCATAATTCCAATTATTTGAAGTCAATATCTACTTATTTTGCAAATATTTTGCATAATCCCTTCCCTTTTTCCTTGAGCTAATCAGTTTTACGAGTTGTGTTAAAAGAAAAGGTTTAGTTTTACTTTTGTAAAAAAGTTTCGAAAAAGTAAAATTTTCATACTTCTGTTTTTACTGTACTCTGATGTAATAAATTTGGTGGCTACAATGAATTAAAAAGGCAATAAGCCATTTGCAAGGGTGAATGTAATTGGAGTTTGGGGGGCATGTGCCTCTCCTTACTTGATTAAAAATGTAATTATATATATAAAATTTTGTAATTTTTTAAAAAGTTGGATTATATTTAACAAGTTGTGTATCCTCTCCTTACTTCTAAGTGTAAAATGTTTTCGGTGCAAATTTTATGTATAAACTCGATTATTTTTTAATTAAAATCCAATAAAATTGAGAATAAAAAGAACTCTCACATTTTGATACTTCTTTAGTGTAAAATTTTCATTGTCAATTTTTTAACTCTAATGTTCAATTTATTTTTCATTTGTGATTTTTAGTGTAAACTTTATAATATTGATTGTTGATTGGTATCCTCGCTGAATTTGAGGGGTATATTCGCTTCTGGCCATTTGGTATTGCATGAAAGGCAACTAAGTTTTGCTGCAGTAAGCATGCAAACTACTTACAGTATACTAGTTAATTCCAAACCAACAAATACTTAGCCGTGGCTTGGCTTATTTCAACAGTGCGGGCATATCAATAGGTAGTGAAATGTCTGGTGGGGTTTCGAATGTTACAGTGGAGAACCTTCTCGTTTGGAACTCAAGGCGTGGTGTCCGGATCAAGACCGCACCTGGAAGAGGTGGATATGTGCGTCACATTACCTATAGGAATCTGACATTTGACAATGTCCGTGTTGGTATTGTTATGAAGACAGACTACAATGAGCACCCAGATGAGGGCTACGATCCAAAGGCTCTTCCAAAGCTTGAAGACATAAGCTTCACTGGTGTACATGGACAGGGAGTTCGTGTCCCTGTCCGTATCCATGGTAGTGAAGAAATTCCAGTAACAAATGTGACTTTCCGGGATATGTCAGTTGGGATAACCTACAAGAAGAAGCATATCTTTCAGTGTTCCTTCATCCAAGGTCGTGTTATAGGAATCATCTTCCCTGCCCCTTGTGAGAATCTTGATAGGTATGATGAGCAAGGACAGTTGGTTAAGCCCTCAGCCTCGCAGAATGTGACTGAAATTGATTATGATTTTTGAAGTTAGATCGTGGTTACGTATTCATTGGACTCTTGACACGAAGCTCAACATTTTGGTACAGACCTTGTGGATGGAAGAGTTGGTCCTCTTGAGGTTGATTTCATTTGTAAGTGTGCTTGCTCCATTTTTATCATATTTCTTCTCATTGATGGAGTTGTGTATATAACGAGCTATACATTCATGAAGAGGCAAATTAAAATTTCCGTTTAGTACACTACCAAATTGGTTTAAGTGAAAGGTGTCTCATATTGTACATATACATTCTAAATGTGACCAACCAGGTTATCTCGCAACTGCATCAAATGTTACTAATACTGCATTCAGCATTAGTGATGCTGAGATAGGTGTATCAATATTTGACACGAAATGAACATGACCCATCATGTTTAAAAAATTTAGGATAATTATAAAAAATATTAGTAAGCTTTGAAGTAATATTACAAATATTATTAAGGTTTCAAAAATATTGCAAATATCTTTTAAATTAACTAGAGTTAAATTTTTGAATTAAATAATAATCTTTTATACATAAAAATGGAAAAAATAATAAAAAATCAAGAATTAATAAAAAAAATTAAAAAATATATAAAAAACAAGAATAAATCTTAAGAAAAGAGACGGAGAAATATTTTCAAGAAAAGAAATAGGTAACAATAAAAAAAACCTCATCTTCCTTATAGAAGAAAAAATAACCCAAAATAGAATAATGATTATATTAAAGAACTAAAGATAGTATCCCATCCATCAAAATTCAAATTTCATAAAAGTATAGATATGATATTTTAAATTTAGATTATATAAGAAGATAGGGAAAAAACGTCGGATAAATGGTCTAATTGTATGAGTGTAATCATAAAAAATTCTCCAATCATACAATTAAACCTTTCAACTTGTACAATCTTAGTAGCTCACAAAATGATAAGAAACATAAAAATTTGGTTTACAAATTTAATAGAACAACAACATTTACAAATATAGGAAAATGCTTTCACATGTAGGAAATACTTGGATACTATAATAAATAAAATATACAAGAAATTTATTAGAGAAAATAAAAGTAAACATATCACTGAATCCAAAATATGTGATATATGTTATATATATTCTTTTATTTGTGAATATAAAATGTATTATCAAAATTTACCACTCTTTACGAAATTAACTTATAAGGGAATATCTTTCCAAAAATTACATGAAATATTACATAAAACTTTAGTAGAAAGATGGAATAAAAGAAATAGAAAAGACACATTGGGAGGGAGAATAAAAACTCTCAAAAATTAGATAATCATTAAATATCAAGAAAGATAGGAATATAAACAAATAAGAAAAAAATGATAAAATCTGTTATGATATAAGATATTTTAAGATGCTAGAAAAATATGGATGTAACGTAAAATCTTACAAGTGAGAGTATAAAAAATATAAAACATTCAAAAGATATAAATTTAGAAAATATGACTTTCAAAAATATGAGAGAATGTATAACAAAGAACCTTATAGAAAAATATTTTAGGAGAAAAGGTATAAGCCACCGAAAAACAAAAAATATTTTTCATCAAGAAAAAATAAATGCAGATGTTGGATATATAATAAGAAAGAACATTACGCTAATGAATACCATGTTAGGATTTAACATAAAAAAGAATTTACAAAGGAATTTTCACAAAAAGAAATTTTTTTAGAAGAATCTTTTAAAATAAAATTAGAATCAATAGAGAAATTGGGTATAGATCATACTTGTAGTATTTATCTATTAGAAGAAATAACTGACTCAAAATATGATTACTCTTCAAGAGAAGATGAATGATTTGTATAGTATTATAATTTCATATAGTACTTATACTAAATTAGGATTAAAATTTAAATGTTACACAAGTTATCATCTATATACATATGTAGATATATGAGCTAGTATGTATACTATTAGGTGGCGTTTGGTTCGTAGAATGGAATCAGAATCGGAATTTGAGTCAGAATGAGAATGGAATGGAAAGGAAACAATGTTGTTTGGTTTGACCATTGGAATCAAGCTCGGAATCAAGATTACAATGTTTGGTTTGCCACTAGAATGGAATGGAAAAAGATGTAATTACCTTAATACCCTTACATTCAATAAAATTCAAATAATGTCATTTAATTACTATTTTTTCATCAAACAAAATACATTATTGAAATCATTATTTTTTTAAATAATTATTACTTAATTAAAAAGAAAATATATTATTAAAATTATTATTTTTCTAAATAGGGTTTAGGGTTATGAGGTTTGGGATTTAGGATTTAAGGGTTTAGGGATTTAGGATTTGGGGTTTAGGATTTAGGGTTAAAATTATTATTTTTCTAAAAAGGGTTTAGGGTTTTAGAATTTGGGATTTTTGATTTAGGGTTTTGGGTTTAGGGTTTTGGGATTTAGGGTTTAGGGTTTAGGGTTTAGGGTTTTGGGATTTGGGGTTTTGGGTTTTGGGTTTTGGGATTTAGGTTTAAGGGTTTTGGGTTTTGGGGTTTGGGATTTAGGGATTTGGGGTTTAGGGATTTGGGATTTGGGGTTTAGGGTTTAGGGTTTAGGGATTTGGGGTTTAGAATTTGGATTTTGGGTTTTGGGATTTTGGGTTTTGGTATTTAGGGTTTTGGGATTTAGTGTTTAGGGTTTAGGGTTTTGGGATTTAGGGTTTTGGGAGTTAGTGTTTTGGGATTTGGGATTTGGGATTTGGGATTTGGGATTTGGGATTTGGGATTTGGGATTTGAGATTTGAGATTTGGGATTTGGGATTTAAGGATTTGAGGTTTAGGGTTTTGGGATTTTGGGTTTAGGGTTTTAGGATTTGGGTTTTGGGTTTTGGGATTTAATGTTCATGATTTTGGGTTTTGGGTTTTAGGTTTGGGGATTTGGGATTTGAGTTTACGGTTATATTTGGGGTGAGGGTAAAATTGGAAAAAAAATTAAGATGGGAATGGAATCATGATTCCTAAAGGGAGGAGAAGGAATTGTGATTCCTTCACCTTTAGTAATCGATCACATTCTGTCCCCTCCATTCAGCCCAACCAAGCACATAAATGGAAGGAATCAATTCTGATTCTTTTATATTCCCTCCAACCAAACATCACCTTAGTAAATATGTATTCTCAAAAGAACTTTGAAAACAAGCAAGAAAAGATTTAAATGTAAGAATTACTAATAATACTACAATAAATTTTAATAAAGTCTTAAATGAAACAGATATAATGATAAAATGAGATAAATTTCATATTTTTACCATATGTAAACAAGAAATATGAGTTGATTTATTAATAGAGAATAATTTCATAAACTTATATCAAACTTTTACACAATATTTAGAAATAATAAATTTAATAACACTAGATGATGATACCATTTATGTGTCAAAAATAAGAAAGTTTTGACTATATCAATGATAACTCTGTGTTTTAGAGTTATTTTCTCCAATTTATTAATTATAATTGCTATGTTCTTAAGGTTTTTAGTTAATTTGAATTAAAAAAGTACTTAAATACAAATAATAAAAGTTGAAAATTTAAACCTCTTTTGCGTAGAAAATGAGTCTTACACTCGGATGGAATAATGTGTGTCACCCACCGTCAGATCAAATGATGAACGGTCCAAATCATGCGTGTTCTCCACTCTCCACGTGAGAGAGTCATAAAATGAGGTCCAGTTGTTTTGCACAGCCCAACGTGTGAAACTCTCTACGACGCGATCCACCGAAGCTCTTTGCACCCTCGCGTTTCGCCTAGCCCGCATATGCCATGTGTCTGATTCTTTTGCCAGCGAATCAAGGCTCACCACATGTCATGCGTAATGTAAAAAAATCAAAAAATTGCTCCAACATCCCAAATTATTTTGCAAGCCTCTTTTGTACCAATGGGGCGTGTATTTTTACCATAACACACAGAAAGCAAAGAAGGAGGAAGGGGAGGAACTCCATTTTTTTCTATTTGAAACACACACACAAATTTATTTATTTTTAGTTGAATATTGAGTTAGCAACTCTTGTATATTGGAACATTTTTGAAGACTATTGTGCAAGACTTTGAAGTGGAGTATTGCCTGGAGATTGAGGAATCATCAAAGAGTTTCTTTTAATTTTTTTTCTTTTGATTTAATTTTTCTTAAATGTCTAAATATTTTTGGATTGTGATTTCAATATTTGCTATGAACTAAATTATTTGTTCTAGGGTTGCAATGTAGCATACATTATGAAACTTGAATTAATTATTTTTGAATGATTTATCGGATATTGCTTTTAATTTATTTATTCTATTTGTGCTTATTGCCTTTAATTGTTGGAAGATTAATCAATTGATTTGTGAACCCTAATGAACTTGGAAAATGTTTTTTTGTGTTTTGCTCTTGGATAGAATAACATATATATATATATAAGAGATAAGAATATATTTTTATTGTATGTGTAGATATGGAGAAATTTAAACTTAATGAATATTTGGTAAATTTAATTCTCATAGGAATATAGTGAATTAATTTAGTGAGATGTGTCTATTTGTTATCGGAAGAGACACATAGATAAATTAAGAGTTTTTGGTTAACAAATTAAATGCGAGAACATAAATCAAGAGAAAATAATATGATCCAAGTGGATTAATTTGGTGAAATTACAATCCTAGAGTTTTCTTCAAGTGTTAATCTCATATATTGTTATTTAGAATTAGTTTAGTTTAACTCTATCCAAATATCGATTGTTTGAAAAAAAATAGGTTGAGACAATTTTAGTACTTAACAAAAATTAGTTACAAATCTCTGTGGGAACGATATCGTATTTATCACTTACTACTTGTAACTGTGTATACTTGTACGTTGATGTTCTTTTAAGATACCAACAATCAAACCCAACTTTTTTGTAATAACATAAAAAGCAAAAACATAATGAGATTGACACAAAACAACAATAAAAACTTTATTTAGAATATATTTCTTTAGATATAGAAGAGAAATAAAGCTCTTTTATTGATGAAATCGAGGAGATAAAGTCTTAACTAGTATTAGAAAATTATTAAAAATAGTAAGCTAAGAAAATCTTTTAGATCCAAAGTAAATAAATCCAAAATTATTGTTATCATAAAACTAAAAGACCCTAACAAAATTATTAGAGTAAAATATATGATTTATACTTTAGAAGATATGATTAAAATATCAAGTAATTCACCTAATTCTAGTCCAACATTCTTAGTTGAAAAGGAAGATGAAAAAAGAAGAGAAAAAAAGGGAATGGTAATAAACTTCAAAGTACTAAATAAAGAAAAAAATTGATGATTGATCTATTATCCAAAAAAAAAAGAATAATTTTTATCATTAATAAAAAGGAATAAATACTTCTTAAGCTTTGATTGCAAATGTGAATTTTGACAAATAAAACTTGATATTTAGTTGCTTACAAGGACAATTCTAATATATTGTTATACCATTTAGATTAAAATAAACTCAATGTATTTTTCAAAGATGTATGGACAACAATTTAAAGAAATTATAAAATATTTACTATGTTTACATAGATGATATTTTGGTTTTATGTAATGAATTAAATAAACATTATTTGGATGTTATTAATATTTTACAAGAATGTAGGAAATAAGGCATTATATTTTCAAAGATGAAAGAGTAATTGCTCAGCAAAAAAATTAAGTATTTAGAGTTATATTTTAAAGATGCAAAAGCATAATCTACAACATCAAATATTAAATAATATTCAAGAATTTCTTAATGAATTAAAAAACAGAAATTAATTATAAAGATTTTTAGGATGTTTAACATATATTGAAGCATATATTAAGAAACTTACAGAAATATGAAAACCTTTACAAATAAAATTGAAAAAAGGTCATGTTTGAAAATGAACAGAACAAGTAGATGTCAAAGATGAATATTTTTATAAATATATGATAGGATCTTTCCATTGTCTAGAAATAATTTATTACAGTAATGAAAATGAATACTTAGTTGTCAAAAAAATTACTAAAGAATTTACAATTTATATAATAAGTTCTAGATTCATTGTCAAAACCGATAACAAGAATTTTGATTATTTTTTAAGTAATATTGCATGTGATTATAAACAAGTCAGATTAGTCATATGACAACAATGGATTAATCACTATAATTTTATTGTCATCAAGAAATAAGAATAGTTTAGCAGATGTTCTTACAAGATAATTAACACCTTTAAGTATTTTTGTTTTTTTTAAATGGAACATCTTGATATCAAGATCAAAATAAAGGAAAATGAATTAATAATCCTTCGGGAACAAACAAATCAAGGTTTTATATCTAAAGAAGTTTCTTTTGAAGACAAGAATTAAACATGAAGAACTTAACAATTCAAAATAATTATTATAGTCCAAAAAACTCAAAGAGGAATCCTCATTAGAGACTCATTCTAAGGAAGGTAAAACTTCAGAAGAAGGAGTTCAAAATAAGAATGAAGAACATATCAGATCAAAAAAGAGTAATGTCTCTAAAAAGAAAAAAAATGAAAAGTTCAATTTGGCTGAACGAACTGAAAAAGAAGACCAGAAAAGACTTACGTGATCTATAATAGTGAAAAACCAAGAATTTACAATTGTCCTGATGCAAGTAAAGTTATTATAGGATTTAATAGAATAAATCATAAAGATTTTACTAATAGAATAGAAGCTAAAAACAATTACGCAAATCAAAGAGTACCAAAACTAATAACTCCATAGGATATAATTAAAACTTATTCTATAGTATTACAAAAACAACTTTTGCCACCAAGTAGGATGAATGCCCTAGAAAAGATAGTACGACCACTAATACTATTCAAATAAATGTCTCTCGTATAGATAGTAAAGATAGTGTGAATATCAATACTATTTAGGAAAACATCCCCAAGGAATACATTAGTCGTTGAAAACTAAAAAGACCAATACATGAATTTAAGTAAACCACAATGGTTGAGTTTTATAACTTAGCCAAAAAATCTACTTAGGAATATATCTAATATGAAATTTTACAACATAGAAAAGAATTTTCTACAATTAGTAAATTTAATATTTTTGAAAGAGCTGATCCAATTTTTGTTTTTAAAGCTTTCTATGTAGGTCTAATTGAGAAGCTATATCTAGGAATTAATTTAATTGAATTAAATTATTTTTCTTAAAATTTGAAGAAGGTTATCAATAACTTCAAGAAGAAGATAAAGTAGATTACATGATTGTCTATCTTAGATTTTTTTTAGTTCACTTATGGACTGGAATGAAGAAGGTTGTGTTAGTCCCTACCATTTTATCAAATTAGATATTTCCAATATTAATAAGAAAGTCATAAAACCAAACACATTTTCAGAAAAGTAATTCAATACATATGAAATCTGTATTCTATAAGGATATATGCTAAGTCAAAGTAAATTACTTGACTAGTAAGATTACAATCATTTTTCGTAGCAATATGACTCTCATTGAAGAAGATAGTGAGAAAATTAATAAGTTTGAAACAAATTTTAACAATAATAATCTGAAAATTTGTTAAGAAATAAGAAATATTTTTTTTATCCCAAAAAGATCACTAAGAATCACAAATGCATTTATTGCATTAGATATTGAGAAGATGAAAATGCATCATTATCTATGTCATCAAAAAGACTATCGGTAGAAAAAAAAGATGAATAAAGATGTAAAATACACATCTTCAATTAGAAAATCATGCCAAGGAAATGAAAGTCTTAAATTCAAAAGCCAAAAGCAGAAGCTAAGTGAATTATTAAAGTAAGGATAAACATGGATTCAATACCCTATAAAAACAATCCTTATTTCCATTAGTTGGACACAACTTTAGTAATAATTACTCTTTTACTCTAAAAATTATTCATCTAGTAACAATGTATTTAGAAACTATTAACGACTAAGAATTTCTTTAAGATTCTTAGTTGGTTTTCATAATTGTAATAATTATTAATATTATAAATAAAATGAAATACAATTATTATTTTTATATATTTTAGTAACGTTAATTTGAATACATATTATGTATAGATGTAAAGTCTTGACTTATTATCAGGAGAGTATTAGGGTTTGAGTAAGCTAAGACATATTAGGTATAACAAAAGAAGACAAACAATATAAGTAAAAGCAGTGGTATACACATTAAATTCTGATATGATAATTATAATTTTAAGTTAATTAAGGATCTTGAATGATTAAATATTTGTTTATAATATTTATAAAACTAATAAATAAGAAAATGAATGCAACAAAACTAGCCATAAGTCTATATTAAAATAAACATATGAAAATTATAAAAATAAAATAATGTTTTGATAAAAAACTTAAAGATTTATCTTTAAACAATAATATGTAAGAAGTAACAACTAGTGTTATAAAACATTTAAACAGCTAGTCACAAAATGATATCAAAGCCATAGAAAAAATATATCATTGGATAGATTCGTAAAAAATATATATCATTGGATAGAAAATTAACGTCGTTAACCATTAAAGAGTATTAGTGAAATTAACTATAAATTTTAGGGGTATTGGAACTCTTTTTCAAACCTAAAGGACATAAGTAAAGATATGTTAAACTTCAGAGGCATTAGTGATAAATTTTCAAAAATTTAGTTAAAATTGATTAATAATTTTTATCATGTCTTACACATAATAAGTGAATACCACATTATTAATGAAATATGGCATGACATGAACATGGCTAACCTTATAGGATTGACATCCTAACAAATGTATGTACTTTCTTCTCCCATTTTCTCTTTGTCTTAATTTTTTTTCCTTATTTATGCACATTTAGGTCATGGTTTACAAAATGAAAACGGGAATGATATTATGTAATTAGATTGAATTGAATAAAAATAATCTTATTATTGATATTTTGGTTTTGAATAATGGAATCAAAGTGAGGATAAAATTAAAAACAAAATTTTATTGTAGCAAAATAGGACAAAAGTGCAAGTAACATTTATTATGTTTGAAATGAAGAAATATGGTTTAAAAAACAAATATAAATAAGTAAAAGAAATATAGTATTATAAGGTATTACATAGATGGGTGGGTGGAAAGAGTATTACACCAAACTGCGTAATTGAGTCTTAGCCAATATAAAATAAAATAAAAAGATTGGTGTAACGTACTTCTCCCTTCTCTCCTAAAACTCAAACTAAACAAATGAATTTTCAAAATTTCACGAGTATGAAATATATCTCAAGTTCTAAAACCTACAAATTTTGTGATCGTTATGGAAGGTGATATATAACACTCAATTAAAGCTAACAAACTGCTCTTGATCATAATAATCACTATTCTAAAGTTGCTTATGTTTGGTCTGTTATTGACTGCATTTTTGTTGAGTTGGTAATGTCGTCTCCACTTTTTAGTACACTTTTAATACCCCAAAGGATAATTTGATTTTAATTTTCAGGTACTTTTTGCTTTTAACAATGTTCATTGCTATATATATATATATATATATTGTTATAAAACTCGTTAATTTAAGGAGTAAATTAAATAGCAAAATATAGAGTAAAACATGGAGCAAAACAAAGAGTAAAAATTCATGAAGCAATTCAAGGAATCATTAATTTAAGGAGTAATTCAAGGAATGAATTTTTCTATAAATAGATGTGTAATTGTAATGAATTAACCATCCAAAATGTTCATTCCAATTGAGAGAAAAGTTTTTGCGAGAAAAAATTGAGAGTAATTTTTTTAGGTGTAATTGGGTTATGGGTTGTAAGTTGTGAGTGTTGTAAACACCTTGTATAATTTCTTTTTTTTTCAGTAAAAAGATCTGTAACAGGTCCGGAGACGTAAACAAGATTGGCCGAACTCCGTTAACAAATTTATGTGTTATTTTTCTTGCTTTCTCATAATTCTGGTTTATCATAAATTTGCATAATTTCCCAACAACTGGTATCAAAGCTTTTGGTGGTGATTTCTATCAATTTCTTGTAAAGTTACTATTCACGTGAATAGTGAAATTTTGTCGACGATATTTGTTCGTTGATGGAGGTGTTCTAATACACGGTGGTTTGCAGAAATAGTCAGAAACGATTCGGAGGAAGTTAGATTAGAGTGGAAACAATGGCCGTAGATGAAGAAAGGGTGAAACTCAAGAAATTCGATGACATAGATTTCGGGGTTGGAAAATACAGATAGAAGATTATCTGTATCAAAGAAATCTATATCAATCTCTCTCAGGGAAGAAGCCAGAAGCTATGAAGGAAGAAGATTGGAATCTTCTAGACAGACAAGCCCTCGGAGTTATTCAATTGACGTTATCCCGTAATGTTGCTTTCAACATAGTAAAGGAAAAGACCACGGTGGGTCTTATGGCAGCTCTCTCCAATATGTATGAGAAGCCATCAGCCTCAAACAAATTGCACTTGATGAGGCATTTGTTCAATTTGCGGATGATGAAAGGTGCATCGGTAGCTCAACATCTTAATGAACTCAACACAGTCACAACCCAATTGAGTTCAATGGAAATTGAATTCGATGAAGAAGTACGAGCATTGATACTCTTGTCTTCTTTACCAGAAAGCTGGAATGCTACTGTCACGGTTGTGAGTAGCTCGTCAGGAAGCAATAAGTTAAAATTTGACGATGTTCGTGATCTGGTTCTCAGTGAAGAGATCTGACGTAGAGAGTTAGCTTTCAGACAAGTTGTAGAACCCCACAGAAGGAAAGGCTAGAGCTTATTCACTCATATGTTTGGGGACCAACAACCGTCTCATCCATTGGTAGGAAACATTACTTCGTGACTTTCATCGATGATCACTCTCGAAAGGTATAGGTTTACTTTCTAAAGCATAAGTCTGAATTATTTGAGGCTTTCAGAAGATGGAAAGATATGGTGGAAAATGAGACGGGTTTAAAGATCTTAAAGCTCAAAACCGATAATGGTGGTGAATATGAAGACACTATATTCAAAAATTTCTGCTATGAGCATGGGATCAGAATGGAAAGAAATGTGTCAGGCACGCCTCAACACAAATGGTGTAGTTGAGTGTATAAACCAAAGGTTGACGGAAAGAGCCAGAAGCATTCGTATACAGTCAGGTCTACCAAAGCAGTTCTGGGCAGAAGTAGTTAACACGACAGCTTACTTGATCAACTGAGGCCCATCTGTTCCATTGGAGCATAGAATACCATAAGAGGTATGGAGTAGAAAAGAGGTGAAACTATCACATCTAAAAGTTTTCGGCTATGTAGCATTTGTGCATATCAGTGATCAAGGCAGGAATAAGCTTGATCCTAAATCCAAGAAATGCACCTTCATCGGCTATGGTGAGTGAATTTGGCTACCGCATTTGGGATGACGAAAACAAGAAAGTTATTCATAATAGAGATGTGATTTTCAACGAAAGGGTGATGTATAAGGACATGCATAAAATAGACGCCAATGACTCAGAGCAAAATGAGTTAGTATTTGCAGATGCAGATGCAAATGATGTCCCAGATAGTTCAACAATAGAACCAATTGTAACAAGTTCTCAGCTAGAGGAACTTGTTGGACAGAGCAGTACATAACATTCTGACACACCACAACCTCTTACTCCAACTCCTGTATTGAGAAGGTCTTCTCGACCTCATGTGCCTAACAGGAGATACATGAATTATATGTTCCTGACTGATGGAGGGGAGCCTAAATGCTATGATGAAGCTTGTCAGACTCAAGATTCTAGGAAGTGGGAGCTTTCCATGAAAGAAGAAATGAAATCTCTCATCTCTAACAAGACATGGGAACTAGTTGAGTTACCTATGGGAAAGAAGGCATTTCACAACAAATGGGTGTACCGGGTGAAAAAGGAGCATGATGGTTCCAAGAAATAGAAAGTCCGCCTAGTTGTCAAAGGGTTTCAACAGAAGGAAGAAGTTGACTACACTGAAATTTTTGCTCCCGTTATGAAGCTCAATACTATCATATCAGTGTTGAGTATTGTAGCCATTGAAGATCTTCATCTTGAACAGTTGGATGTGAAGACTGCATTCCTTCACGGAGATTTAGATGAAAAGATATACATGTACCAACCAAAAGGTTTCTTAGAAAGAGGGAAGAAAAACATGGTATGCAAACTTAAGAAGAGTTTGTATGGCCTGAAACAAGCCCCGAGACAATGGTACAGAAAGTTTGACAGCTTCATGCATAAGGAAGGTTTCCAAAAGTGCAATGCCAACCACTATTTCTACTTCAAGAGATATAGGTCCAATTATATCATTTTACTACTTTATGTTAATGATATGTTAGTAGCAGGTTCAGATATGGATGATATCAGAAGGTTGAAGCATCAATTGTCAAAGGAGTTTGACATGAAAGACTTGGGTCCTACAAAGAAGATTCTTGGAATGCAAATCACAAGAAATAAGAAGAAAGGATCCTTACAGTTATATCAAGCAGAGATTCAACATGGGCGATGCCAAGCCAATTAGCACACCCTTGGCCAGTCACTTTCGCCTATCCAAGAATCAGTCCCCTTAGACAAAGGAAGAAAAAGAATTCATGGCTAAGGTTCCTTATGCCTCAATCATTGGAAGTTTGATGTATGCAATGGTCTGTACGAGACTAGACATTGGCCATGCAGTGGGAGTTAGCAGATTTATGTCAAACCCAGGGAAAACTCATTGGGAAGTAGTCAAGTAGATTTTGAGATATCTACAAGGCACCACAGAAAAGTGCTTGTACTTTGGAGGTGAAGTTGATCACGGAAGAAGCACCACCGATTATATATTTACTGTTGGAACTACAGTTGTTAGTTGGATGTCACAAATACATAAAATTGTCACTCTATCCACTACAGAGGCTGAGTATGTAGCAGTGACTAAAGCCAGTAAAGAGATGATATGGCTTCAAGGTTTGTTAACTGAGTTGGGATTCAAACAGGAGAAGATTATTTTGCAGAGTCATAGTCAAAGTGCAATACATTTGGCGAAGAATTCAACATTTCATTCTAGAACCAAGAATATTGGAAGATGATGTGTTAATACTGGAAAAGATTCAAGGAAGCAAAAATCCAGCATATATGTTAACAAAAGTAGTGACTATTGACAAATTGAAATTGTGCTCAATTTCAGTTGGACTACTAGAGTAACAAAGACTAGAAAAGCTGTTGTATTGATCGAGGTGTGAAGACAGATTGAAATCAGTCTTCAAGTGGGAGATTGTTGAAGATTGTTATAAAGCTGAGCAAAATATGGAGCAAAACATGGAGCAAAACAAGGAGCTTAATTCAAGGAATCATTAATTTAAGGAGTAATTCAAGGAGTGAATTTTCCTATAAATAGATGTGTAATTGTAATGAATTAACCATCCAAAGTGTTCATTCCAATTGAGAGAAAAAATTTGAGAGAAAAACTTTTGTGAGAAAAAATTGAGAGTAATTTTCTTGGGTGTAATTGAGTTGTGGGTTGTGAGTTATGAGTGTTGTAAACACCTTATGTAATTTCTCCTCTTTCAGTAAAAAGATCTGCAGTAGGTCCGGATACGTAAACAAGATTGACCGAACTCCGTTAACAAATTTATGTATTATTTTTCTTGCTTTTTCATAAGTCTAGCTTATTAGAAATTTGCATAATTTCCCAACAACACATACATAATTTATGGTTGATTATATATATGAAGCTTATTGGGTCTACCAAATGAATAAACAAGGCCTAATATTACCAAATACTTGCTGAAATTTCATTTGGATGATGCCATTTTCATGTAATAGTTTTATATAATAATAAATAAGTCCATTTGGTGTTGACCTTCTTTCTTTCTTTTAGTCCATTCTTATATATCACCAATTGTATAATTAGTTCCATTTCAATTGTATCAAACCTTAAGAGATGAGAGCTTGAAGTAGCTTGTGAAGATATTAATAATGTAACAGGTTCATCACCAATTGGTACAGTGTACAAAGGGACACTGTCTAGTGGAGTGGAGATAGCAATGGCTTCTGTTGCAGCAACATCTATTAAGGATTGGTCAAAGACTTTAGGAGTTTGTCAATAAGTTTGACCTGCAATTTATACCAAACGACCTGCGGTACACAAATAGAATTTATTTTGTTCAATAAGTTTGTCACAATTTTACAATAAAATACGAAAAGTAGTGTATTTCATAATATAAGCATCTACCTTTTCTTATCTAATATTTATATACTAAGCAATTTTTGCAGGTTAATTTTTCTTGCAAGAATTTGTAATTTAGTATCGAAAAATCAAATAAATAAAAGGGGTTTTAATTTTTTAGAATGAATGATTTGAAAATTTATAGATTCTAACAATTAATTGTAAAGTTGATTATTCGAATCTTTCAATATATTAAAAAAAAAAGTGAGTTAGAAGAAAAGAAAAAGAAACTCGAAAAAAAAAATAAAGGAAATAAATATAGATACATTTTGATTATGTTAATTTATATTTCAAATAGAATTGTTTATATCATGAACCTAAACCACCGATGAATCTTGATTTGATTAGTTGACGATTAGTTGGACTCTTTTTACATGTTATTTATATATTTTCTCTTTAATAATTAATAATTTTGAAAAAAAAAATACATGATTTGGCCTAATAGTTTTACTCTTTAATTTCAAAGCGTAGGTCACAGGTTCAATGATTACTGGCACCAAAAAGAAGACGAGTTTGAATAATAAATTTTCATATATTACCAGGAAAAAATTAGTATAAATTGCATATAGCATTTAAAAGATTAAATACACAATAAGTCATTGAATAATATTAAAATTAACTTTCACATCTAAAGTTTGAATTTTGTCTTCTAATGATTAGTCAAACTGAAACTACAAACCTAATCAAAACTGTTAACATGGTTTTGTTATGCTTAGTAGCTGAACTAAAAAGTTATTATTTGGTGAGTTGATATATCGAGAAATTTTCATTAATAGTGAATTATTCTATACAAGTTTTATGATATTTTATTCTACTTTTAATTTGCCCAAATTTGTATTACCTTAACTTACTCTAATTTAAATTATTAATATTTAGATAAATTTTAATAATAATTTAAAAAAAAACTTAAAATTATTAATTAATTTTAAAAATGATCAAAATATATACCAATAATTTAAATTAAAATATATAATATCACCTATATGAGTTAATTGATGTATTGAATTAAGAATAGCTCAATTTAACAATAATTTTAAAAAATTAAGATAGTTTAAAAATATTAATTAATATTGAAAATAATTAGAATATACAATAATAAATATCTTATATGTCATGTACTCAATATGATTAAAGTGATGTGACAAAATAAAGATTGTCAATTCAAAGTTACCAAATAAATAAAATACAAATAATTAAAAAGAAATTAATATTTTAATTCATAATCGAAGTCTAAAGTAATAATTACAATACTAAATCTTATTTATAGGATTAAAATAACAAATTAAATATATAATAACTTATAATAATCTTAAATTATAATTTAAATAACTAAAATATAAATCTAAACTCAAATATTATATAAATAAACTTAAACATAATATAAATTATAATTATTATATTCAAACTGATCTATATTTGGATTTGTATTAATTTTTACAGGTTAAGAAAAACTCATTGTAAAACCATAGATTAATAATCAAAATTTCATAAAAAACAATAATCACAAGCAAATATGATTTCTCATATTAAGATGATTACAAAACAAGAAAAACACCATTAATTAAGGTTACAAACTTGATTTAAGTGGTGTAAAAGATTCATATAAGAAAATATAAATCTAAACTTAATTACTAGATAAATAAACTTAAATATAAGATAAATGATAATTATTATATTCAAATTAATTAATCTATATTTAGTGCAAAATATTCATAAAATAAAATTTTCCTTTCACTAAAACTCGAGAACTAATTAATATCTAGAAAAATATCATCAAAAATGCTGATAATTAATGCAATTTTTTTTAAATAAGTGGTACCATCATTGGTGAACAAATTTACTCAAGGATTTTATTAGGATCGTAAACTGCGAGCAAGTATTCTTATTTATGTCAAAATCATAATATTTGAACAAGTATGTGAAGTTTGTTGAATATAATACATCAAGAACTTTATCTCTCTTCGTTCATTCATAATTGCATCTATTCTAGAATTCATTTCTTACGTTAATACTTTAATAGATTTATTTATTTTCTACTTGTGACTTGAGAGCAAAATATTATTGTTCAAGCTTTTGAGTCTTGAATTTTTACACTGGTAAAAAAAATTGATCAACTTGCGAATGGTTTTCTTGTGGCAAGTGGTGGCACGGGAGGAAGCCCAAGGAGGGGAAAGTGTAGGATTAGGTTTTCTTTATTGCGATGGCAACGAGGAATCAACATCATGTTGAGGATTGGCTTAGATGAGAATTTGCGCAACAGGAATGGAGGTGTTGGATCTATATGGTGATGGTGGGGCTGGGCCTGGGCTTAGGTCAAAGACGTCCTTCTAGCTTGGTTGGCAATGTTGGTCAGGGAATTTGAGTGGACAGTGACTAGGGCATGAGAGGTGGTGGTTGTTATATGGTGGCTACCGGATGAGTGTCTATTGTGATTTTGAAATTTTTTTTCATAACATTTTTTTTGGAAAACAAATTTAGGAATAGATAATTAATTGTTTAAGAAAAAATTTGTGTTTGATTCTAATATCAAAATGATATATAATATATAGAGAAATAGAAAAAAAAAAGTGTAAGTATAGACGAAAATGAATGAATTTTAATCGATTTAAGTTTAAAGATTTAATGAATTAATAGAAATTTGTAAAATATATAACATAAATAATAATAAAAATTTGATATTTTAATTTATAATAAGTGAATCAAGCCTAGTAATAAGTATAATATTAAGTCGTATTTATAAAACTATTAATAAACTAGATAACCAAATTCAAATTTTAGAAAAATAAATTTAAACACTAGATAACTCATAACTTTAAATTTCAACTAATTTATAAGTAGATTTGCATCAAAAAAGCTATAATCATGTGTTCTTATTTTTCTTTTCTATCACAGAGGAAGTTCATGTCAAATAAGAGCTTTTTATTGGATAAAAATATTTCTTTATTTTGAATAAATATCACAGCTAATAATTTTTAATTCATTATAATCTATATATATTTAATTATATTGTGATTATTTATTTATCTAAATCTAATTTAAGGTAATGTTAGATACGTTTTAATATTATGTCAATTTTTTTCTCATATCTAAATATAGATCTAATGTTTATTATGTTAAAAGTTTGTTACTGTTCAAATATTTAAGAAATCAAGCTAATAAATATCAAACTTTTTTTTTGAAAGGTTTATCATATTTTTAATTAAAATATTTAAATTTAGATGAAAATTAAAAAGAGTTGAATAAAAATGTTTGACAAATTTTACTTCTTAATCTACAGATATGTTGCTATGATTATTATGATAATTTAATGTATTTTTAATTATTGGATTTATATGTTATTGATATAATTTTATTTTGAATGAATGAATTTTTTGTTTTTTTATTAAAAAAATAATAACGAAAACTTCAATATATCCATTTTAATAATTGCACATTGAAAGAAAGATGAAAACTATTTAGTTTTCTTATTATTAGAAAAAAATATCTTGCAACAACCTCTTTCAATGAATGCGAATGTTGAAACTTGAAAGCTACCAAACCCTAATTGGTTTGTATTAATAAAAGAAAATAAGGGGTCAAGTATGTATCGCTGGTTATCATGATCACGAACAAAGGTCACCAAAAGCTATTGATAATATCACGAAGTAAAATATTTCTCTTTATTTTTATAAATTATATTTATATTTAAATTGATATATTTTAATCATTTTATTGTGATACTTATTAACACTTTAATTATTTTAGGATAATTTTAATCATTTTAATCCCATTTTATTTTTCATTTTTTTCAATTTTTTGAGATATTGTTTTATGTTTAAAATATATATCAATTCCTTGCTAGTAAGTATTAAGCGGATACATTACTAACGAAGGGTATAAGAACTAAAAAAACCAATTACTATATTATAATATGTTCCAAGTAGTCATTAAAAAAGAGTACAAGAACTAATGGATTGAAGAGGTTTTGGGTAATTTTAGTAAAGTAACTAAAATAATTAACATTTAAGTTACATAATTATTGGTTAGTTTAATCCTTTCCTTTATATATGGTTCATATGTTTACATTATTTCAGTTTGAACATTTATATAAAAAAAAACATATGTTTATAAAAAATGAAAAGCATATTATTTTACATTGTAATTAGAAAAATAATATGTGTTTTTTTCTTTCTTAAAAGATAGTTAAAATTAAAATTAAAACTTTATATCATGTAATTAAACATTCATTTAATCCAAAAAAAAAATAATGAGATTCACATATTAATTTAATGAAAAAATTTGACATATTTTAAAAATTATTGTTCAATAACCTAGACTTAAAATTTTTAAAAAATAAACTTACACATAATTATATGATAATAAATAAAATTAAAGATTAAATCTACTCAAAATCCGGATAAACAATATTGAAGCAAATTGCAACTTCAAGAGTTTTTGTGGGAATAAAAAAATCAATGTGAATATTTTAGATGAGAGGCAAAATACACTTATCATGTAGTAATGCCATTATCTCATTGGACCACATTTACAAATTCTGTTGAAGAGATAACTAAAGAACTTCACACACTAGTCGCAGGGGTTAAGGGTTAACTTTGAAGGGATTCAATTTTTTTTTTAAATTAGATATTTTTTTTAAGTTATAATATCGTAATTTATAATAATTATTTTATATATCATAATTATATCATAAATTATATTATAATTAGAACTAATTTGATGATTTTTTATTATATATAATTATGTAAATCTAATTATATTTATTAATAATATTATATTATATAACTTATGATTTATGATAAATACAACTTTTTTTCCTAATTTTTAAATATAATATGTAACTACTTGAATTAAAAATTAATAAATTATAAGAGGTATTATTGATAAATTTCAGTATAATTACTTTTGTTGGTGATCACAATAAATCAACAATCGCAAGCCCTCCAAGTCACATGCTTTATATGGTTATTGTTCGTTGCGAATTTTTATTTTATTTTATTTATGTTAGCTTCGATACTAATTCAATAATACTTGAATTACATGCAACAAAAATTAATATATATGAAAATGAAATATATTTTTTAAAAACAATAAAAATAACATTATTAAAATTTATAATCATAAAAATAATATTATTTACGTGTATAATTTATATATCTTCATTGTTAAAAAAATGAAATAATTTTATTTTGAATTACGGTTATTTAAATTCACTTAATATTTATCATCATTTAATTAAATCCGATTCAATATTATTATAATCTTATTTTTATTATTCTAAGTTTTCAAATCTTATTTTTTTTAAACAATATAAATTTAATTAACTTTATTAATAAAATAAAAGACTCAATCTCGACGGTAAAAACACTCACTTACTCACCTTAATTGTAGGAAAGTGGACATGAAAATAGCTTAATTACTAAATCAGAGAAGGGAAGATTGTTTTTGGGGCAACATATTAATGACGACAAAATTATAAAATACTACCTAATTATTGGGTTTGGTACGAATGTGCCATTAAAATTTATTTTATTATAAATGTATAATTTCGTCAGCTACCTCTTCCTACAGATGTGAGGTTAAATGTATAATTTCGTCAGCTACCTTCTTCATCGAACTCACTTGTGTTCTTATGAAACTACATACTCGATTTTGGAGCAATGAGCTCCGATCCCATTCTTTTTCTATATGAAAAATGTGTGTTTTTTAAAAATATCCTTTAATTATATGTCTTTCACCTTTTCTCTCTAGAAGAAGAAAAAAGTTCTCTTTTTTCCAAAGCTTTTGTTGGAACTAATGAGTTTGAGAAGTCTTCAAATGAGAGTATTATTAAACTGAAAGTACATATAAGAAAAGCCATAATTTGCTTTTGTATTATTGATTGGTTGTTTGGGAAGTGAAAAAGTAAGTGAAAAAATAATAATAAAGTCAGAAAAATTCAAGAATGAGAAGATAATGAGCTTCTGGATCCAAAGTTTTTTATTATTCCTTAAAGGTTTTTTTTATTTTTTTTTATTTTTGGGAATATTATGATTCAATGGGTATGGTGAGGAACAAAAAGAGCAATATATTTTGAAATTTTTCAAGACTTTTTTAATTTTTAAGGATTGGATCGAGATTTGATTGAATAATATATTTATCACTTTTAATAGTTTAATTATATGGTTTTAACTTAAAATGAAAAATAATAATACATCCTTTACAAACTTTAATAATATACTAATATTTTCATAGTTTTATCTATTAATAAAGCAACTTATCCAACATTCTTATAAATGAATTACGATAGAAGTTAGGTGGAATATCATTTCAAGTAATTTTTTTAAAGAAAATAATAAATATAATATTCTTTAAATTTATAATTATAAATATGTTTTATATTTATCTCGTATATTTTTATTATTAAAAAATATATGGTATTTATTTTATTTTTAAAATTGTTTAAATTAAACTATGATTATTTATATTATTCAAATATTAAATAATATCTAATTAAATTTTATTTATTATTATTTCATTTTAATAAATTTTAAAAACATTCTTTTTATAATTTTTTTAGCCACTTCAGTCCATGAAAATATGTAGATTATGAGAGAATAGGCACTAATGTCACTATTAATTCTCGTACATACCTTTTAATATGAGTGAGAAAATTTAAAGAGGGGTTATTATATTTTTTACATCATATTAATTATTAATTTTTAAAAAATAATAAATATATTTTTAATTTTTTAATGTAATTTTTTATATTTTTTTCTTTGGGCTCTTCACATTATTATAAGAATATATATATATATATATCTTTTTTAAAATTAAAAACTAATGGACTGTAAAATCATCAAATATAATTATGGTAATATTACTTTCCAAAATCTTTTTATCCCAATTTTAGCCGAAATCTTAATTTAGATGACAGATTTGAATTAATTAAATAGTTTAGTATATTTTTTAATCAAGTTAAATTCAAACATTTTAAGTAAAATATCATGAAAAGAAATACTATAAACTTTCGCACTGCGTTTTTTTCTTTTTCTTAAAAATAATAATATTATGATGGGCTATTTTAAGGCCCAATTGGACAAGCTTAAGCAAAATTAGGATACATTTTATATATTATTTATTTATTTATTAACTTTTCTTAAAAAGTAATATATATTTAATGTTTTTATAAATTTTTAGTATATATTCGATGAATTTAATATAATTTTTTAATATAAGTTTATTTAATAAATATAAAAATTAAAAATATTTATATAATAAAATAAATATTAAGAATATGTAATAAACATATATTTAAGATTTGATAGAAATTTAATATATATTTAATGTATTTATAAAGATACTTTAAACATATCATATTGCAAGAAACGAGGTATGGAATTTCTATAAAATGTTTCTAAGTATTTGTGAGAAATAGAGATTCTGTTCAAATAAATAAATAAGATAAATTGAATCATAAAATTTTGAATATATTTGTTTATTATGTAGTTAATATAATTAATTTAAAATTTAATACACAAAATATAGTTATAATTTTTTGTTTTATTATTTTAACAATTATTGTCACATATATTGAATTTTATAATATATAATATTAGTGTATTATTAAAAATATTATTTTTATTAAAATTAATTTAAATTTTTAAAATAAATAGTATATTTAAAAAAATTATAAGAACATAAAATAGAAGAATTCCCTACTAGTGTTAAAATTAGGGGTTCTTTGCAAATTCTGTCTCTAACATGTCAAATTATCCTTCACATCATATAAAATTATGGGCCAATAAAATATAAAATAAATTTAATAAATTTATATATATATATATATATATATATATATATATATATAATTACCTAATATATGAGAAACTAATACAACTAGTAAAAAGTATAATAAATAGAATATCAATAGCTCAATACCCTAAGATTGGCAGACGAGCCATCCATCAGTCAATAACGGTAAATCAATATGTACATGAAAATATAATATGAGATGTATCTTTTACGAGTAAATGCTTCAAATAAAAATATATTTTAAATTTATACCAATTAAATATAATAATATAAATTTATTATTTTTATAAAAAAAATTAAAAATTTATTTTATAAAAAAAATATTTATATTATTCTACTTGATTAATCTGAAACACACATTTATTATTTTATAAAATAAAATCCTGTCATATTTTTTATAAAAATAACATACTTTAATTACCATTTTTTCAATTTTTTTATATGTGATTTTATTTTAAATTTACTTATTATTTTTTAATATATATTAGAATCTTTTTTACATGTATTTTAAAACATAAATATTATCAAAACTTCAATAATTTTGAAGTTAAATATCTATTAAAAGATCTATAAATCATATTATGCATCTAAAAATTATTAGATTTTAAATATTATAATTGTATACGTGTTCAAATAAATTTTACATTCCATGATATGTTTAATTTTGTGAATAAATTTACTAAAATAAAAAATACAAAGTAGTGAACCAAGAAGTAAAAAGGATTGTCTGACCATTAAAAAAATCATGAAAAAATTTCAAATTTTTAAAATAAATAAAGAAAATAAAAGAAAAATAACAATATAATTTGTTTCAAGTTTTGGTTCGTATAATAGTTTGGTGTTAAAATTTATCAATTTTAGTTTTAAATTATACATTCGTATCACATCAAATATAGTAATTAAAAAAGAAGTGATTGATCTCTTAAAAATTATAGTAATTTTAAATAAAATTGTATGGTCGAATCACACCAATAAAAATAAAAAAAGATTTATATATTTTTCTTACCTTATACTCTCATCTATCTTATTAGCCTGAACAATGGTTTGTTAGCTTAGTTCAACATATATAAATAATTTTGCTCGGTATATTTGGTTGAAGAGATATAAATAATAATGACAATAATTCATGATATTTATGTATTTAATTTAAATTTTAATATATAATTTAATATAAAATATTTTAACAATATATATTTGTTCCTTCCATATCCTTTGAAAACAGGTTAGAATAATATATTTTTCTTACATTTTTTGTATAGCTATTTATTATTATTTTATCTAATTTAAATATAAAAATTTTATTTATATTTTGGTTTCAATTATAATAATCTATTTTAAATTTTATTTCATTTACAATTTTATAAATTTTACTTTATTATTTATTATTATATTAATCACACAAATAAAATAAATATAATATTAATAATATTATTTTTATTAAATTTAATAGTATAATTTATATTTTTGTTAAGTTTTTATTCTTTTAAACAAACACAATCATAAAGTACTAAGTGATACCACACTTCTAGATATTACATATAAATCAAAATAACAATCCATGAAATTTAAATTATAACATATAGTCACTAATTTTTATACAGATATGATATAAAATTCGAACTCACGAGACATTAACTTTATCACCAAGCTTTCTAAGTAAGTGTTAGTAAATAATTCACCTATATTAAAATTTTGATATAATTCATTAAATTTAAATTAAATTAAATATATATATTTTTTATAATTTAATTAGAAAACATATATTTTATTTAAATACAAATCAAATTTATATTAACATATTTTATAATACATTATATTTTAATTTGTTATGAATTATAACTTAAAATATAAAAAATAGCATATTTTATTTTATAAAGTATTATATTTAAATATCTTAAGTATAATAATTATAATAAATTATTATTTTAATTTAAATATATATAAATATTAAATATTAAACTATAAGTAAATTTAATTCAATAATTAATATTTTTATAATATTATTATTATTATTATTATTATTATTATGGAAGGAGAAAAGTACACCAAATTTATAAACATACAAATCACTAATTATTATTATGGAAAGAGTAAAAGACAATAGATTTACAAACATACAAATCACGTGGTACAATTTCAAAAGCAACACGTCTCTGATACACAAACAAAGTGTGGGCTCCCCACGTCACCATCACGACATAAACGCTTGCTCTCCATCAGTCCTTATAGAATCGTACGCGTGTCGAAAAGAAGCGTCAAGTACGTGTCTTCTCCACCGACAATCCTGCTTTTCTCTCTCCGCGTCTTTATCGCCGACTCCAAACCTGCCCATGCTAGATGCCTGATGTCTCTGTTTTTCCCTTATTTTTAGGAAATTTGTAACTTGCAATTATACCAATGGGTGGTATTTTTATTATAAAAAAAAACGGATGGTATTATATTAATAATTATATTATTATTTTAATGTTTATTATTGTCATCAAAGTTTTACAACGGTTAGTTTAGCATATTTTTTAACCAACTTAACTCAACTCGTAGTTTTCGGATATTATGAATTATTTTAGTAAAAATCTTACAATTTATATTTTAATCTAAATCAAATTATTTCGTTATTTATTTATGGAATTAGATTAATTCCATTAAGTTGTATTATAAAAATTATATATATTAATTAAACAAGTTTAATGCATATATGAATGAAGCATGTTTTTAAAAAAATTATATGTAATATTTTTAATTATTTATTTAAAATATCCATTTAATTTAAACAACATTTTTTGTGATAAAAGAATAGGAATGATAGTACTATTTTTTTTAAAAATATATTAAATAAATTAAGAAAATAATGAGATCTTCTATCATTATTTTTATTTTAATTGGATCCTAATTTATAATTTTATTATTATTCTTAATGAACACATAGTTTGATATATGTCAGAACTAATAAAATTAAACATATGTTTAATTAAAAATCAAGCATATTATTTAAAAACATGTATCCAATTTTACATAATAGAATTGAAAAATTGTTCAATCAAATATATAAATAAATACATAAAATATATAATCAATTATTCAAATATATATTAACCGATAATTGAAGGTTATATGTCGATTGAAATTCGATCAATTGGTCATTTGTCGAATTTGACTCCAATGAGCATGATCACTAACCAATCAAAATTTGACTAGTTATATAATTGTTGAGTTTAATTGAATATGTATCCAACTCTACTCCAACTAGTAAGATCACTTATCAACCAAACTCTGACCTATTGAATACCTGTCAATTTACTTGGACATGTGTTCAATTCAATCTCGACGAGTGGGGTAATGATCTGATCAAAATCTGACCTATTAGACAACTGTCCAATTTAGTTGGACAAGTGTCAAACTCGAATTCAACGACTAGGGTCATTAATCGACCAAACTTCTACCAGTTGAACAATTGTTCATTTTAGTTGGATATGTATCCAGCTCGGCTCCAAGGATTGGGGTCACCAGTCGACCAAACTTTGACTAATTAGATGAGAATCCAATTCTAACTCGTCAAATTGGACAAATATCTAATCAAAATTAAATCATAATTGATTAATGAAAAGTCTAGTAAAAGGAGTTCATATCTATTTTTTGACTAATATGTGATCATCATAGCATATAACTAGAGGTGAGCAAAATATCCGATCAATCCGAAAAATCCTACAAATTTGATCAAATTCAAAAAAAATGAGTGGTTTCGATTCGAAATTGGATCGGATTCGAATTGGATTTTATCAATCCACTCAGATTCGGATTAAAAATATCAAATTCGTATAATTTGATCTAATCTGATATATTTAATATATTATTTAAAAATATATATATAATAATATTATATTAATCAAACATATTTAATTTATTACTATCTCTCACGCCAACAACCGTTCATCGTCCCTAAGTGGCAGACTTCTTACCCAGTCGTTGTTCCCAGCCGATGCTCTTTATCGTTTCATCCCCTCCCATTGTTCATCATCTTCCTTGCCAAGCTCGCAGACTCTCAGTCACCGTTTGTCACTGTTCTTCAACGAAAGGTTAGATTCGTTTGATGGTTTTTTTTTTATGAATTTTGATTTCAGATTTCATTTTCTCCAATGTTCAAATGTTCTATTTTGTGATGTGCTATTGATATTGGTTCATAATGTTTTGGCTGCTCTATTTTTGGATTCTTGTGAGTGGTCGAGTGGATGTTTATATTTGTGACCGCTTGCCATTAACAGAAAGTCTATGTTGTCTCTATTTGCAATAACTATCTTGTTTCTTGTTCTTGCATTTCACACAGTGGCATTTTTTATTGGTTATGTTTTAACTGGAATGATATTTCATAAGGATTTTGATGTGAAAGCATTGCAAAAAACTTTAACTTATGAGACAGGTTGACCTTTCTCTGTTGCTAGAAGTATACCAATCAAATGATGTATTACTCAAACTAATGAATTTTGTTTTTGTTGCTTCAGGAATGCAAAGAAGTCTTCTGGAACTTGCCCTTGCAAATAGGTTTTTTCAAGATCCACTTATTGGTCTACCTCCAGCAATCTCTGTGAGTCATTCAACAGGCTTGTATACTTTAAGCAACATTTTTTTTATACTTATGATATTACAATATTTTTGCAAGAACTCTTCAGTTAACTAATTAATGGCTTGACTATGATATTTTCATCCTAATTTTCAACTTATGCAAACAATTGACTAAACATGTCATGGTAGGTTTAGGTTGCATATTTTTGAGTACTTGTCAATCAGTTTCATATGCTGGATAAGAAAACGTAGGAAATGAAAACAACATAATCTTCTTTTTCAATATGGATCGAAAAGTTTTCTGAAGCTATTTTTTGTTACCCAAATTGATTGTTCAAAGTGTTGGAGAATGTCATTTCCTATCCTATTTATACCATTGTACGTCAGGGGTATGATAAAGTTTTCTTGCTTTGTGTACTCAAATCCATACATACCATTTATCTGTTAATGATTTGTAGCACTTGTGATTGATGAAGCTTTTATTCTTACAATGTTTTTTCACTTTCTTCTTAGGTAAAGAGGCAAAAAACAGAGTATCTAAGACAAAGAACAAATCTACATAGTTTGGTCCAAGTTAAATGTAATAGGACGCACAGGCTGATCATCTTGCTAGAAAGCTGTCAAGGTAATTGGGACAATGCATTTTCCACTAGTTGTTGATTAAACCTAACTTTACCATATTGGAATGGGTGATTTATTGATATGTTTCTGATGTTGGGCTCTATTGTATGATAAAGTTTGCATTACAGAGTGGTCAACTAAAATTTTATTATTTTGTCAGGTGCTGGAAGCAATTCCTTAAGTATAAAAGGTCTATCTTATACTTGGAAATGGCTTATGATGCGCTGAAAATCAATAAGGAATGTGTCAAATTAATGCCTTTTGACGAGCTTGCTCATTGTATGGAATCAATTAATACCCTTCAGACTCTCCAAGCTTTACTTGATCGATTTGAGTATCTAATAAAGGTCTCTATGGCTGTTGTTGCCACTAATCATCCATCCAATATTGACCACCTTCTCAAATCTCAAGCGAGTTGCTACTAATAAGAGGATTACACCAAGGATGTCTGTGAGGAGTAGAGATGGAAAGAAAACAACTCTATCAAAAGAGACTGGGAACTTCCTCCTAGACTATGGAGGTATCCAATAAGGATTTTTCTCTACGCATACATGATATTTAGTCATCTAGATGCAATTTTCAATGGTCATGGAGAGCGAAAGAAAGCTCTGGCCAAGATTGTAGAAGTATTTGTCCGAGAGTTTGAGATTTTACTGAAGCTTTTGCTAGAGGGACATGTTCATAGTTCTATTAAAGAGTCTAATTCTACATCGCTCAAACATTGTACCTTTAGGTTTCAGCTTGTAGTTTTCTATATAAATATTGTACCTTTAGGTCTTAGCTTTAAGTTAAATTATGTAATTAATGTTGAATTTTTTCTTTTTTGATCATTGTTGTTGAATTATTTTTAATATCATTTATTTTTGAATTTATATGGAAAATATTTTTATTTTAAAATTTTCTTTGATTTCATGTAATTTTTCATTTTATAGGTTTAAATTATATCGGATTCGGATTGGCATTTAGAGCGGATTGGATTGAATAATTCATAATTTGTTTCTTTATGTAATTTTTCATTTTTTTGATTTAAATTAAAATTTTGACCCTATCCGATCGAATTTGGATTCGAATTTGTTCGGATTGACATTTAGAGCGGATCAAATTCGGATTGACATTTAGAACGGATCAAATTCGGATTGAATAATTCATAATTTTCTTCAGATCAGATTCAGATTGACATAAAATTGTCAGTTTCGAACTGATGCTCAGCCCTACATATAACCCAATAAATTATCAAAGGAATAACACTTTATTATATAAAACATGTTTTTAAAATTAATTTTTTAATTATATAGCATATATGGAGGGGCTAGGTTAAATGTGTTGCAAACTTCATCTTTCAAAATTGGTCAACTATATTTTGAATTGTCGTATTATAGACGGAACTAACTTGTGAAGCTTTAAAACCCAACCCATGTTTTAATAAATGAGGTGGGTTAGTTTGAGTTTTATTCATCCTTATTGAGTATATCTTAAAATTATTCAATTTTTTAAAAATTACTTATTTGGTCAAAGTTGATTTTTATGTACAAAATAATAAAACATAATTTAGTTATTTTAATTTTTTTATTAGTTTATTTTCTCTCTCTTTCTTTGTTTTCTCCATTTTCATTCTCTCTCATTTCTTTCTCATACATATATCTATTTTCTAAAATTATCTCTCATTTATTTTTTCACTAAACATTAAGCCCTAAATCTTAAATACTAAATCCTAAACATTAAACTCTAAAATCCTGAATTTTATATCCTAAATCTTTAACTCTATATACTAAACACTAAACACTAAATCCTAAATCTAATAGAAGATAATGAGAAAGAGAGGAAAAAAGCATAAAAAGAATAATAAGATTGTTTAAAAGAATAAAATACCCTTTAATATTTTGCAAATATTTTTTGACTAAATATTTTGATATTTTGAATACTTTTAAGGTAAAATTCAAGAATTTGTATAATAATAAACACCAAAAGATTAATATGAATATTAATAAGATATTTCTCAAACTAATCGTACTTATCGTAGTTCAATTAGTAGTTTAACTTTAAGATTAATTTCTATTTTATTTTAAGTTATATGATCAAATCACAATAAATAATGTTTTCATAAAAAAAGGTAACGAGCTAACTCAACCTTAAAGTTTTGGTTTTATGCTAAGCTCAATGCAAATTTCATAAGGTATAAATAATTTTGTGTTAGATAAGGTTGGATATTCTTTTTGGCTAAAATTCAAATCCTAAGGTCATTTTGGTTATTTCAAGTATGATTCTTATTTTTTATTTAAATTGATTTTTGTGAATGTACGCATTCAATTAGTGTAATAAATCATAAAATAGTATCTTGCTTCCTATTTTTTCCTTTAAGGGCTCGAAAACGTGTCTCCTATAACTTTCTTTCTTCGAGCAATTATTTGTGATTGTACCGGGCAGCCTCTTGTTCCAATTGGGCTGGTCGTACCTTAGTCCAGACATTATGATACAGTATTTCCTTATCGATGTTCTCCCTTTATCCTTGGGCTGTTCTCTTTCTAGTTTCACTTCTTCTCTTTCTTCAATTAACTCCACAACGTGGTCCATTTGACCATATTTTTTAATAATTTAAGTACTTTTAAGTTAACATTTAAGAACTTGTATAATAATAGGCACTAAAACATTAATATTAATATGAATACTAATAAGATATCACTATAAAATTAATGAGTTCATACCTATCGTAATTTAATTAGTATTTTAATTTTAAGATTAATTTATATTTAATTTTAAATATATGATCAAATCACATAAAATAATATTTGCGTAAAAAAGAGAATGAGGTCGCTCAACCTTAAAATTTTGGTTTTATATCAAGCTCAATGCGAATTTCTTAAGCTACAAATAATTTTTAACTTAGATTAGGTCGGATATGTTTGATAGCTAAAATTCAAATCTTAAAATTATTTTGGTTATTTCAAGTATGATTATTATTTTTAATTTAAATTTATTTTTTTGAATGTACACATTGAATTAGTGTAAAAATCATAAATTATTATCTAGATTTCTTCTTGTTTTTCTATTTAAGTGCTTGAAAATGCACCTCATAACTTTCTTTGTTTGAGCAATTGATCATAATTGTACCTAGTAGCCTCTTGTTCTAACCGAGATGGTCGTACCTCAGTCCAGACATTATGATGCACCACTTACTCCTTGATGTTCTTTCTTCATCCTTGGGGTTCCTTTCTTTTCGATCTGACTTTCACTATCTCGTCAATTAACTCCACCTTATTTGTGGAGCAACTTCTAATGGTTGTGGGTTAACTATGTTTCCTTGAATGCGTAGCTCTCTATTTTCTCTTCTCGTCTCTCTTTGAGCTCTCTTTTGAGCTCGAGTATTTGTTACGCAATATCATGGTTGTAGTTATCCTTTTTCTAGTCATCATTATGATGTTTATGCTCATTTTCTTCCTCCTTGTGCATTGATGCAACCACAGACTGCTCACTGATGAACCTCAATATTTTCATTGCTCGAGTGTTAACCATTTTTGGTGAAGGGTATTAGATAAAACACAGAATGTAATATTTTTTTGAGCTTTCTCTCTAAAACTCATGATAAATCCTAATAAAGTACGGTGTTAGAAATTAATATTGTGACATTTAATTCTAAGTCACATGGTAGATGTCAAAATATTGGGGACTATTCAATTTTAGGAAGATAAACAAGAGATATATGTTAAATATGAATAAATGTGTGTAGTTCAAACTATATATATTAGAATACTTGTTAATTACATAAAAGGTACACATCTGAAGGTTAAAACATTAAAAAAATACAACTAGTCTAAGCGCATTCACCTCATTAGTCAGATTCAATTTGAAAAGTTTAGTTCAAATTTAAAAATTATAGATTAAATTGAGTTTTCATTGAAATAGTCCAATAAGTTTAAGTAATTGATACATTATTCATGTAACTTCTAGTTTAGATAAATCTAGTCTTATAATTTAAAAAATAGTCAATTAGGTTTAAATTTTAAAAATTTAGATTTTTTAGGGGTAAAATAAAAAATCATTACAAAATTAAAAAATATATATAATTAAAAAACAAAATAAAATTAAGAAATAAGATTAGTTTTTTTTTTCTTCTGAGTGTGTTTTTTGTGTTGGAAAAATTTGAGTTAAAGATCCAATATAGTGGGCATTTACACAACAAAAAAAAACATGTTTGATAATTAAAATACATAGTTTAAAAAATAATATATATATATATATATTAGAAAAATTAAAATAGTGTCAAATCTAATCATTTTAGGATTTAAGATTTAACGATAAATAAATGGGTATTATTGGTTAGTTAATATTTTTTTTCTTATTTAAAATGTATTTCCTAATTACAGACTTTATTTCGCTCTTGGTTGTAAATAACAATTATATGAGTCTCGAACTCCAAAATTTTGGATATAAAATTTTGTTTAAGAAAATAAAATCTTGTTGGTTCTTGTAACAAACTAATTTAAAACAGAGAGAAATAGACAAAAGTGAAAAAATATTTTACTAAAGATTAAAGATTTACATAAATAAGAAATGAGAAATAATAGATTATTCATTATGGTATACGAAATAAGTTAAATAATATGTTTTATTTATAGATGTAAAATAACAAAACAAGATAATTACAAATAAAAAGTTGAGTAAGATGGAATTTAGAATTTTTTTTAATTTCCTATTTTACCCCTAAATTTTTTTAACTTTATAAAATTTAAACTTGATTTTTTTTTTAAATTACAAGATCAAATTACCCCATTTTAAAAAAAACTAATGTGTCACTTACTCAAAGTTACTTGACCAACTCAACTCAAAACTCGAGTAAATTTGTTAAATTTTTTAAAATTAAGCAACTAAACAATGAGATGTATATATATTTTTAAATTAGGTGCATTAAATTTTAAAAAATAATGAACTCAATATTAGAAAAAATAATTGTGCTACCAAAGCTTTAGTTCAGACAACATTAATAGTAAAACGGTTATGCGTCCCAATCTTCAAACTCCTTCAGAGAGTATTGTTCTTTAAAATAGATAATCTATTCTAGATGAATTGTCATCCAAATCCAAAACCTTTGTTTGGATATGATGTACTTATGAGGTACATTGTATGAGGTACTATAGTTAAGGTGTATCCATGAAATACATTATATGAGGTGTTATATGTGAGATGTACTAATGAGTTAGTATAGTTGTGGTATACCCACGAGGTATATTATACAAGGTGCTATAGTCAAGTTGTTTACATGAGGTATGTATGGATGGTTAAGTGTGAGGTGCTATCTTAAAGGTGTATCTACAAGGTACTTATGGTTGGCTAAGTATAAGGTGTTTTTCAAGGAGTTATCGCTAACAATGTGAATAGAAATGAGCTCAGTATGAACAATGAGTTTATATGTGTTACTCAAAGTTATATGTGGTCATTCTATAGAGGTGCCAATAGTCGGAGGTTGAAAAGCTTATAAATATATCTATATAGCCCATTAATGGGACGTGTAATCTCTCTCTAAAATCTTGTTCCACTTGTAATTCTTTAAACAATTGGTACCCACCATAGTCCATTGCAAGAATTTGAGACCTTACAACTAGAAAATCAGAAGAATTATTCCTTGCCATAGGAAAATCAACTTCAATCAACATGATTAGTCACCATACCAATTTCGAATCATGAAGAAGCAATCCTCAACACCCCATGCCCCATATTCTTGAGTTTGATCTCAACGAACATTTACCCTATCACGTGACACATTTCACGCCCCACCAAGATTGGGGAATGGCCAAGGTTATTAACAGGGTAGGGTAGGATAGGGTAGGTTTGGGGGTCTCTTCCTTATTTTCCTTCCACTATTTAGAATTTATCTCTCATCTTCACTTAAAAATCTTGTGGAGACATACAAGGGATCTCCAATGAGAAACGGGGGTCCTAAATGGGAGCAAGATCCAAATAATATTTTAAATGTTATTTTTTATTTTTTAATAATTTTTATATTTTTATTATAAATAAAAATTTATAAAAATAGTAAGCCAATAATAAATATTTTATATTGAAAAAATTAAAATTTTGAATCAATAAATAATACAAATATAAATAATATTTATGTGTGAGAGAGATATATAATAAAAAATACATAATCTATTTTCAATTTTATAAATTTTATTTTATTCTAATTTATTTAAAAGAGTTTAGAACTTAGGAGATGTTTATTCATTTTTGTGAAACATATTGTTTTTAGCTCTTTGTTATGAGCTTTGAAGAATGTGTAATTTTTTTTAAATTATTAAATATAATGCTTGCTTGTTCAACCTATTGTCATTGATTCATGATTATATTGTTTATTTGTATGACAAAAAGAATAAGAAAAAATGAAACATTAATTGAAAATCTACAAAAAAATGGAGAACAAACTTAGTGAGAGAATTATTTTAAAAATCTTTTTGATAAAGGTAATGAAATTGTGCTATTACACATTTTTTGCGAACATGATAAGTCTAAGAATGTCAACGGAGTAAACCGTGATAGGAGAGTGTCTTACCTGAAATCGAAATATTATATTACGTTTAAAATTGAAACCAAAACGACATGTATAGATACAAGAAATTACCATCAGATATTGATTACCCAGAGCTTCAATAATTGAATTTTAATATTTTTTTAGTTTAAAATTGTTCAAAATTTTAATAAAAATGTTTACATATTAAAAATGATAACATTTTTTGTATATTTAATATATTTGATTTTATTTTTCTTCACAAATATTAAATTAGAAGTATTTTTATCTTTATATGTATTAAAAATATAATATTTAATAAAATATAAATTTATAATTTCGAATACTTAGATTATCTTAGCACCGAAATCGAAACCAAAAATGGAATTTTAAATAAAAATAATAATCAAATCTAAAATTCAAACTTAAAGTTACCACTCACAATCATACTTATTTAGCTATTACTCATCATTATCCGAACTAGCATAGAATTTTGGCATACATTAATATTATAATAACATAATAATCATGATACTTAAAATACAAATGCCAACCCAAAATTAAAATTACAAAGGCAATCATCGAACATTGAACTCCCTTAGTCCAATATCAAACTCCCACTGTCAAATTTTAATTCCGTCAAATTAACGGCGTTCAAAATTTAATTATGACAAATTCTACGTCATTCAAAATTTACATTATGCCAGCTAAACCCAAAAATTTAATTTCAACAAATTAAACGATGATTAACCAAAAAGTTTTCGCTACTACAGATAATCTCATTAGACCACCTTTAATTTCAACAAACTAAACGCTGATTAACCAAAAAGTTTTCGCATAATCTCATTAGAACACCTAAACCTGCCCTATAATTTCAAATTTAATGTAAAATTTAATAGGATGAGTAATATCATATTAAATTTAATATAATATTATTTATCATGTTATATTATTCTTTTAATTTTAAAAATATTATTATGTTTTTATTACATATAAAAAATTAAAATTAAGTATATGATAAAAAAATATTAAAAAATTTACTAGTACTATAATATAGAGTTAAAAATTTAATATAAAATAAAATTTTTAAAAATTTCAAAAAATATTGTTAATTTTTTTATTATATATAATAAATTAAAATTAATTACATAATATAAAATAATTAAAAAAACACTAATATAACATAGAGTTAAAAATATAATATAAAACAAAATAATGATTTAGTAATCAAATAATTTATTTTTGAATCCTCTAAAAGTTGTGATAGTAATAGGAGAAAAATATTACATTTTAAGAATTTCATTCTCAATATAAACAAAACAAGGGTAAAGAAACTTAAGTTACAATGAAATGTATTAATTGAACATTTATAAAACGAATATAGTAATTTATCGAATTAATGTATATATCTATATATATTTTTAATTAAATGTAATTTTTAATTCATGTAATAATATTTTATTTAGTAAATTTTTATTTTTCTAGTAATATAATTTTTTAATTAATTACTATTAATTAACTAATAGTAATATATAATGGTCTAATTGATCAAATATAATAATTAAATTAAATAAAAATAAAAAGAATAAATTTTTTAATGTAATTTTTGATTTTGTAGGTTAAAATGAGTGAAAATTTAATGTAACTTTTAGTTTATAATTGTGTAAAATTTATTATATGATAAAATAATGAGTTGGAGTTTTCTTTAGAAAACGAAAATAAATGATAGAAAGCTCTAAATTTTCTTATTAACGTTGCATTCCCACTTATTTACACATAAATAACTTATATATTTCTTAAATAACACTTAATAAAAATAAAAATAGTCTTAAATGAGACTAAATTAAACACCACAAGCATCAAGTAAAGAAAAGAAAAATTGTTATATGCTTCTAGCTTTCATTTAATTTGATAACATAATTTATATTTAAAAATAGTACAAAATTAACAAGATGATAAATTTATGCCCACTCAATAAAAATAAAATTAGTATAAATTAAGCACCAAAAAGCATTCAAGAAAAGAAAAGAAAAATTAAATTCGATGTTGAACTCGTCAATCGTCAGCCGTCCAAAATCAAAGTTCAAAGTTATAAGGCAAATCAAAAGTCTAAATAAGCACTATTATCATATTTATATTACATTCATTAACAATAAATATAAAAAAATAATGTCATTATTATCTAAATTTTGAGTTATATTTATACTTATATTAGTTGTATTATGATACATGATTAAATTATTTTATAAATAAAAAAATTATTTATTTTAAAAAATTATTTACATGTCTAAATATGTGAAGGAGATAGATATGTCTGGAGACAGACATGTGTGGAGAGTGAACGTCCGACATTGGGTGCTCAGGTAGTTGTCGAAGGTGGGCCTTTTCTTTTCTGCAATTCCGATTATGATTGCGATTATGTAATTTAGGATGAATGGCGTTGAAGTATTTTTATTTGTAATAAGTTGTTGTGTAATAATAAGTCATGTCATAAGTATTTATTAATTAAAATAATTAAATCTATTTTTTAAACTTTAATTTATTACTTGTAATATAAATTTTTGTTATTACAATAAATTATTATAAATTAACTTTTTTATAAAAATTAATTTAAATAATTTTATATATCACAATCATAATTAATATTATAATTTTTTTATTAAATATAATTATATTTATCAATATTTTTTATCACGTAACTTATTATTTATCATTATAATAACTTTTTCAAATAATTGTGTTATAGACTTTTCAATCATCATTCACTGTTAAGATTTGAAAGGTCATTTAATATTAACTCCAAAATATTTATACGATGGACTAAAGTTTTAAAAAGATTTATGTTAAGTATGATGAGATAATTATGTTATTTATGTTCAAGGTTTCAATTAGGATAAATCCTTATTAAGTAGGGTAGTTGATTTAATGATTTGATTATTTTCTTTAATATTTATCATGTAATTAGGTCATGTAATACATGTGTTGTATGTTTGCTTTTATGATAAGTTTATGGATGGTTATCAAATAGTCAAACTTGTTTCAATCAATTGAATAAATCATTCTTCCAATTTGTGTTCTTGTTTAAGCTTTTGATTCATAACAAATTAGTATAGAGTCCCTATTGGACTTAAAGAAACAAAGCAACCACTTTTGAGTGACTTACACCAACAAAAAGCATGACAATTTAAGAGAATTTTGTGCAACCTGTTATTCCTCATTTTGATGGTCCTTATGGCCATTAAAGCATGTTAATATAGAATTTCATAAGGTCCAAAGAATATTGGAGCCTTGTGGAAATTGGCTATGTCGAGCAAGAAGATGGAGCAATAATAACCGAGGTGCAACTAAAGGCTAGAAGAGTTGAGGTTGAAGGACCCAAAAGTGAAGGAGGGCTTATTTCAAGCAATTGATTGAACCATTTTGGAAACCATTTTCAAGAAGGACACATCAAAGTAGACATGAGATTCCATGAAGAGAAAGTATGAAGGCAATGCAAGAGTGAAGCACTCACCCCTTCAAGTACTTCGCAAAGAGTTTGAAACTCTTGATATGAAGCTTGGGGAGAATGTCTTTGATTATTTCTCAAGGGTTATGTATGTTGCTAATAGGATGAGAGTGTATGGTCGGCAGATGAGAGATGTAATAGTGATAAAGAAGATCCTTCGATAGTTGATTGAAAAATTTAATTATATAGTTTGTTCTATTAAGGAATTGAAAGACATTGATAAACTATCAATTGATGAAGTGCAAAGTTCATTAATTGTCCATGAGTAAAAGTTCTATAAACATAATGGAGAAGAACAAGCTCTAAAGGTGACATATGAAAAGTGGTTTAGAGAAAGAGTTCGTGGTCGAGGAAGTTATCGAGGAAGAGGCAGAGATAGATGGTTTCAAACTTTCAACAAATCCATTATTGAATGTTATAAGTGTCACAAGCTGGAAGACTTTCAATATAAGTGTCCCACTTGGGAAAAAGAAGCCAGCTATATTGAAATTGATGCAGAGGAAGAAATTATTTTGATGTCATATGTAGAGTTGAACGAATCCAAAAAAAGAAGATGCATGATTCTTAGATTTATGATGCAACAATCATATGTGTGGAGGCAAGGCATTGAAGAACAAATCTTGGAAAAAACAATGTGAGACTACAAGTGAATTGATTTAATCACATTGTCATTGAAGTATTCTATGTACAGATTTGAAGAACAACCTATTGAGTATTAGGTAGCTATATTGGGTAGCTATAGGAGATAGGGTTAGCTATCGTAATCCAATCTAGAAAATGTAGGATTTATCACCTAGAGAAAGGCCTCATCATCCAAATTGAGGTGATTACCAATAGGATATTTGTCTTGTTGGCCAAGTCTCAACCAAAGAGATATACTTGTTTTCGCACAATCACATAAGATTTATCACATCTATGGCATTACAGATATGGACACCTAGTTACAAGGGTATGAGAATCCAACAATTCAAGAAGACGGTGCATACTTCAACTGTTTCCCTCAATAATTGTGTGCACTGACTACATTATAAGAAAGTAGCATAGAAATCCAATTCCAAAGAAAAGGACCTGGAGAGCATCACAAAGACTACAACTTATCCCTGATGATATATGTGGTTCGATCACTCTCATCTCAAACATCAAGAAAAGGTACTTAGTGAGTTTTATTGATGATTTTAGTAGAAACATTTGGATTTATTTCTTAATTGAGAAGTCAGAGGCTTTCATGTCTTTCAAATACTTTAAAAGTTGTGTTGAGAAATAGATTGGTTCTTATATCAAATGCTTACATACCAATCATTGAGGAAATTTCAATTCAAAAGAGTTTAACAAGTTCTAGAAGAAGAATGGATTCAAAAGACAACTGACTTCAGCATATACTCCCCAACAAAATGAAGTTACAAAGAGGAAGAACAAAACTATCATGGATATAGTGAGAAGTATGCTTTTAGATAAGAGGATTCCCAAAACATTCTGGTCAGAAGTTATCAATTGGATAGTACATGTTCTAAATCGGTGTCCAACTCTAGTTGTGAATAATGTGACTCATATAAAAGCTTGGAATGGAGATAAAATGTTTGGTTATATGTCACATGTCATATGTCCATGTACCATATGCAAAAATAACTAAGTTGGAGAATAATAGTATCATTGGTGTGTTTTTCGGAGTCCAATGAAGAATCTAAGGCTTATAGGCCTTATGATCTAATCTCTAAGAAGATTGTGATAAGCAAAAGTTTATTTTCGAAGAAAATAAGTAGTGATATTAGGAGAAAATCTATGAGGAGTAGTTGATAACTAACTTGGAATGGAATAACTATGAGTATAGTATTGTTGTGAATGAGATTGATAAGGCTATGAGGGAAGGAGGTGATGAAATGGAAGAAGAGAAGAATGCTTCTCCAAGCTCTGTGAATGAAGAAGGTGTGTTTGATCCTAATGAAAGAAGAGACAGAAGGCCACTTATTTGGATGAAGGACTATAAAAGCGTTGAAGGTCTCTTCGAAGAAGAATATATAGCTAATTAAAAGAAGTACTACTATATAAACTAAACTTATTTTACTCTCAAAATTGAGAAAAAAACTTTGAAACTAAGAAAAAAGAGAGAGTTGAGGAACTCTTATTAAGTTGGTTTACAATTTACATAGGAATGGGTTTATATAGGAAAAAAGAGAGAAAAATATAGATCAAAGGGTCACCCACCATGGCATGAGACAAACTAGAACACGTTGAAATCTTGATCCAATTGTCTCATATCATGACATACATAAACCTTCATTATGGCCCATGTTGAACTGAGCTTCTCAAATCTCTTTGGTTTTGCACCCCTTACATTAGGTTGAAATATATGTAAGGCTTACATATATTGTTCTTTTATACTTCATGTTTGCAAATGAATGCTTCGAGGTATTATTCTTCAAATGTTTATCAGTTGAGTCAATTTGAAGCTATAAATAGATGAAAAACAACAAAGCATACATGAGATTTCAAAAAGATAAATTTGCTAAAATGATGATAAAATTATGCAAATACAAATATATTTTGACATTTAAAGTGCATAAAATCACTTTATATTTAATACTTTTAATCACATATCACAACCTCTAACCATTTTCTTGCTAGTTTCTAGCAAGGAAAGCAAAAAACTAAAACAAAATTAAATCATCTTAAATCATTTTCATATGTTGACATAGTTGCATTTAGCACTTTTAAAGTCCGAGGTTTCCCTAGTAGACGAGTTTAAGTCTCATAAGAGCTTTCAGAGATGATACCTACAAACATCAAAATAAAATACCAAATTAAAAAAACATAAATAAACACACAAACAAATAAATAAATAAATTTAAAATAAAAGATAACAAAATAAAATAGCATAATTTTTCATACATTTAATATATTTTAAGTTCACAATTAAAATCTAAAATATAAGTAATTTTAACGTTCTAAATATTCATAGTTTATTATAATAATTAGTTGAAAATCATAAATTAATAGTTCACATTAAAAAATGTATCAATATTAATTTACAACTCAGCTACATTGTTCCCTCATTCTAAAGGCCTCTTTCGGAGGAAACTCAGCTACTCATTATAAGGGCCTCTTTCGGAGGAAGCTTACAATCTTGACTCACCTTCAGGAACTGTAAGAATGTAGCTAAATAGATTCTATCTCAAAAGGTTTCTTTCTTAGCTTTCTCAGTAGAGCGTTCTCGTAGGAAACTCTTTGAAATTTGAATTCACTTTGATTCTAAACACAACAAGTCATACACTCAATATCACATTGATCTTATGGGTTTAAGCACTCATCCAAAGTTATATGCGAATGAAATTTATGTAAAGAAATGAACTAATAAATTCTTATATGTTCGAAGAAGAAAAGACTCAAAGTAGTACATAATATTGTTCTAATGTGAGGAATCTAATGATAGGATTAATAAAAAAAATCAATTATTATTTTTATGCATTAATTAAAATCATCAAATAAAAAATTATAGTTATATGCTTTTTAGAGATAAATAAAATTCAATGAGTTTGAGGGATTTATTTCATGTCTTTTTTTATTTAGCCATTTCTCCCAATTTTGTAGGATTTTTAGGTCATAATATTTAGTTTATACTATTTATTTTTTCTCTACCTTTTTTTAGAGATATTCTTATTTTTTTTTATTTTTTAGAGAGATGATACATATACAATTTGTACATATTTTGTATGATTTGGTGAATGGTTAATTTTAACTTTCTTTTTGTATAGACTTAGGTAACTACATATATGTCTTTTTTTAAAGTTATGTAAACATATGTTTAAAATTAACCTAATTATCTTGAACTGATAAAAAATAAAAATAAAAATGTAAATATATGTTTAATAAAAAATTTAAAATTTGCTAAAATTTATGTAACTGTAACTTTCTTACCCCAACTTATAATTTATATTGCCCTTAATGTAACAATTACAAAGTAACAATAAAGAATAAAAAAGAGAAAAGTTATCGATTTTGCTGAACATGTTCAAGTATTGATATAGACAATACATGTGCATCCATCATTCAATCATTTAAATCACATAAGCAGATTGTTGTGTATTTCTTACACATCTCAACAAACTACTATATAGTTCAACAATTCTAATTAAAATAATCATTGTTCACATAATAGGAAAATTAAATAAACTAAAGAAAAAGAAATTACATAAAAAGTAAATAAAATAAAACAAAGAAAGTTACATTAAATGAAAAATGACATAAAACAAAAAACAACTATAACTAACAAATAAAATAATAAACAAATAAAAATGAATGAAAAAGGTCGAGGAGTTACCTCCCATTTAGGGCTTAGTTTAATATCTTTGTAAAATATTTCTTTGGGGAATTACAATTTATTTCACTCAATGTCTCTTTCCAAATTGAGTTTGTGTTAGTATGTGATTGAAAATGTACAATATCTCCCAAGACTGTCATTAAAAACTCACCTTATGGACATTAAAAACTATTTTATTTTTTGGTAGATGCCTACCAATAAACACTTTGTGTTTCTTGTTCAATTTTAGTTTATCCTCTAATTTGTTGGCACAAGATTGTGGGTTTTAGATCACCCATTCCAAGTTAAGTATAATGAATATGGTATTAAAATAACATTTACCTTATTTTTATCACCAATAGTGATATTAATATTAAAATTACAAAATCTTTGGAGGTAGCTTCAGAATTATTTATGTTTGGAGCGTAAAAAAATAAGGTTTGTAGAAGAAGAAAAGGAGAAAATTTGTGTGGGTTAGATTTGAAACGCATTTTATAGTCTTTTTGTTTTAAAACGAACAAAAATATAACCCAGCGTATTCAAACAGAGACTCATTTACATATATATTTTCCTTCAACTAAATCTTATCCCGAGAACCCTATGTCGCGACTAAAGCAAAAACCATGCCATAGCATAGATTTTTTTTAAAAGGATAAATAATCTAATACTAAGAACTAATAAATGAAACATAAATTTTTTAGATTTTTAAAATTTAAAATATCTAAAGTTAATTAATAACTTATATATTTTAAGATTTCAAATAAAAATCACAATATTTACAAAATAAAAATTATTTAAGATTTTGATAATAAAAATTTAAAAATGTTATTCCTTCCTAACAACGATGCCAAAAATTTGATCTACAAAAACTTAATACACAAAGTTTGCATATTTTAAATTAACTTGCAAGTGTACGAATTACTTTGTAAGAAATGATAATTATACTTATAAGGTTGGTCTAAAGAGGAATCATTTGATTTTTAAATATTTCAACAAACTATTAAAAACAAAAATTAAACCTAAATACTCTATCACAAAGTTTGGGTTTTGAAATATATAAACTAATAACATAAAATAAAAGATAGATTCAATAAATAATATTAACAAATTTATTTGGAGGTTTTTCAAATACAAAAATAATACTAAGATTCTGTACATGGAGGATAATATTGAGGTTTGTCAAATCTATTTTGGAGGTTTTAAAATATGCCTTAAGTGTATTCTTCCAAGTATAGAATTTTAGTATTGTTTATATATTTGAAAAACCTCTAAATAGATTTACCAAAACTATTTATTGAATTGAAAGAACTACTATCATGTAAATTAAACTTGTTCAACTCTCAAGAGAATTTTGAAACTAAGAGAAAAGAAAGAGCTAAGTAACTCATATTGAGTTGGTGTACAATTTACATAGGAAAAGGGTTTATATAGATTTCAAAAACGATGCAAAAGAGATAAAAATGTGGATAAAAGGGTTGCACACCACAACATGCATTTCCTTCGCATCACAACATGAGCCATACTAGAATGCATTGAAATCTCAATCCAATTGTCCTGTATTATGGTATGCATAAACATGCACCGAGGCCCATATTGAACTGAACTTCTATAATCTCTTTTGTTTTGCACCTCTTACATCAGGTTTAAACATATGTAAGGCTTACATTTGTTTTTCTTTTATACTTTATTTTTGCAAATGAGTGCTTCCAAGTACTATTGATCAATTGTTTATCAATTGAGTCAATTTGAAGCTATAAATACCTGAAAAATAAAAAAACATACTCTTAATTCTGAAAAGATAGATTTACTAAAATGATAATAAAATTATGCAAATACAAATCTATTTTAATATTTAAAGTGCATAAAATCATGTTATATTTAGTGCTTTTAAGCACTCATTAATAATCTGGCAATGTTTGCTTCAACTAACCCTTTTTATTTTGAAGAACCTTTGAAGTGTGCAAAGTAGAGAGCAACAATGGATACTGAAAGCAAAGCCATAGAAAAGATTGATACATGGGTGCTAACTGATTTATCAATAGAAGCTAAAAATTTTGGTGTCAAGTGGGTCTACAAGACTAAGCTTAACGAGAATGTAAAGATAGACGAGTATAAGGCTCATTTGGTAGAAAAACTAGGCATAGCAATATGGAGTGGACTACATAAAGATATTTGCGCATGTGGCAAGAATAAATACAGTGAATATGATCATTGCACTTACAACTCAGAGAGGTAAAATAATTTACCAACTAAATATTAAATAGACTTTTCTATATGGAGAATTAAGTGAAGAGGTATTTGTTAAGAAAATTAAAAGCTATGAGCAAAACGATGATCCTCATAAGGTGTACAAGCTATAGAACGTTTTGTATAGACTTAAACAAGCTTCGCGAGCTTGGTTCAACTGCATTAAAGCACATTTTGTGAAAGAAGGACTTGAAAGGTTCCATAGTGAGCATATATTGTTCATCAAGACAAGAAATGGAGGTAAAATCTTAATTGTGATCTTGTATGTTGATGTTTTCACTAGGAATGATGAATTAGTGTTTCATGAGTTCAAAAGTTCAATGATGTACAATTTTGATATGACTAACTTGGGAAAGATGATATATTTTCTTGGAGTTAAAGTATTGTATAGCACTGATAGAATTTACATTAGTAAGAGTAAATATGCCTTAGGTGCATTGAAGATGTTTGTAATAGAGGAGAGAAATCCTATTCATAATTCGATTGTTCCAAGTTTCAAAATTTTTAAGCATAAGAATGGAGTTAAGGTGGATGCAACCTTTTACAAGAAATTTATAGGGTTCCTCATATATTTGACAACAAGTCAGCCAAATTTGATGTTTGTTGTTAGTCTTATTATCCGATATATAGGGCAACTAACTAAGCTTCATTTGTAGGCAATAAAGAGATTTTGAGATACTTGAAAGGTATCACTAATTTTGGAATTTTCTACAAGAAATGATGGGATGAAAGCTTATTTGTCTATGCATATAGTTACTATGGAGGTGATTTGGAAGATAGGAAAAGCATATTGGGTTATGTATTTCTATTGAGTTTTGGAGTTGTTGCTTGGTCTTCTAGGAAACAACCATTTGTTACACTTTCAACAATAGGAGCAGAGTTCGTAACTACAACATCTTGTGCTTTCCAAGTTGTTTGGATGAGAAGAATTTTGAAAAATATGAGTCAAGCACATAGTAAATGTACTACAATATTTCGGGACAAAAACTCTACTATAAAGAACTCAAAGAACCTTTTTATGTAAGTACGCAACACACATATTGATGTGCGTTTTCATTTTTTGCATGATCTCACTAAAGAAAGAAATGTGGAGTTAGTACATTGTGGCACTCAAGATCAAATGATAGATTTGATGACCAAGCCTCTTACACTTTATGTGTTTTAAAAGCTTCTTGAACAATTACGAGTTTTCCAAGTTCCAAATATAAACTAAATGTTGGTTAGCAGTTAGTTTAATGGAGGGGTTGATGAGATAATTAGGTTACTTGTCATCAGGGTTTCTATTAGGATAAATCCGCACTAATAAGGATAGTTGATTTAATGATTTAACTATTTTCTTTAGTATTTACCACGTAATTAGGTCATGTAACATATGTGCTGCATTGTTTTTTTTTGGTTTACTCTTGGTTATTAAATAGTCAAACTTATTTCAATCAATTGAATAAGTCATTCCTCCAATTTGTCTTCTTGTTTGATAAATACCAAAAAAAAATTAATTACTTACACTTTCATATGATTTTATTATCTATGTAAGCTTATGTCAGTATTGTCGATATTTATGAACAAAATATATAATTTTAATTTTAATTTTTAGGTGTATGTTAGAAGAATATTTTTGAAACTGAAGAACCTATGGAACTTTAATGTTAGTGTTGAGGTATATTAGCATTTCATACAATTTCATAAATACCAAAAAAAATTAATTACTTACACTTTAAAATGATTTTATTATCTATGTAAGTTTATGTTAGTGTTAGAGATATTCGTGAACAAAACATATAATTACAATTTTAATTTCTAGGTGTGTGTTAGAAGAATATTTGTAAAGTCGAAGAAACTATCAAGCATTAATGGTCACATATAAGGTATATTTATGTTTCCATGTACGTTAAATTGCATATTAGACACAATAGGGACAATGTGAAATTAGGTCACATGATCGATCGAGCAATATAACCTAATTAAATTAATTTTAACACATAACTAGATCGACCGAGAGATTTACTCGATCGATCGAGGACTAGATCTCCTCAATCGATCGAGTTTAATCATTGGATTGATCCACCTTTTTTGAATGTTAATTAAATGATCACTAATAGATCGAGGGGATGTTTGATACATGAAGTACTTGGTTAGACCCATCGAGTCGTCAGATCTTTGAATTTAATATCTATTTCTATTACGAGTTGGATTGAATTTTTATAGTGTTGTCCTTATTTTTTTATAAATGTTTTAATTGATTTTATGAACAATATGATAATTCCATTTTAGCCTAATGTGCTTCAAAATATTATATAAATATAAACCTAAGCACACATTAGAAACTAACAACGCAATAACTTAATTATGATTATTTTCTTCATCTTTTATTCTCTCTCTTGCTTTGCTAAAAGTTTTCAAATAAGATTTGTTTTATTAAGTTAATTTATTAAACATTTGTTGTTGTGTTTGATGTACTAACAAGCCTATAATAGTAATTGTGTTATTGTGTTTTAAACTTATTATTCTAAAATTGCTAGTTGTTTTCGATTTATCTGATATATTATTTAAATCAACTAGTTAGGGTTTTTCATTATCGAATCTGCTCTAGGATACACACTTGCACTTATATTTATGTGCTAACTTCTCAGGTGATAACAGTGCGAGTTCGATTAACTCATGGGACTTTAGTTTTTCAGAACATTAGTCTGAGTCTGAATGCCTTTCTTATAGAGACTATGATGAAAGTAGTGACTTATAAGTAGGTTACTTGGGGAAATTACCTGAGTAGATAGTTTGAGTCCTAGCCTTGTAACTAGATACTTATTTTTTATAATGTATAGTTAGGTGGTCCAATAGATCGGTGGCTTTCCTCTTAAGTCATTGGTGTGGCCACTTATGAAATTTTAATTTACCATACTTCTGTTGACTAGATATTTAGATCCCTAACTAAAAAAACTTTCATTTGGTATCAGTGTTATCACTAGATATACTTAGTGTTCCTAGGACCTTATTATGGATCATTTAAGATAGGGTTCGTCTAGAACCTGTGCACCTTACTTTGATAGGTATAATTACCCATATTGGAAGGCTTGTATGAGAGCCTTTGAGATGAGCTTTCAAAAACCTCCAAACAAGAAAGGTATCACTTTCGAAACTGCTATTATTGGAGACAATGACAATGATGATGAAGAATTGGTACTCTTAACTAGAAGATTGAACAAAATCCCCAACAAAAAGAATCCACGAAACAAAGTACAATCAAGTTGTTAAAAGGATCAGAATCTAAGAGAACTCAAATCTATAAGTCATGATGGTAAGAAATCTAAACTCATTTAACTTATATGTTTTAAATGTATGGGTTTTGTTCATTTTGAAATTGAATGTGCAAACAAGAAGAATCAAACTAGAATAGCTTTGAATGCTATATTTACTGACTCTAAAAGTGATAACAATAATCAAGTTGAATCTGACACCAACTACTTGGCATTTACTACAACTGATGGTGAATAATCCAATAAGCCTGACGTTGTTTTAGATGATGAGGAAAGTGATGTTGAATTTCTACTTAACAAATTTAATGTCACTAGTATTAAGGAAGTGTTCATAGATCATATAAGATGCAAAAGTAAAGTAGTAAACTAAATGAAAAACTTAAATCCATTGAAATAAATTCCTCAATTATAGAAAAATAAAAAAATGAACTATCTAAACGTACTAATATTTTGAATTCAAGTCTTGGAGATATTAAACAAGAGAATAAGAATATTATCTTGGAACTTGAACGATCAAATAAGCAGTAAAAAGTTTAACAATGGGAGGTAAAAGGTTGAATAAAGTTCTAGACTATGAAAAGCCAACTAGAGATAAGAGAGGACCAAGATATGTAGATGAACACACTATGCCATCTTCATCAAAATCAACTAAATTTGTCAAACTTTCAAAGATATCATCCTTACATGATATACATAACAATGGTTATAAGGATGAGAGCTTCACTCCTTCAATATCAAATACTATTATGGTAAGGTCTTCTAACCCTACTCCTAATGTTACTCATTATACACAAAGAATAGTTACATCTGTGATTGAAAAATCTATTAAGTTTGTGTATGTTTGTCATTATTGTGATAGAAAAGATCATAGTAGGCTCAAGTGTATATTTTGATGAATATTCCTAAACCTAATAATATTTTTCATGCTTCATATTTTAGGATGAATGAAAATTATTGTAATATGTTCAAAAATCCTACTAGAAAGCATGAAGTTGTTAATTCTAGAACTAATTATCATTATCCTACCATGCTTGTTATATCTTCATCTAGGATTAATGAAAAATATAAAGTAAGTCCAAGAATATACCTATGCTTGTTGTATCTTTATTGTTTCGCCTTGATACTTTTGTTTGAGTGCTTTATTGACCTTAGGTGAACATCTTTAGTTTGTTATTATTTTTATTTTTATTGATGTTTCTTTGGTTTCAAAAAAATTAAAAAAAGGAGAAAAGTATACATACTTTAACATTAATTCGATCATTACATACTCTATTTTTTTTATTATGCATTGTGCAAATGGATATTGTAACTCGTGAATTTACATATTTTTCACATCTAATGATTGATGTTGACATGAACCTACTCACATACTTACTGGACACATAAGTATGTCATGTTAGAAGTTTATAATTAATTATGTGGGATTTTAGGACATGAGATAACATTGCTTGTTAAAATTATGGTTGAACTCTGTCTTTTATTGTATAAAATGCTGCTATAAAAAACAACTAGTTTTGAGAGGATTATCTATTGTGATGTGTAAAAGTTACCTTAGTGAACAGACATTGCTATCTCACAACTAGTGTGAAAAACATCATACTAGGTATGTTGGCTTGTACATATTTCCTTAAAAAATAATGTCAAAGGAAAAAAATAAAATACAAAAGTTTTGCATGCATAAAAAGAAAGAGCTACAATTGGTTATATAAAAAGAAAATAAGTAACCAATCTCTTACAAAAAAAATTAATACAAGAGGAAAATACAAAAAAAAAAGATTAAAATTATCTCTTGGTAAGTAAATTTTATTTTGTGCAAGTATTAATTTAATTATAATTTTTTACGATAGATGATAATCCTTCTTTTGAATCTTTAATAACTCATCATAAATTAACAAAATGACATCCTATTGCAATTCTAACACATTTTGCTTTTGATTTTCAATATATCACTATATGTGTAAGTATTTTTGTGTATCTTGTCTACATATATTTATGTTGTCAATAGACAGTCACACTTTGAATAAAAAAAGTTCATTATTTGTGTGTAACATACTATCAATTCAAAAAAATTATATATATATATATATATATATATATATATATATCAATTTTTAAAATTTTAAAATTTACTCTAATTTACTTAGAGGAGTCATGAAACTTAGGGGGAATTTAATCTTTGTTGAGAAAAATATTGTTTTTAACACTCTATTTTGTTTGTAGTTTTTTAGAATATGTACACCTATTTTTTGTCATTAAATATACTACTTGATTTCTATACCTGTTGTCATTGCTTCATGATTATATTATTTATTTGTATAATAAAAAAAGAGATAAAAATGTAAACATTAATTGAAAATTTATAAAAAATGAGAACTAATTTAAGGGGAGAATTAATTTGAAAATCTACTTTGGAGATATTACATATAGGGGTAATATTTTTAATTTCTATCTAATGATTAGTCACTTATAAATATTCTCCACTTTTTATATTGTTAGATATATTAAAATATTATGAACAATGAATCTTTCGAGATAATAGTTTGTTTACTTGTTAGTGTTTTTGTTTTTCAGTGTAAACAAGTGCTTTCGAGATTTAAGCAAAAATGATTCCATTGGATCGTAGGATAGTATTACTATGTAGAAATTTATTTCTCTATAAGTATTATGTAGTAAAAAAGATGTTTTGTCATACAAATGTATCAAAGGGAAAGATTGTAAGGTTAATTTAGTATTGACGATATTTGTACACAAAACATATAATTTTAATTTTAATTTCTAGACATATTTTAGAAGAATATTTTTGAAGTCGTAAAGACTATTAAGTCTCAACACCCAATTATTAAGTATATTTCTATTCTTATTTACATTAGGTTACATATTAGATACAATAAAAATAATATAAAATTAGACTATTCAATCGATCAAACAATGGTTAAATTGATCAAGTTTAATCACTCAATCTATACATCTTTTTTGAATATTAATTAAATGATCATTGGATTAATGAAGATGATATTCAATCAATGGACAATATAAAGAGAATAAAATTGTATAGAATAAATAATTTGTTTTGATAAATTATAAAATATTAGTTAAAATGTTTTAAATAAAAATAATAATATTTTAATAAATTAATAAACAGACAATATAAAGAGAAAGTTTATTGATAATTTTTTTTAAAAAAAACCCTAAGCTACAACCTAAACTATTATTCTTATAATTATTTTTATTAAAAAAGATATTATTTAATAATAACGATAATAAAATATAAATAATAAATATTAATAAAATTAATTATATTAATATTATTATCATTTTAACAAATAGCATATACTACTCCATATATGTGACCATTATAAAAACTAGATAGGAAAGCATAGGCATACGCTAAATCTTTTAATTTGATTTATATTTTAAAGAAATTATTTAATAAAAATAATATAATTGATATAATTATAAAAATTTAAATAATATTATAAATTATTTTATTGTATAATTTATATATATTTTTGTTTGTAAGTGTGTATATACATAAGTGTTTATTTATTTAAAAGAGATAAAAAAAATAAAACAACATCATTAAAATTAAACATTTACATCATTGTGTATTTTTTTATTATAAAGTAATTTTTAAAAATACTTAAATTTAACTTTTATTTATTAAAAAAAACACATGTCGACCACAAATCGACAACGACGAAATAAAAAAGGACTCCCACTTTAATATAGCTAACAGAAGTTATAAAGAGAGAAATAAAAGTCAATGGCATAGCACTATGGACCTTACAATTAATTTGCATAACAAAATAAAGAGAAATTATTTTAAATTAAATTATTTATGTTATTTATTTTTTAAATTAAAAATATTATTATTTAATTTTTATATTTATAAAAAAAAGTGAACTAAAAATAAATTATATTATTTTCTTGATAAAACACGAATAAAATATGAATATTTAATAATAATAAAATCACAATTAACATAAAAATAACAAAATATTAGGTTTTTAATATTTATTAACTATCATTATTCTATTTTAATTATTTATTAATTTTTAGTTTTATTAAAATTAAAATATTTATTTAAATAATATTTTTATTTATTATTTTTAAATGATTTCATATTAAATTTTATTTGTCTGTATTCTACGTTTTCTTCTATACGCAAACACAATTAATACAAATAAATTTATTAAAGAAAAAAAGTGTGTTTTTTTAATTTTGATTAATCTTATAAAATTATATATAATTTTATATTTATATTAATTATATTATGATATATGATTCAATAATTTTATAAATGAGTAATGTTATAAATTTACATTGGTATTAAATCAAATGAGTGATGCTATAAATTTACATTTAGTTTTATAATTATAATAATTATATTACGATGGATGATTAAATAAATTTATAAAAATGAAAAAAATATTTATAATTTTTTTATCATATGTCATAAATACAATGTGATTAACATTCCCAAATATTTTTTTATGTTATAAATTATGGTATAGTTATAATTAGATAATTATTGATCAAAATAATATGACATAATTTTTTAATTATAATTATTATCATATCAATTATAATAATATCATAATTTATGATAAATATATATTTTATAAATCTAAATACAATGTGAGTGACAAAGATTGGATTTACTATGTTTTATACTACAACATATAAGATAATTTACAAAAATATAAAAAATATTTTAGTAGTTATTAAGGATACATGGTGGATCGAAACTGACTATTTTGATCAATTTGAATTTGATCTGATCTTAACGGATTTGAAATTTTTTAATCTGAATCCGATCGAATGATATAATCAATCTGAACCGATATAAAATTGAACAAATTGAATTTTTTTGGATCGAATAAGATCAAATTAATATTAAAATTTATTTATAAATTATTATTATATATAAAACAAAACATATACAAATATGTTTTTATAACAAATATTATTACTTATAGTCATAACTAAAAAAAATCAAAAGAATAAAAAAATACATCTATACAATTATTATAAATATTTATATTTATTTTTTCAGATAAAATGATTATATATACATAATATTTAAATATAACATATTATAAAATAAAATATACATTTATTTATAATTTAATAGTAATTCAGTTTGGATCAGATACAATAGATTATAAAATCTGTCAATCCGAATCCGATCTAAATATAAACGGATTGTATAATTTTGAATTTGAATCTGATTTGATTATAAAATTTATCAATAAAATATGATCATAATTTGATTGATTGGATTAGATTTATCAATTTAAAATAATTGATTAGATTATTTGTTCACCCCTAGTTGTTATAATTATGCCTATAATTTTATTTATCATGATAAATATACGCTAAATCTATAACTTTTATTTAATTTTTTTAAATAATTATATCATGTATATTTCGTTTAGATATTATGGTAAAAAAATATTGAGTGAATTATTAGTGTTTTATACCTACAATGTATATGATGAGATGTAAAAAAATTTAAAATATTTAAATAGTTGTAAATAAGTTTACAAAATATACATATCAAATTTATTAAAAAATTAAAAAATTATTATTAATTAAATATATTATATCATTATAAATAATATTATTAGTATTAATTATAATTATTTTAACGGGTTGTTGTAAGTGTATCTACTAGTCTGATCTTAGGAAAAAAAATTAATCGAATGAGATCGTTTAAAAATGATTTTAATTAATATAAACCAAATCAGATTATTTGATTTATAAAATCGTTTAAATCGATACAGTTTTTAATTTGTTTCGACTTTTGTATATTTTTAATAAAAAATAATATAAATTTTTTAATATATTATTAAATCAATCAATTTGATTCGATTAATTTAAAAATTAATATAATCATACTGTTTAATTTATAAAATTATTCCATCTAATTCAAATTAATCCAGTTAAATCTGATTCGATTTATGGTTACCCGAGGTTGTATTACGTTCTGTACTAATTGACCGAACAAAAATTTGAACCAACGGACAAGAAACGTCGTTGCCATTAAATGAAATGCAAATTAAAGAAACACGTGTTTGAAATAACAGACAGAGCTCATAGGATGACACAGTTAAATAATGCTTGCGAAAGCCGGACGACCTAAACAGTCAAAACCGAAAACCATCTATTCCTCGAAAATAAATAAAAAAATACCAAACTATTCCTCGTGCCTTTTTAAAATAAAAAATAAAAAAAATACCAAACTATTCCTCGTGCTTCGACTCAACCATTTTCTTAATATTAATAATAATTAAAAAATAATAATTTAAATTAATTTTAAGTCCGTCAGGGGAAGGGAGATATATATATATATATATAACTTTGATGAAGGTTGAACACGAAGGAATATAGGTTGGTGGCACTGGTATTAGATTCAGAGCTTCTTCTTCACCATTCTCTTCCAACTCTGAAAACTACTTTTTGAGCTATAATTGGTTTCTGTATTTATTTTTGATTCAGCTGTATTACCTGTCTGTTCTTTTGTTTGGGTCACCGGAGATTATGTCAGGCTCATCGGAAATTATGGAGTTCTCCTGTCAGAAATCGTCGAGGATGTCAGAGATGATGACCTTCTCTCAGAAGTGTAGTATGTTCAATCAATGCTCGAAGGAGAAAGGTAGTTTCGGAGATCTCAACCAAGGGATGTCATGTACTCCTGTTGAATGGAACGGTGAGTATACATTCCTTTTCCTGACGCAATATTTTAGTTTCAAAATACAAACAATTGAAGAAGATTTTGAATCTCAATATATATTGGAATTTCGGATTTTTGCATATTCCAATTTCCTTGATTTTTTTTATCGATTCTGTGTAATTGTTTACAAAGGGCTCCTCAATTTTCCTCAATTTTTTTGTTCTTGGTCAATAGCAATAGAAGCTTTAGATTTTCTTATCTCGTTAGAGTAAATTAGAAAGGGTCTTTGAATAGCTTTTTTTTTCTCGGGAATTTGAGTATAGAATACAGAGTCTGGATTTTCTTTTCTGCGATTTTGGTGGGAAAGTCCGGGAACTTTGCCCACCAAAAAGAAATGTTTTATTGGGTGTAAACCTCAAATCTATTTTTCAAAATCGTTTAGTCGTTTTCCTTTAAATTTCATTTTTTTTATATTGAATTAATTTTTGGCTGTCTATATTCGAGATCTATAAAAATCTCTTGTGAATTTGACAAGTTCTTTGTTTACTAAATCAAGCAATTCCCGGGAAATGTGGTGCTCCATATACACCCTGTAGCTTTTTGCTAAACTTAGTGACTCATATACTGTTGGATGTAGTTTTGAATGTCCCTCCTCGTAGTTTAGAACAATTAGGTAGTGAGTGTGTTGTGTATCTAAAGGGGATTGTGTCGCTAAGGCATTTCAGCTGTGTCAATTTTAAAACTTCTGCTAGGGAACCTGCACTTGATTTCAACAGATGAAAGAAAGGACCACATGATTTTGCATACTTAACATTGGCCTAAACTCTAAGTGCCTCTCTTTTGATTTCAATTTGAGGGTTTTTGGTATTTTTATCTCAAACAAGCACTAATTGTCTAATGGACTTGATTTGCTGGCTGCTATATATAGGTAGCTCGGACATGTTCCACCAGTCAACAAAAATGATGAACTTGTTTCCAGTCACCGAGAAACCTAGTGTCTTGGCACCACCTCAAGACTTTGTATCCATGAACTTATTCCCTATGCATGCAGTTTTTGGCTCCTCTGTTCCTAAGGAAGAGATCTCCAAGATTGATGATTCTAGGTATGGTTCCTTGTTCCTTTACCAATAACACATGGTTGTCTGAGATATAAATTTAACCCCTTGCACAACACTATTCACTTAGCTTCGGGTGCTTTGAAGTACAAATTCAGCTTTATGTATCCTGAAAAAAATTAGTAATCAAATTTTTGCCATAAGTGCTCTTTCATTTTCTCAAAAGCTGAAACAAACGGATCCCAACATGTTAATACGTTATAGCTTTAACTTAACTTTATTTCATTGAACTAATATATTAAGGGATCTGACAGAAGTTTGTCTTTCTTTTTCAGCATTAGCAAGCCTGCATCAGGAGCGCCAGAGAGGGCACCAATGACCATATTTTATGCCGGACAAGTGTATGTTTTCGAGAATTTCTCAGCAAATAAGGCAAAAGAAGTAATGAACTTGGCTAGTAAAGAAAGCTCTGAGACTCACCCTGCCTATTATAATATGTCCAGTCCAGCCAAAAATAATTTTGTCTTCCCATCTCACCTGAATAAGAGCCCAAATGATTCCAGCAACCCAGTTCTCTCAAGTTCAGCTGCAATGCCTAATTTTGGTAATAAAATGATTACGAAGAATATTCAAGCTCAACCACCCTCCCAACCCATTTTTTGCAGTAAGTTTTTACGGTTAATTTGTCAGTTTGATTTTTATGCTAATAATTTTTTTTACATGTTATTGGCTTATATATGCATAATTTTCTATTACAGATCTACCAATTGCTAGGAAAGCTTCACTTCACCGTTTCTTGGAGAAGAGAAAAGATAGGTATGCTTCTTGATACAAATATAAGATTTTTGTTGAAAACTTGTTCTGAGTTGCTACCATAAAACTGGCAACTATTATGATAATAAGACATCTGGTACTGTCATCTACAAGTCTCTCTGTTTTTATCTTTCTCGGTCAATAATATTTTATCCCCTTTGGTAGAAATGAGTACAGTGTTTAACCGTTTGTAGTAACCTATAAGAACAACCTTGTTGTTGAATATGCTTAGGGTTTGTTTTCGTTTGGATGTACTTATCTTAATTCAATGATTCACCTGTGGTCCTCATTCTCACTATGACGATATTAATTTAACTGTGGTTATTTTTGCAGGATCAATGCAAAAGCGCCATACCAAACCGCCAGCCCGGCAAAACCAGATGAAAGCAAGTCATGGTTAGGCTTAGCTGCTCAACCAACACAGTAGTTTGAGCACCAAATTATATGAATTATTAGGCTTTAATAGTTTAATTATTCTGTTATCTTTATTTATTTTTCTTTTCCCCTTCCCTATATTTGGTGGGTTTAAGCTGATATATTCATCTAAGCTCTGTTATTGATTCTATTATACTTGGCTCGATTGTGCCTTCCTTAATGTGACAATTTATTAAACATTAGATCTGTAATTGAGCTCACTAAAGAGTTGAGTTAATACTAGTACCTCTCAATGTGTTAATTATGTAAAAATGCTGGATTACACATTACACAACCATCAGTCCAACTAAAGTCTTATTCTAATTTTGTTGTATTTTTAGTGTGTGACTGCAAATGTCAGTAATTTAATGCCTAATTTGCATGAACTTGACTTTTTTTTTAATGTCTTTTTAGATTAAATGATAGTGAGCGTAGTTTAATTTTTCTATTTGTATTGAATTATATTATGAGAACAATCAAACAATAGTGTTTGACCTTCTAGATTTCAGATGGTTTCTCATGCAATTCGAACCAGTTTCAGTTTTCTTGCCTTTGTTGACGATGTTTAAGTTTGAAGGCATGATTTATTTTAACTTTTAAAATTGTTTTTCTTTTTAATTTTATTTTTAGAGAGCATTTTCATAAAAGAAAAGCATATTTTATAATAATAAATGAGGATGGAAGACATGTTAGGTTGTGAAAAGTCCACAAGGACGACATGGTCAACTGATGATACGAGAGTGTTTGTTAGGTGTGACCGTGTGAGTGGTTATTATATTTTATTCAATATGAAAACTAAAATTTAAATTTTTATGAAATAGATATTGATTAAATAAAGCTAAACTGTATTTTAATTGCGTTCACGTTTCCCGTATGAAAAATCCTTTAGGGTGGCCCTGGTATTGAGGATAAGTACGAGAATAAATTAGGAAAAATGATATTAAAAAATTTAAAAGATAATTGAAATTTATAATAATAAAAATAATACATAATAATATTAAATATAATTTTATTAAATAACTTTAAATTTTAAACGAATTTAAATAATCTTAGTTTAATTTAATTAATGTTTTAAATAAAAATGATATGTTAAAGTTTTTTATATCAAGTTCATATATTTTTACTATAAAAAAATAAAATTAAAATAACATATTTAAAACTTAAAATCACAAAAATGAAACCTCTTCTACATATATATTTTTATTATTAAAAAATATAGACACATAATTTTATATTATATGTTATTCAATTAAATTTTCGCTATTTAGACACATTTGATATTTAATATTATTCAATTGGATTTCATTCATTATTATTGAATGTTATTTTTATTTTTATTGTTATAAATTTTATGATTATATTTAAAAAATTAAAAAAATCATACCTTTAAAAGTTATAACAATAAAAATAACAGCTCGATATATATTGAACATGATTGAATTAAACGATATTTAATATTAAACGAGTCTAAATAATCATAATTAAATTTAAATCATATCTAATTAGAAGACATTTAAAATAAAATGATTTACTAAACTATTTTTAATAGTATAAATATATGAAATAGACATAAGAAATAATAATAATATTTTTGTGATTATAACTTTTAAAGATATTAGTTTATTATCTTTTCTTTTAGTTTTTGTAATTTACTTAAAACATTTCAACCTAAAAATTTCAGTAAAACGTTTAAGTTAAATTATTTAATTTTAAATTAAATTAAATTAAATTTTAAAAAAATGTTGTTTAATGAACACCACATGCCTTGTTGTTTATGCTCCGACCCACAAAATAATTACATGAAATAGAGCTAAATACATACAAATAAAATTTAATTACATAAATGGATTATTTTGATATTAATATTGATAATATTCATATTATTTAATAGATATTTGTTAGTTTGGATTACTGTAGAAAGTATATCATTGTATTTCGTTTTCCCTTCTCCAATCGAATACACAGTTGGAGACAAACATACTGAAAAGATCATATGTAGGACACACACAACTAACACAACACGATTTCCTCGTCTATTTCTTTGAGCTAAACAGTATTAAAACCCTTTTATTTTGTTTAATCTTATTTTCTCAATATCCAAACAAAAAATAAACATTATTTATTTAATTTTCTTCCTCTATACTACTTGCTTCTTTCTTTTAATTTTTGTATCTATATTCTCGGCATATAGTGTACCCAACTAACTAAATTTTCTCACAGAAGGAGTATTTTAATTAAGATTTCGAATATTCATAATTATTAGTATTATTGATTTAATTTTTATTCGATTAATTTTAATAACGTAAACGATTTTGAATAATATACTATCACAAAGTAATAATTATGAGACAGATATAATTATACTATTATTCATACACTTGTACTTGATATATATTATATTTTATTTATTTATTTATATATTTATTAAATTAATATTTATTTTTATTTTTAGATATTTAAATCTTAAATTTCTTATTCTTATATTAATACTTAATACCACTCATCCACCTCCAAGCGTACCACGTGATGATTTTAAAGCAATGATGACGCTATTTTTGGTAACGTAAATCTTTGCAAGGTGATGATGCATATGGTAGTTTATTAGTAATGTTGTATTTATCTCAATGAGATTTTTTTTATTTTTTGTTAAATAATTTAATATAAAATTGAGTTTGTAGATAAAATATTATTAATTTAAAAAAATTGATTAATTTATCAAAAATTATATTATTTAAGTTAAAACAACTGTACACCCAAGTGAGAAAATCTTACAGATCAAAGGAATTGGGCCCTTTGAACGAAAGATGGCATTGTAGAATAATGGGCCTTCATTTGTCTGATGGGCTTAAACGAATATGAGTTTTACGCCACGATATATTTTCTCAATCTATAATACATTATACATATTACATGCCATAAAAGGCTTTGAAAAAGATAATGGTACATATAAACTTTCATTTATTTAAATTAAATAATAATTTAAGAATTTAATAAAAAATATTAATTAAATTAACTATCCAACAAATATGGTGGGTAGTGCGTAATAAGAAAAACTAAAATAGCACTTATGAATGACCCTACTAACAAGAGTCATTCATATAACTTTCACTTCCAATTTTTTTTTCTCCTTTTCTAAAGAAAAAAAAAACCCAATGATTTCGAATGGCCATGTCTTACCAATACCCAAGTTTTTTTTTTTTGTGAAAAACATTTGAAAAGTCTCATACTTCATTAAAATGTAAAAATTAATCCCCTTATTTTCTAGTATTGTATCATTAATCCTCCATTTTTAAAAAATATACACATAATTTAATATTACTTCACTAAAAAGAAAAAAAATATATGCAAAAATAAGAGAAAATATAATCATTTATCTTATCTATCAAAAAATCTCTACACATACTACAAATTTACACCAATTTTACATCAACACCACATATATAATTATTTAGAAAAATCAGTAACTTTAATTTTAAGATAATTTTAATATGTGTTATAATATATATTGTTTGGTAGAAAAAGTAGGTGTAATTTTATGTGTTTTAAAGATTTATCATTATATTAAATAATAACACATATATTATATTAAAAGACTATATAATTTGAAAGTAAAAAGATTAAAATGTATAAAAAAAAGAAGAACAAAGATACGTGAGTATTGCTAATCCAAGTTTCTCTTTGTTGTAAAGTTCCCAATATCTTAGGAAGATTTATAGGACTTTTATAAATCTTTGAATTATTTTATTTTATCAAAAATAAATAATAAATAATTTATGATATAAATAATAAGTAAATAAAAAATTAAATATTTAAAATACATCATTAAGACTATTCATTGATGTAGTTTTGAATAAAAAATCATTTTAAATATTTATTTTTGTTATTTTTTGTAAAATAAAATAAAATTGTTATAAAATATTAATTTTATTCTAAAAAATTAGCTTAATATGATAGATTTGGATAATTTTTTTAAAATAAATAATAAATTTATACTGTTTTATTTAATAATTAATAAATTAAAATATATTTTATTAAAAATAGTGACATTTTACTGCATTTATTATATATTTCTGCGCTTCTTTTCAGGTATACCATCTGAATGATTAATGTATGAAGTATAAGCCGGTTGGACTTTTAATATGAGCTTAATGTATATTTGATCATATTTGGTTATTGGGTATGCGCACTACTGTGGAATGTTACACCCTATTTTTTGTTTTTCATTTTGTCCGTGTTGAATAAACACAATTTTGCACTTATTACTGTTAGGATTGTTCATCGGATCGAAACTGTTGATTTTATGCTCATTCGATCCGATCATCCGCTCGGATTGAAACATCCTAATCCGAAACCGATCCGATCACTTTTCACATCCGCTCAATCCGATCCGTAAACTATTCGGATGACATCCGATTAATCGATCAATCCGACTAAATAAATTTAATTAACTATATTTTTTATATTTTTAAATAATTTTTTTAAAATTTTACATAAATCATAACATAAAATTATTTAACTTAAAAAAATATATTAAAAAATTAAATAAATATATATTAATTAAATATATATATATATTTAATTTCGGTCGGATCGGATCAGATAAATCGTAATGAAATCCGCACTTAACGGATGAAAAAAATTCTCATCCGATCCGACCATCGGATTGGATCGGATCGGATGAAAAATCAACGGATCGAATCGGATTGATCGGATGATCGGATTTTTTGCACACCCCTAATTACTGTAAGTGTAATTTTGTAGATGTTATTATAGAATAGGCCTAAATTTTAATTTAATAGAATAAAAATGACGGTAGTTTTTGTAAATTAAAATATCAAAAATTGAAAGAAACAAAAAGTCCTTTAAAAAAACTTAGTAATTCTCGTTACATGTACATATATAAATATATTTTAAATTAATTTTATATAGCTATCCCATTGCAACTGATGCTCCCCCAAATTGGGTTAAAGGTGAGGTAATTATACTTTTTGGATCATCCGGAAGACTGCACTCATTTAATGAAACTAAATTGCATATGAAAGTTTTAGAATTGTATTGTATTTTTTGACTTTTTATGATTCCTTTATATTAGACTTGTATAAAATGTTGGGAACTTGTGTGTAGATGTTAAAAATTGCAGGAGCTTGGATAAATCGAATATTACGGGAAAAATATTCTACAATCTTGAATATAATAATAAGCCTTGCACTTGCACCTCTTTGAAAAAATTGGCCATAATGTTCCTACTTCATACAGTTGTGCCTTTTTAAGCATTTCATACGCCTTTTATGTCAGAAACAAAAACTTAGTAATTCTCGTTACAGTTTACCCTCGAACCATCATAAATCACCTTTTTTTTTTTTTACAAATATATCATTTAATTATTATTTTTATTTCAGTAATTCCCCTTAAATAATTTTATTTCGGTAATTCCCCTTAAATAATTATTATATTTAAAAAATATAAGAGATTAATTTATTTTCATCAATACTCATTTTCATCTGCATGTTCTTTTTATAATTTAAATATAAATTAAAATAAATTTACCCATTTTTAAAAATAAAACAAATTAGAATAAACAACTATAAAATAACCTCTATTTATAAAAAAAATTGACTTATAATTATTTACTTCAATCCTTGGACCACAGCAAAATTTCCCCTTCATAAAAGACTTTTCGTACTTTCAGCTTCGTAGACATTTCCGATCAAAATTTCTCAGATATTTATATAATAAACTGATAGATAGTACTGTATATATATATATATATATATGTATATAAACAGTCTAAGCCTTGTTTGTTCATATAGGCTCTAAACTGCAACAATACCAGTTGAAAATATTTGACCTCTTGTACTATAAGATGAGCTTTTAACATCCACAGATCTTGAGGCTTCTGATCTGCACCGTTCTTTTCGTTCATCTATAATTATTTGACTTGATCGACACTCTGGGCTACAAAACGCTTTCTCTCCTCTGTAAATTACACCACATATTAGTTCCATATTCACTTTTTAATAATCCAAAAACCGGAAAACGGAAAACAAAAAACTAAAACAGAAAAAAAAAAAAAAGTAACTTCAAATTTACCTGTACATGTATATGTCTTTTCCATGGAGTTTTGCAGAGCACAAATGGCAAGAACTAAGAAAATCCGAGGTGGGAAACGACAAAAATTCTTCCGATGATCTTTCCGACGAGGATTCAAAAATACCCAATTTCTTAAATTCTCCACAATCTTTTAATTGATGTCCGATTCTGCAATTTTCAGTACCTCCATCGTAGTAAACTTTAGTTATGGGATGATTGTTAGATCCAATTCGACAAGTTACATAACTGTAATTCTCTAAACTTTCGTTTTCAAAATCTTCAAAAGCCCTATTAATTTTCAATCTATCACAATTATTATTCTTAACTGAACTCACCGGAATCGGATCCGATCGACTTAAATTGTAGCTGGAAATTGCAAATTTCGGAAAAACATCACAGCCACCGTTGCCAGATTTCTCTAAAGCTGCAACTATGCCGAGCCCAACGGCACCCATTTCTAAGTTCTTTAAGCCTCTAGGGGATTGCATCTTCATGTCTAAAGGGGTTGTTGGGCTCGGCGATAGGTCAGAAACTCCGGAGAAGCCACCGGAAATTAATAACTCAGAGAGTTTGGCAATCATTGGCCTGGGTCCCTTGCCCAAAATGAACATTAAGTTAATTTTTGGTCTCTAGCTTTTAAGTTTCAACAAACTTTTAAGGAACAAGTGGGAATTGTGAAGGGAGAGATGTGTGTCTTTTTATAACACTTCATGAAGGTAGCTTTTAGGGATCATCAATTCTATGGTGGAGTTGGTGGGTTTGCTTTAGCCCATGGGTTTGTCTTTCAATTATTTGAGTGACGATTGCAAAACAAATTATATTATAAAAGGAGGTAATTATATTAGTTTATTTAAATATATCATCGAAAAAAATGATATAAATGATATTTTATAAATTAGATAACAAAATAATTTTATAAAATTATAAAATCATTTTTATCAGTCCTATAAAAAAAAGTGAGATATTGTTTTCACTTTTTTAGACGATAATAATATCGAAGTTAATTAATTATAGTGTAATAAATATTTTATATATTTTTATTATATTAATAATAAAAATGATTACAATAGTATTATTTATTTTTAATTTAATATAATTTGTGCCAATAAAAAAATTATCACGATAATAATATCTCATATATTTTTCTAGTAATTACAAATACAGTTACCTGAAAACCCCTTGATAATTTATTCTGAATTTTTTTAACATAAATTTAACATATGTGTTAATTTATTATAAAATAATAAAAAATAGATTAAATGATCTTAAAAGATAATAAATTATTATATAAGCTATTATTTAAGGATAATTTAATACATATATAAATGTTCTTATTATTATAATAGTGTTATTATTATAATGATTATTTTTTTTCTAATGTTATAACTTATTTACAAATAAAATAATAATAGTTAATATTTATACATCAATTAGTTTTTTTTATATATTTAATGTATTCAAATGATAATAATATTATTTTATTAAAATATTATTTAATAAATTATAAGAACATAATTGGAGTTGCGAACAACTCAAAAGTTGAGTTCTAGAATTCATATAACAAGTTTTATGAAAAGGAAATAAAAAATGGCAAAACAAGAGTTATTGGTAGTCAATACCACACATGGGTTTTATAGGCGTTATCGTTAATTGTCACCCATGTGTGCAAGGTACCACATACTCATACATGCACACAACCTATGAGCTTAACTACTACCCATGTGCGCTAGGCACCACACACACAACCATGTGTGTAAGGCGCCACCAAAGTCTAACTTTCACCCATATGCTTTGGCACCAAAAGCCATTTATTTTGTTACAAAAAAAATGAGTTTAATTGTTCTCCCTTATATGCATCAACAAAATTCACCCTTGAATTCAACTTGATTACATCGGTTATATCCATGGGATAGTACTTGCGAAGAGTTGCCATGTTGAAAGTGCTTGACATAAGCATTATTGTTAATTTTCTTAACAATTTGGAAAGGACTATAGTTCTTGAATTGAAGTTTAGGACACGTGCCTAGTAATAGTCGGTGCTTGTTAAGGTGTACCATGACTAGTTCCCCCACTTGGAATTGAGCGAGCCTACGATACTGATCAGCGTGTAATTAGTATTATGCATTCATATTTTCAATGTGTTCCTTAACTTCTTGGTGGAACTATGCATAATTAATAGCCCACATGCTTGTAACTTTACTTTTTGGAATAAGTATTGCTTGTAAATCAACACTAAATGGAATTTTGGTGTAGACGACTGAGAAGTTTGAATGGTTAGTGGTTTGGTATGTTATTCTATTTAGGGAAAACTTGATTTGTATAAGGTATATACCCTATTCTTGAGGCCTCTCATGAGTTAAACACCTTAATATGCTACCTATAGTTCGTTTGAGAACTTTAATTTTCCTATTAGTGTATGGGTGATAAGTGATGTTGAAGTTAAATGAAGTATTAAACCTTCTCCACAATTCTTTCCAAAAATAACTCATGAATTTCACATCATGATCAAAAGTGATGGTTTTAGGAATACCGTATAGCTTGACAACGCCATGAAAGAAAATAGTTGCTATGTTGCTGTCATCATGGATCTTTTTGCAGGGAATCAAGTGGGACATTTTAAAGAACCTGTCCACTACTACAAGGATGGAAAATACTATTCTCTTGCTGATTGGTAGCCTAAGGATTAAATCCTTACTAAGATCCTCCCAAATTGTGGTAGGAATTGGCATGAGGGAGTAGAGACCAATGTTTTGGTTGCCTCCCTTAGATCTTGGATAGATAGAGCATTTTTGCATAAATATGGTCACATCCCTTCATAAGTGAGGCCAATAGTATTCTTCTTAAACCAGAAGTAAGGTCTTATCTCTACCAACGTGACCATTGAGTCCCCAAGGATAAAGTTCCTGCATTAGGTAGTCCTTCATGCTAATTTTAGGGATGCAAAGTTTGTTATCTTTAAAAAGGTACCCTTCTTGCAAGTAGAAACCATATCCAGGTTCGTGGTTGGTGTATTGAGCCCATATAGTGGCAAATTCTCATATGTGACATATAGCTCAAGAAGGGTGTCAAAACTTGTAATTCTAGCTTTGAGGGTAGTAAGCAAGGTGTGCCTCCTACTAAGTGCATCTGCTACCTTATTCATTTTCCCTTCTCTATGTTTGAACACATAAGTGAACCTTTGTAGATAGACGATCCATCTTGTATGCGCTCTAGAGATGTCTTTTTGGGAGTTTATCCACCAAAATGTCGAGTGATCATTATGAAGGATAAATTATTTTGAAATGAGATAATACTCCCAGTGTTTGAAAGCTCGAATGACAACGTAAAACTCATAGTTGTAAGTAGACCATTTCTGGCATGCTTTACTCAGTTTTTCACTGAAGAATTCAATAGGTTTGCCATACTAAGATAATACAGCTCCAATACCCACTATGGATGCATCTGTTTCAACTTTGAATACCTTGTCAAAATTAGGCAGAGATATAATTGGGGTTGTGTATAGCTTCTCTTTGATGACTGCAAAATTATTCTCTTATTCCTTACCCAAAGTGAATTGCCCTTTCTTGAGACAATTTGTTATGGGTGCTATAACAGAGCTGAAATCCTTCACAAACCTTCTCTAGAATACTGCTAGGTTGTGAAAACTCTTGACTTCATGTATTGACCTAGGGGTAGGCCAAGATTGAATAATAATAATTTTTTTTGTATCCACTAAGATGCCCTTAGGGCTGATAATGTACCCCAAGAAAAAGAGTCTGGTAGTCATAAACTCGTACTTCTTGCTATTAAGAAAAAGTTTGTGCTCTCTTAATTTCTCTAGGATAGCCTGCAAATGTTCCAAGTGCACTTCAAAGCTTTTGCTATAGACTAGTATGTCATCAAAATACACCACCACACAAGTGCCATTAAAAGGTTTCAAACTGTGGTGCATCAATATCATGAAGGCGTTGGGAGCATTATACAACCCAAATGGCATGACAAGCCGTTCATATAGCCATTCTTTATTCTTAAAATTTTTCTTCCATTCATCCTTCTTCCTGATTCAAATATGATGGTACCTACTACAAAGATCAAGTTTAGAAAATACATTGGATCCTTGTAGTTTGTCAAGCATGTCTTCCATATTGGGAATAGGGAACATGTACTTAATAGTTATCTTGTTGATAGCTACGCTATCAAAAACACAAGAGCTCTTTGTTACGTCCCGCTCGAATTATCCCACAAAATCCAAAGAAATGGTGGTTTCCTAAAGGATATGGACTTTTCTACATGGGAAAGTTCTAGAGTGACCTAGAGATGTCTAGAAGGAGCTAGAGTTGGATGGACTCAACTCAAGCCTAGAAAACTCTAGAATGCTGCAAAGTATACTAGCATGTGCTTGAAGGTGTTAGAAGGGGCTGAAATATTCTAGAACGTGCTAGATGGTTCATGAAGGCTGTGGAAGTCTCTAAAAGCTTATGGAATATCCTAGAAATAACATGAAGGAACTAGACACTCCTAGAAGACTCTAGAGTTGGCTAGAAGGTCCTAGAACCTTGTGACATGTTGTAGATAAAACTAGAACACTCTTGTACATTCTAGACTTAGAATGATCTAGAAAGTTGTGACATAGCCTTAAGCTTGGAGCCAGACTATAAATAAACCCATTGGTCTTCATTTGTATTCATCTTGAGAATTCTTAGCATCTTGGAAATCTTGGGAAATTGTAAGATAATCTCTCTCTAGAGCAATACAAGACATTTTTTACAAACTTTCTCTCTCTAATTCTTACTTTGATCTTGAATTCTCTCAATCTCTAAGTCTCTTTCTAATCTCTTTGGAGAGTTTCATTCGAGTGAAAGACAGGCTTAGTGTAACGGACCGTGCTAAGTGTCGCACGATTGCTATTTGAAATTTAAGGTCGTGACATCTTGCTCTCTTGGATCAGGTGTTTATCCAAAAGGCCTTACAATATTTCCTGTAGGAGTTTATAGTCTTTAGGATTCATTCTATAGTGGGGTAAGGTAGACAAGTTGCTACCGGATATAAAGTCTATTTGGTGTTGGATATTTCTTAATGAAGGTAAGGTGTTAAGCAGATCTATAGGGGTGGGGTCACTGTAGGCAGCTAATAGTTCTTTGATAGAATTAGAGATAGCATGAGATACAAGGCCTGGTTCTCTGGAAATAAAGGCTATAACTACTCTATCTTTTCCGAGTTCGTTGTTATATATGTTGAGGTTGTAACTAAGGAGAATCTTCTTTTTGGAGATGTTTTTATCAGATTCTGACGGGCTTTCTTTTATAGGAAGGAGAGCAATCTTGGTACCATTCCAAGTAAAGATGATGATGTTTGATATGCCTTTATAGATGACATCCACATCATATTACCATGGTCTTCCCAAGGTGATTTGACAAGCATCTATTTCAACCACATCACAATACACCTCATCTTTGTAGAATTTTCCAATGAAAAATGACACTCTACACACCTCTTGGACTATAACCTCATTCCCATTCTTAATCCACCCTATTTTGTAAGGATGATGGTTGGTGCTAGTGATCAGTCCCAAGGAATTTACGAGGGCTTGTGAGATGATATTTTCAATGTAACTACTATCAACAATAACACCTTCTACACTATGCAATTGACAACCTTGTCATCTTCATCTCCTTCAGTGAGTTGTGTTGTATCCAAATATTCTGGGGAGAGTGGATTGAACTTATCATCTGAATGCTCAAATTCATTAACCAAATTAGTTGCATGTCTCTGTAGGCATTCGTTGGATCTATGTCTCTACTAATAACACCTAAAACACTTTATAGGTGGTAGTTTGACATAAGGGTTAGGCTTAGGTGGTGGATTATTTAGGTTGTTGGCTACCTATTTAGGGATGAAAGTTTTTGGAGCTAGTATTGTTTATGTTGTGACTGATGGGGTGAAATTAGATGTGAAACCACCAGAGCTTTTACTGATGGATGAGTCACTCAAATGAAACCTAAATGACATGGATTTTTTGGGTCTGATTAGCTGGTTTTCCACCTTCAAGGCATACTATTGGCTTGGTTGATAGTCCATAGGGTTTGGCTAAGTTATTGTCTCTCTTTAATGGGGGAATTCAGACCCTACACATACTTGGCAACCCTCTGAGGTTCTCATTCTTGGATATTAGCTTGCAAACCAAGCCTCATGAATTCCAAAATTTACTCATTGACACTATTTCTTCCTTATGAGCACTAATGATATTGTTGGTAGAAGAGCTACTCATAATCAGTTGGTAAAAACTATTGCACCATCAGTTTCTTCATTCTTTCCCAAGAATTGTTGGGTATTTTTCTCCTCAACTTCCTTTCATTCTTCATGTGCTCCTACCAAGTAGAGGCAACACCCTTAAGTTTGTTAGCCACCAGCTTAACCTTCTTCTCCTATAGTATCTCAATGTAATCAAAGATGTTCTTAACAGTAGCCATCCAGTCTATTTCCTCCATATGAGAATGGCAAACGAAGGTAGGAAGATCTATTTTGAGTCTATAATCATATTTCTCATAATGTCATATAGTAGAGTTAACCATCTTATTGACTAGTTTGCTACTTGCCCATTCTGAAGGTTCTTCGTTGAACCCAAATTTTTTGGGATTCGGTCTTTATGGTGTTGTAAAATCATAATAACAATCTGGATGGATGTGATGAAATGAAATTGTATGGTGAAATTTGCATGGTGGGTGTGAAGAGTGCTCATAGGTATGGATGGATCATCACGAAGAATTTTTGTTCCTTGGGGTTTCATATTTTTTTGAATTTCACTTGGCTTAGCTTGGATTTGATTGGTGGTATATTGGAATGATTACTGAAGGTCTTTCAACACCTCTTCAATCCGTTGTTTGAATCTACTCTTAAGACCAACCTTCGTTGTCCATAAACTCTTTGCGTCCTCAATTTCATTACTGAAAGATTGGTTTCTAGTGCCTAACTCGCAGCACAAACCTCATTCTAATATCAACTTTGATGTAGCAATATCAAAACTAAACAAGAAATATACTTGTAATGATTGCAAGGAACAACTCAATTGTTTAGCCCTATGAAAAGGAAATAAAAAATGGCAAAATAAGAGTGTCAGGTAGTCGATGCCACACATGGGTTTTATAGACGCTATGCCTAATTATCACCCATGTGCACAAGGCACCACATACTCACACACACACATGGTCTATGAGCCTAACTGCTACCCATATGCACTAGGAAACACCCATACACAACCATGTGTGCAAAATGCCACCAAGGCCTAACAGCTACCTATATGTGCATGGCATACACAAAAATGATCATGTGCTATGGCACCAAAAGCTATTTATTCTATTACAAAAAGAAAATAAAAGGATGAAATCTATTCAATCTTCCTCCCCTATCTACATCACACCCCCTCTCCATTTTTTGTCTACAATTTAAAATTTAATTAGTATCCTTGCTTAAAATCCTTGTAGAGATATATCAGGGATCTTCAATCGAAAATGAAGATCCCTAAATGAAGAACGAGATCCAAGTAATATCTTAAATAATAATTTTATTTTTAAATTTTTATTATAAAAGAAATTTTATAAAAATAATAAATTATTAATAAATATTTTATATTTAAAAAACTAAAATTTTGAGTCAATACATATTAAAAAAAATAAATGATATTTATGCCAAAATAATAAAAATAAAACATATGTAACAAGAAATACATAATCTTTTTATATTACAACATTAATAGTATTTTGTTATAAACTAATTTGAAATAATAATAATAAATTATAAGATTTTAAAAAAAAATTATATGAATAATTTTTATAAAGGAAAAGGTAATGTAATGTAATTAAATTTTTATATATTTATTAAAATATGATATATAATTTTGGAGAATAGAGCACGGAATGCGATCTCTGTCTTTGTTTTGTCTCATGTTATAAAGTATGTATCTCTATTTCCCATTCTTCATTTCTCATTTTATTGTTTCAATCATTGCCTCCAATTAGATAGTTCTTGTTAGGATTTACCCCATCAGAAAAAATTAACAACCCTAAATATGATCTACTCCTACTATTTTCGACCTAATTATCTTTTATTTTTTTTATTCTTTTGTCAATATCTATCTATCAATTTGTGGAAGACATTTTTGAAGCACTTGCTCAATAATGGGGGAAATATGCACAATGGGCAATAAAAACTCAAAAATAATGAAGCAAATATGCACAATGGGTAATAAAGACTCAAAATTGAGTAACCACACACTTGAAAGTAGGATTGAGTGTGAGACAGGTGATGATAGTTACGATAATAATAATTTCATGTATTATGTGTTTTATTTTTAAAAGTGTATTTTTATGTAATTATATGTACATAAAAAAATATTAATACGTGTGCACTTTTGGTTATTCACAATTTTGATATTACAATAACTATCTTCACTCTACATCTTATCAATTACTATTATAATTGAAGAAAAATCGTCAAATTTTACAGATAATCACAATTTTAGTTATTTACCATTAAAATTTTCATCTCTACTTAAAAACATGTGTGGTGTATTATAACATATAAATTAAATGTAATATTAAATTGTATTGAGATGAATTAATTAATTGATTTATAATAAATATATGTAATATTTTATACCAACTAATATAATAGAAATTAATAAAATATTATGTAATTTTTTTACCTATTAAATTAATAATTTTACTATAAATATTTATTTCAATTAATATATAGTATTTATTTTTATATTTTAAAATGAAGAAATATTTTTAATTTAAAATAAAAAAACCAAAACATATAATTTTAGATTATGAAAATTAAGAATATTAAGTTAAGTAAGCTGTTGGTTTAAAACCACTCTTAATGGGTCAAAATTTCTACATAATCATAAAAAGTTTATTATATACAATGCAATCTCACTTAACAATCAAAAACAAAATTATAAACATGTAGTCATTTTTAACCTATTGTTTAAATTTAAATATTAAATTACTTGAATTATGTAACAACTCCATAAATTATTCAAAGATCCAAGATTCAAATAACAAGATCTATCATTTGAATTAAAGAAAGACTAGAAAAGTTATTCATTCTTTATAAAATATAATGGATATATTTCTAGTTTAATTATATGATATAACTTTTTTGTAAATGAACTTTGGTTTTAATTCCCTCAAGAAATAACATATATTCATTGTTTATAACATAAATGAATATATATTTTTAATGTTATAAAAAAATATTTGTTTTACTAAAGGCCTTAAAAGTGAAACGAGTTGTATAACTATTTTACTTATGTATGAGATGTTACAATATCAATCATATACATGCTCAATATAATTTTTTAAAGGGCATTACTATATATATCATAAATATATCACTATATGAAAGTATCTCATTTGATATAGTTTAGTAAATACGAATATACTTACTAATAATATTATGTCACTAAATGTTTAGTTTTGTTATATATTAAGCTGAACAACTAGTTAATATATAATTCTTGGAGAACATGCACCTCATTTATTTAATAAGTAGAAGATTATTCTTGGGGTAAGTTCCACCAACTAAAAATACATATCATAATTTTTTAGATAATAATGTTGACGTCATTTTTTCTTAACATCAATGATTGGTGCACTTTTTGTTTCCTATATACCTTAGAAACACTATTAAGACCTTGGACCATCATGGTATGGTAGCCTTTGGCCCTCTAATACTTAAGTAAGTTCATGTAATAAAAATAAAGAGGAGACTATATCTCTCCTTATGATGTAGAAACACATTGAGAGATATTTAGAGAAAGAGAGCATAGATCTTAGTATTTGCAGTTGAGAGAAGAAATTATTGTGTGTAGAAGTAATTATATTCAATGGTGACCAGTGTTGAATATTTATAAGAAAGAATATGCATGTTGATGATCCTTACTTAGAGTGATAAGCTTACATTTAATGTCAGAGCTTTATCTTCTTAATTATCTCATTGTTGGATAATTAAAATTATAAATATCAATCATTTATCTGCTAGATATTTAGTAGATATTGATGATTATTTGATGATTTTGCGATAATTACATTGGCCTGTAAATTATTTACTGACTAGGACCTCTCATATCACACCATATGGCATGAATTAGTTTACACCTAATATCAACCCTATAGTACTACTAGGCCTAGGTACATGAGCTAGAAAATCAATTTTGTCATTACATCACCATCTAAGTTCATTATCTTATGAACCTCACTAATTGTCAACTCCACTCTTATGTGACCATTATTTATTTGTATGAAAATTTTCTTGTTTTTTTGGGACACTCAAAACATGTGTAGCGATGTCCTATTACTGTTGGATTTTATGAATTCTCAATCAAAATTCTGATTATTAAGATATATCGATGTCAAAACCACTAATCAATAGGTTAACTTTCCTATTATTAAAGAAAGGATGTGGATCCAAGTGTGTGGGATTTTATACTTATGGGCTACCCGATAGCCTAAGACCCTTGGATGGGTTCCTTGATGAAAGGATAAGATCATACTTTATCCCTTATATAAAGAGAGCTCCCCCTTCCCATTTTTTTCATTCCATCTTCCAAGCTCACTTTTGAAAGAGAGAAAGATGTGAGAGCTTTCTTTGAAGCTAGGCAAGTCTATATTTTCTTTTATTTTTATTCTTCTTTTAATTATTTTCAAGCACTTTATAAAAATTATAGGATTTTTATTTTTCTACTATTCATACACTTCGTACCCAACGACATTTATGGCACAAGAAGTAATGAATAATGGGCTTATTGATGGACAAGATCAAACTTGGCCATCATGAGGATGAGCAAGCACGAGCCAAGATAGGTCATGGAAGGTATTACCGAGTGGAAAACCGACAGAGTGATGGAGAACCCATGTCCAATCAGCCATGGTATATTTTACCATGGGAGGTTCGACCATAGTTTGGCTGATCATGGTATGTTCAATCATGGGCCAACCACCCTTGGAGTGTCTGACCCTGGTTCGTTCTTACATAGTTCGGCCATCCAAAGTGTGTCTTACCATGGTCCCACAAACCAAGGCATGTATACCATAGTCTAGCTAACCATGGGGTGTCCAGCCATAGTGGTGGCTTGGGACTCTGAGATGGTAGCTCAAGTTTATACTATGACGTTTGTGTGTGCTTTAAGTCGAGTAGTGACTCCATATCGTCCCAAAAATATGTTTTTATTTGCAAGATTCATTTGGATACGTGTTCACCATATACAAACTTTTACAATGATGAAGAAATGGATTTCATCGCTATTGATATTCCTAAATACCAATTGGATCCTGATGAAAAAGACCTCACTTTCTTTTCTATGAATAGGGTTCATTCTCATATGATAGATTCTTTATTGGACAAAGTTAGGGAGATATATAATATACTGAAATCAATAAATTTGATACCCCAACTACCAGGTATGAGTTAAAGCAACCACATTTAAGGTAGGGTCATACTATCTGCAGATCATCTCTTTGTGGGATTAAGACTACCCTTTTTGCCTATACTAAGAAACTTTTTGGCATATGTTAGCACTACACCATCCCAGTTTTCCCTCAATTGTTACAGGATACTATTATCTTATTAGGTGGTCTGGAAGGAATATAAATAAGAACTGATCATGGAGTAGTTCACTTACTACTACTTTTCACAACTTTAAGGTGGCGGTCGTGGTTGGTTCTATACTAGACCCTTGCCAACCACTTTTTTATTGAGAATCTTCCATACACTAACAAATGGTGATTAGACTCACTCTTTATGATAGAAGGATATTTTGACTTATATCTCCTGGGATTCCTTTCCACACCTACACAATATGAGAGAAATAGTAAGACACTCTTACACTAAGCCTCACTGTGGTATGCTTTATTTATTTATAACATGTTTCTTTTTTATATGCAGTTCTTTAGTTATAAAGTCGTATTTCCAAGAAGTAATTGCATTTATCACTTATCTTTATAGTACACCCGTGGATGAGCGAAATAGTCACAAAATTATACTTTTGAAATGGATTGCTCATTGGGGTTTGGACCCCACAGTAGTTGACTTAGAGAGTGGTGATATTTCAGATCTTGACAATGAGTAATGACCTTTTTTCTTTATTTTTAGTATCTTACTTCGAATACTTAGTTGATACTTGTGTTATTTTTATAGGTATGGCTTCCGATTTTCCAGTTGGTAGGAAAAATAAGAGCATGGCATCCTTTAAATTTCTCAAGGAGTCTAAGAGCCCGTACTTTTAGATTGAATATCATTTAAGCACCTCTTAGAAGGACAGGGTCCTCATCAATACACGTCATGGTATTATCGTTGCAAGTGATACAAGTTCACAACTTGTGGACTTAGATGTTTCTTATGTATATTCACCTAAACCTTACACTTTTTCAAAATCTACAAAAGTTAGGGGTTCAAACTTGTATAGTCTTGTTGTTATGGCCCAAACACTTGCCTCAAATTTAGACTATATTGTTAAGATTCATGCTTATTCGAAGAGTCATTTGGAACCATTGAGGAGGATCACTGTAAGAAGATTGAGGCTCGAGATGCTGCTGAGCTTGCCAGTCGTGAGATAGATTAGAAGTTAGAGAAATTTCAAAAGGAACATCATGTGTCCTAACTAACCCATGCGGCATCAATGGGGGACACTAGAGGCTGCCTTGAAATATTGAGATTCTATTTTGACCCAAAAGAATGAGATAAATCAAGATTTATGTATGAGCCTTTGCTCATCTTGAGAACCAATACATAGGCTCAACATTGACAAAGGGACACTTAGGGGAGCAATAGTTGAAAAGTACAAAGATTTTGATGATTACCCTTATTAAGCATTGGAAATATGGGCTCATGGTTTTAAAACAAAAAAATGGAGGTTGCAAAAGGTTTATCCTAACATAACTCTTTCGAATAATAGTTCTTATAAAAAAAATTGAAATAAAGATTTACTCTAACTATAAGGCGATTATACCGACGAATAAAAGTACATTACTCAAAATCAGACCGAATAATTGAATCTTAAAATATAATATTTAAATTTAAGTTTGTAATGAAAAATAATATATTTCTCTCTAATATCCTTAATATAAATCTTGAATAAAAAATCAATTTATTTTATAAATATGTTTTACCTATTTAATATTTCACAAGCATAACAACATTATTATAATATCATATTTACAAAAAACCAATTATGTTAAATTTAATCATAGATAAATTAAATATAACATATAAAAATAACTGTAAAGAATTGATTTTAAAATTATACATCAAAAGAATCCTTAAAGAACTTTGATGTTAATTCTATTTCTAGAAAACCTCTAAATGGATTTGCATTTCCATTTATTTAATCAAAATTAAAAATATATAAAAACATAACTAGTTCTTCTCAAAAAGAGAAGAACTTTAAAACTACAAAAAACTAAGAAAGCTTTCTAGAGAAAGAAATCTAGAAAGATAGAGAAATGTGTTGTTTTTGGGATGATTTTTATAATGGGGAGAGGGTCCTTTTAAATATGATTAATAGGTTAAAAAAGTTGAAAAAATCACAAAAAGTGATTTTGGACGTGTTTGGATAGGTTGGCACGTGTGTGGGGCAAGATTTGCGGCATGACAAGCGCTAACGTGCTCAAGAATTGTGGCAAATGGGCGCTTGCACCCCGAGGATTCAGCACAACATGCATGCGTGACTCAACATGGCACATGCAAGACTAGGCAAATGTGTGCGTGAGGTAGGTTAGACTCGATATTTTTGACATTTTTGACCCATTTTGTCCTATTTTTTTCATTTTTTTTACTTTTCCTCATTTTTTCCTCCACATATTTATGATATATTTCCTCCTATATTTTTCTTTAAGTCTTTAAATTATTTTTGAATAAAAATACTAATGATTCTGAAAAGACAAAATTATATAAAAATATGATAAAATCATACAAATAAAAATCTATTTAATCAATTAAAGTATATCAAAATCATGGTAATTTTAATGTTTTTAATCACTCATCAATGGTCTAGAGGCAATTGATGAAGAAGTTGACATAAAAGATGATGGTGCAGATCAATAGGCTACCACTTTAAGTTCTTTTGATTTTAGTTCCTACCAAAATGCATGTACTTAGTGCTTTTACTTTCTAGAAGTAGGTTCACTTTTTGTATGAACCTTTTGTAACATCAAGGTGGTGCAATGGAATAGTGGACAGTGATAACAATTCAGTTTTGTTAGAACCGTACATCGATTACGAAACCAAACAAGGTTCTTGATGTGAGAACATTTATAAAGCATTAGATCCTTTCACTATTTATTGATTCATTTAGATACACCATCAAAACACAGAGAATAAGTGTGAGAAACTAGTAAGAGTATCAAATCAAAAATCTATTAGAATTTTCTTGTAGGTGCTAAAATTTAATCAATGGTAGGAGATATGTTTTCAATCCATTTTGTTTCCATTGTATTTAAATTTTTCGTTCATATGGTTTCCTGAACATTTATGGATTGAATTATGATCTTACATTTGGTATTAGAGCCATTTTTGAAAACATCCATGTTTTGCTCTGTTTCACGAGAAACGAAGATTTTGGGTTTTTGATTTTGCTTGTTTTTATGCATATGGAAATTATAAATTGTTTCAATATTGATTTTAGAGTAATTCTATGAATATAAACTTGAAAAAAAATGAAGAAAATAAATCTAATTTACCATGGGTATTCATTTGAATCATTAATTAACTTTTTTTTAAAATGACGTTTTTTATTCAAACTAAGATCATCAATCACTCAAAAATCAATTTCTGAGAGTTTTGATAAAAAGAACGTTGAATTTCATCATAGAAATAGTGAAATACGATTGGAGGTTGGATATGATTGGTTCTCAGGGAGAAAAAAAATTCAAAAACCATGTTGTCATGGGGACTCGAACCCAAGTCCCACGTGAGGTAATAAGGACTTCGCCCACTGGGAAAACGATTGTTCTATTCTATTTAATATTTGACTTATTTTTATATATGTATTCGAAATTTGATTTTATTAAAAAAAAATCTAAATATAATTTTAATTAATTATTTAACTTATTTTTGTCATATGTATAATATTTATTATACATGTGATATTTATTTAAATAATTTTTGGACACATTAAAAAATTATTTAAATACATTATGCTTAAATTATTTGTATGTATAAATTTTATAATTAAATATACATACGAAAATTTGGTTAAATAATTGTGCATAATGAAATTAATTGTTAATGACTCTTTATGGATTTAATTAGTGCTTATATTATTTATTTTTGTTTTTATAATTTATTACCATATATGCAATTTTAAGATATATATATATATACACATTTGAAATTAAATTAATAATGCTTATGATTTTATGCAATAATTGAGCCTAATGATTTAGCTAATATTTAAGTGATTAATATGGTTTAGTTAAAACTATAATAAGGTTTATTTAGGATCACATTTATAAAATAAATATTAATTGTAATTAATCATATGTGATTAATTAGGAAATAATTTTCTAATTTACCCACAGGGATAAGGAAAATGAACATAATTTGATAGTTTTATCGTAAAGTTAGGATGGATCTAATTGAACTAAAACTTTAGCCCACATGTAAGTTTTATGTCACTAGATTCATATTTTTCATGATTTACATTGGTAAAGAATGATTATAATTTAGGTCTCAAAATTTTAATAAGCATATAATATTTAATTGCAGCTTTTCAACCTATAAATTTCTCTAATATTTGTTATGCATTCCCGATCTAAAAGAGAATAATTATAAAATATGGAAGGAAAGAATTCTCCTTCAACTAGGGTTGATTATGCTATTAGAAAAAACGAACCACCTAAAATTACTCAAACCAGCACTCTAGAGAATATCATGTTTTATGAACAATGAGAGTGATCTACTCGCCTTAGCATTATGTTCATTAAGACTAAAATCTCTACTGGTATTGATGGTTCTTTTGATAAGCATAATAATGTTCAAGACTTGCTAAAGGTCATTGATGATCAATTCATCACTTTAGATAAGGTTTTAGCAAGCACCCTTATTATGAAGTTCTCTTCTTTAAGACTCACCAGTGTGAAAGGTATGTGCGAGCACATTATGCAAATGAGGGACATTGCAGCTCAACTTAAGCATCTCGATGTTGAGATGTCAGAATCCTTGCCTGTGCATTATATCCTTAACACTCTCTCACATTAGTACGGGTCATTCAAAATCTCGTACAATACATATAAGGATAAATGGTCAATCAATGAACTAATGACCATGTTTGTTCAAGAGGAAGGGATGCTTGTTATGGAATTTGGTGAAAGTGCAATGTTAGATACAACGTACGGAAAAGGAAAATCTCAATACAAGCATAAAGGAAAAGGGATAATTCCACCTCAGGTTGATATTAAGAAAGAAGCCAAGTGTTTCTTCTATAAAAAGAAGGGACACATGAAGAAGGATTGTATCAAATTTCATAAATGGCTTGAGAATATAGGTAATCCAACCTCGTTTGTTTGTTATGAATCTAATATGGTTAATGTTAATATTAACACCTGGTGGATTGATTCTGGATTAACAATCCATGTTGCAAATTCCTTACGAGGTATGCAAAATAAGCCAGTGGAAAGTGAGCAATATATCTTATCTAGTAACAAGATGAGCTCACATGTGGAGGCTATAGGGAAATATAGTTTAATTTTAAGTAGTGGTTTTATTTTAGAATAAAAAAAGACCTTTTATGTTCTAAGTTTCTTAAAAACTTGATTTCAATTTCAAGACTTGTACCTTTTGGTTATTCCTTTCACTTTTCATAAACATCTTTCAATTTATTTAATAAATCTGATTGTGTTAGGAATGATATTTTTTCTGATAGTCTTTACTGTATTAATTTACGAAATAATGCCACTCATAACGCTATGTATGTTAAAGTTGGCACTAAAAGATGTATTATTGACGAGGACTCTTCTACATTATGGCATAGGAGATTATGACATATCTCCATAGAAAGAATTAAAAGATTAGTGAAAGATAGGGTACTTAGTATTCTAGATTTTACTAATTTTGAGACATGTGTGGACTGTATTAAGGGAAAACAGACTAACAAGTCAAAGCTCAATAGTAGTTCAAACATATTAGAAATCATACATACGAATATATGTTGTCCAAACATGGACATTAAAGGTCAGAAATATTTTATCACCTTTATTGATTATTTTTCTCAATATATGTATCTCTATATACTTCATAATAAGAGTGAATCATTAGATGCCTTCAAGAGCTTTAAGGTTAAAGAAGAGAAATAATGTGGAAAGTAAATAAAGATCGTGAGATCAGATAGATGTGGTGAATATTATGGTAGATACACTAAGAATGGACAAGCGTCTGGTCTATTTGCTAAGTTTCTTCAGAAATATTTTATCACTTTTATTGATTATTTTTCTCATTATATGTATCTCTACATACTTCATAATAAGAGTGAAGCATTAGATGCCTTCAAGAGCTTTAAGGTTAAAGAAGAGAAACAATGTGGAAAGTAAATAAAGATCGTGAGATCAGATAGATGTGGTGAATATTATGGTAGATACACTAAGAATGGACAAGCGTCTAGTCTATTTGCTAAGTTTCTTCAAGAACATGGGATAGTTGCCCAATACACTATGCCTGGTTCACCAAACCAGAATGGTGTAGTAGAAATGAGCAACCAAACATTATTGGACATGGTGTGGAGTGAAGCTTTAAAGACTATTGTGTATATATTAAACCGAGTTCCAACCAAAGATATCTCAAAGACCCCATTTGAATTATGGAAAGGTTGGAAACTGAGTTTATGACATATGTGGATTTGGGGATGCCAGTCCGAAGTGATGATTTATAATCCACAAGAAAAGAAGTTAGACCCAAGGATCATAAGTGGGTATTTTGTTGGATATGCTGAAAGGTCTAAGGGATATATGTTTTATTGTCCATCTCATTGCACTAGGTTTGTGAAATCAAGAAATGAAAAATTTCTTGAGAATTACTTGATTAGTGGGAACAATCGATCCCATGGCATTGGTCCTAATAAATTCATTCAGATGCTCAATGTGCCACTTCAAGCAATGGATTAATCGTTATTGTTAAAAACATGCCTCGAGTACAAACGTATGTTGAAGAACCAGTCCTGGAAGTGCCACAAGCTATTGATCCTAATCCAATAGATGTTAAGTTCAACATATGCCTGCAGCTATTGAACAACATTATCCTACTCCTCAGGAAAATGTTGATGCAATATTAAAAAGATCTACTAGAGTAAGGAAATCAGCAATTCCTAGTGATTATGTTATGTATCTACCAGAATGTGACTATAACGTTGGGGCCAAAAATGATCCTGAGACATTTTCATATGTCATGAGTTCTGAGGTTTTGAATTTATGATACAATGCCATGAAAGAAAAGATGGATTCTATGGTGTCTAACCGAGTTTGGGATCTTGTCAAGTTACCTGATGATGTGAAAGCCATTGGATGTAAATGGGTCTTCAAAACAAAGAAAGACTTATAAGGAAACATTGAGAGACATAAGGCAAGACTCGTTGCCAAAGGATTCACTCAAAAGGGGGGAATTGACTACATGGAGACATTTTCTCCTATATCTAAGAAAGATTCACTTCGTGTGATCATGACATTGGTTGCCCATTTTGATTTGGATTTGCATAAAATGGATGTGAAAATGGATTTCCTTAATGGTAACCTAGAGGAAAAGGTTTATATGAAACAACCTAAAGGATTCTTCTCTAGTGATGGTAAGCATTTGATTTGTAAGTTTAATAAATCCATATATGGATTAAAACAAGCTTCCTTGTAATGGTATTTGAAATTCCATAACGTCATCACTTCATTTGGTTTTGAAGAGACCATCATGGATCAATGTATATACCAAAAGGTTGGTGGGAGTAAGATTTGTTTTTTGGTGTTATATGTGGATGATATTTTGGTTGCAGTCAATGATAAAGGCTTGCTACACGAGGTAAAATAATTCCTTTCTAAAAAAATTGATATAAAGGATATGGGTGAGACATCTTATGTCATTGGCATTAAGATCCATAGAGATAGACTTCGAGGCGTCTTAGGTTTATCTCGAGAAACCTATATCAATAAATTTTTAGAGAGATTTCGGATGAAAAATTGTTCACCAAGTGTTGCTCCCATTGTGAAGGGTGATAAATTCAATTTGGACCAATGCCCAAAGAAAGATTTTGAAAGAGAATAGATGAAAACCATTACATATGCTTCAACCGTTAGAAGCATGATGTATGCTCAGGTCTGCACCAGACCTAACATTGCATTTGTTATTGGAATGTTAGTGAGATATTAGAGTAATCCAAGTGTTGACCATTGGAAAGTTGCAAAGAAAGTGATGAGATACCTTCAAGGAACCAAAGATTATATGCTCATGTATAAACGAACCAATGAACTGGAAGTAATTGGCTACTCTGATGCAGACTTCGCTGGCTATATTGATTCATGAAAATCAGCATTTGGTTACATTTTCATGCTTATCGATGGAGTCGTTTCTTGAAGGAGTGTGAAATAGTCCTTGACTGCTACTTCCACAATGGAGGCCAAGTTCGTGTCATGTTTTGAGGCCACATGACATGGTATATGGTTGAAGAGTTTCATTTCTGGGCTTAGAGTAATTGACTCTATTTATAAGCCATTAAGATTGTACTATGATAACTCATTTGTTGTGTTTATGGCTAAGAATAACAAAAGTGGTAGTCATAGTAAACATATCGACATTAAATACTTGGCCATAAAAGAACATGTTAAGGAAAAGAAAGTGATCATTGAGCACGTAAGCATTGAGTTGATGATTCTTATCATTTGACTAAATTCATGCCACCAATGAAATTCAAGGATCATATAGAGAAAATGGGAATTGGTTCCACTTTGTAAATGTATATATACAATTTATTAATGAAACTATATTGTGATATTTTCTCATATTCATGTGCACCTTAATTTATTTGAAAAATATATATTTTATTAGATCAAGGATAAATATAGGATTTATTCATTAAGTTTCATTACCACATAAAGTATAGTATTTGAGAAATTAAGGTAGCGTTTGGTTCACAGAATGAAATCGGAATCAGAATCAGAATGTGAATGGGAATGGAATGGAATGGAAAGGAAATAATGTTGTTTGGTTTGACTATTAGAATCAAAGAAGAAATCAATATTATAGTGTTTGGTTTGTCATTAGAATGTAATAAAAAAACTCTAAATTACCTTAATATTCCTATATTCAGTAAAGTTTAAATAATAATATTTAATTATTATTTTTTCGTTAGACAAAATAAATTATTGAAATCAATATTTTTCTAAATAATGATTACTTAAAAAGAAAATATATTATTAAAATTATTATTTTTCTAAATAGGGTTTAGGGTTTTGAGGTTTGAGATTTGGGGTTTATGGTTGAGGGATATATTTGTGGGTTAAGGTTTAGATTAAAATTATTATTTTTCTAAATAAGGATTAGGGATTTTGGATTTAGGGTTTAGGATTTTAGGATTTGGGATTTAGGGTTTAAGGTTTTGGGCTTAGGTTTTAGGGTTTAAGGTTTAGGGATTTAGAATTTGGTGTTTAAGGTTTAGGGTTTTGGGATTTAGATTTTATGGTTTAGGGTTTAGTGTTTTGGGATTTGAGGTTTGGGTTTGGGGTTTTGGGTTTTGGGATTTAGGTTTTAGAGTTTAGGGTTATGGGATTTGGGGTTTAAGGTTTTGGGATTTAGGGTTTTGAGATTTTAGGTTTAGGGTTTAGGAATTTGGGATTTTGAGTTTAGGGTTTAGGGTTTTTTGTTTTGGGATTTAGGGTTTTGGGTTTTGGGATTTAGGGTGAAGGGTTTTGGGATTTAGGGTGGGGGTAAAATTGGGAAAACAATTGAGATGGAAATAGAATCATAATTCCTAAAGGGGGGAGAAGGAATTATGATTCCTTTTCCTTTAGGAATCGATTCCATTTCTGACTTCTTTTTCAACCCAACCAAACACACCATAAATACATTGTAATACATGGAAGATAATACTCATTCTTAGAAAACATATCGCTATGATTAATGTATTTTGTTACTCAAGAGAATTTTGCTTAACGTTTGCACCAAATGGGAGAATGTAACATCAAAGGGTGTAATGAAAAAGTGGACCGTGGTAACGGTTTGGTTTTTTCAAAACCGTACGTGGGTTACAAAACTGAATGAGGTTCTTGATGGGAGAACTTTTATAAAGCATCGAATCCTCTCACTATTCACTTATTCATTTAGATACACTATCAAAACGTAGAGAATATTTGTGAAAAACCAATGAAAGCATCAAATCAAAAATTCATTGTAATTCCCGTGTAAGTACTGAAATTTGATCGATGATAGGAGGTATGTTTTCAATCCAAGTTGGTCTACAAATGGGTGTAGGGATAGGTGATGGTTATGCTAATAACCATAATAATTTCATACCAATTTTGGGTACATTCGGTTAATAGTTGTTGGTTATGAACCGATAGTAATTTTTCCACGGTTTAACCACACTTATTATTTTTTAACTTTTATTTAAAATATATTTAGTTTTAAAAAAATATATGTTAAAATATTCCTTACTATACTACATTATTTAAAATATTAGACATTAATTTTTATTTTTTAAAATATTTAGCACATATTTATAAGTAATATAAGAATTACATAAAAGTATGAATAAATAAAATATAATTTAATTATTTCAAATATTATGTTTATTAGTATTAAAGTTATATTTTTTATATAATTATACGTATATAAAAAAATATTAGTATATGTTTGATTTCAGTTAATCATAGTTTTGATATTTAAATAATCATCTTCGTCCTACACCTCATCTATTACGATTATTTTTGGGAAAAAACTGATGAACGAAAACCGGCATCGCCGATCTTCGCAAATACTTTGGTTTTAATATTTATAAAACTCTCGCAAGTGCACGAATCATTTCGAAGAAAATGATAAGTATACTCCCAAGGTCGATCTAAGGAAGGAATGTATGTGGTTTTTAATTTATTATTCAAACTTTTAAAAACGAAATTAAATCCTAAACATCCTCTCACGATAGTTTGGTTTTTGTGTTCCTAATCTAATAACATAAAATAAACATATATACAGATTAATTAAATATAATCTAATAACATAAAAATAAACATAGATACAAATTCAATAAATAATTATCTAAAAATAAACATATATACAGATTCAATAAATATTCATGCAAATTTTATCATTTATATTAGCGGAGTATTTATGGATATAATAACTAAATTAATTATGCTTGCTCATATTATCTAGGTTATTAAAGATATAAATTGATATTTTATTGATTCTCTCTTTTTTATATAAATACCACATTTGGTGGGGTTAGATATTCTTTGTTAACTAAACAAATCAATTAACACCTATGGGTGGGGTTGATAACTAATATGCTTAATTAAATTAATTCCTTTTTCTAAGAGATTGAAAATGAACCATTTAAATGCCACCTTTGGTGGGGTTAGACAGTTTAAACTTTATTCAAGGTGTCCAAATTAAACATAAGAATTTAATTATCCGAGTACTAACTTTCAAGTTTTAAAACCACTATTGAAAACATGTTGTCAATACATTTTCACATAATAATTCTTATAAAAACTTTTGAAATAGAGTTTCACTTTAACTACCGGGCGATTGTACCAACAAATAAAAGAGCACTACTCTAAATTAGACCGGATAACTAAACCTTAAAATCTAATTTTCAGTTTTAAGTTTGTAATGAAAAATAATATATTTCTCTCTAACATTCTTAATATAAAATCTTGAATAAAAACAAAATCAATTCATTTTAGAAATTTTCACCTATTTAATATTTCGCAAGCATAACAACGTTATTATTATATCATGTTTATAAACAGCTAGCATAGTTAAATTTAATCATAGACAAATTAAATATAACATGTAAGAATAAAGCATAAAAATAACTGTAAAGAAAATAAAATCCTTACAGAACTTCGACACTATTCCCGTTGCTAGAAAACCTCCAAGCGGAATTTGTACTCCCATTTATTGAATCAAAAACTAAATTATTACAAAAACATTACAAGTTCCTCTCAAAAAGAGAAGAACACTAAAACTAAGAGAATTGAACTAAAAACTAAGAAGGAAACTAAGAAAAACTTAGAAACTAAGAAAGAAACTAAGGAAAACTCAAAAACTAAGAAATGAGAGAAAGAAAGAAGAGAGAAGTGTGGTTTGAAGGTGTGTTTTGAAGTGAAGGGAAGGGGGTATTTATAGGTGAGGATGGAGAGAAAAAGTAGAGAAAAAAATGTTAAAAAAATGTAAAAACGCGGATTATTGATTGCTGACATCATTTGATGACGTCAGCATGACAGGGGGCAGCTACACAGTACCCGGTATGAACAGTACCGCGGTTGCACAGTACCAGGGATGAACAGTGCCGAGTCTGCACAGTACCACGGATGAACAGTGCGCGCGGATGAACAGTACCGCGCGGATGAACAGTGCGCGCGGATGAACAGTACCGCGCGCTGCTGCTTGGGGCGGAGCTGGGGCGCGGCGGCCGGGCGGCGCGGCGGCGCGATTTTCGTCTTTTTGACATTTTCGACCCATTTTGTCCAATTTTTCCATGTTTGTTGACCTTTTCCCACTTATTTATTAATATATTTGTGATGTATTGCTTCAAGTATTCCTGTTTGAGTCTTTAAATTGCGTTTTTAAGCCAAAATACCTGAAAAACAATAAAAATACCCGTGATTCCGAAAAAGACAAATTTATATAAATATATGATAAAACATATAAATATATGATAAATCATATAAATATATGTATTTTTAATCAATTAATGTGCATAAAATCATGGTTATTTTAGTGCTTTTTGAGCACTCATCACAACCCCCAACCAGTTTCTTGCTAGTCCCTTAGCAAGAGAAGCGATAAAAACTAAAAATTAAACTATCCTAAATCACTTTCGTGGATTGAAACGGTTGCATTTAGCCTATGCAACAAGCCGTTAAACCCCTAGGTTGCCCTAGTGGACGAGTTTGAGTCTCGTGAGGGTTTTCAGTAATGATACCCACAAACATTGAACTAAATGTAGAAATCAAAAGAAACAATAAAAACAATCAAATCAAAAACTAAAATTACAACAAAATCAAAAATTAATTTAAGGATAAAAGAAAACAACATATCACAAAAATGTCTCATACTTTTTAATCTCTTTTAAGATCATAATTAAAATCTCAAGCATAAGTTATTTTAATCTCTTTAAACAATCATGATTTTATTATAATAATTAGTCGAAAATCATTTTCATATTTCATATCAAAAATGTATCAATTTAATTTTACCCAATTTCAGTGTCATGAATCAGAATTCGCTTCGACTCTATTCCTCACAAGTCAATACTCTCAAAACACTGAATCCTATGGGTTCAAACACTCATACTAATTTATATGCGAAAGAGTTTATGTATAGAAATGAACTAATATGTTCGCATATGTATAAAGAATAAAGGCTTAAAGTGTTATTTTAACATTGATCTCATGAAAGGAATCGAATGTATAAATTATAAAGATATCATATATAAAAATTATTTTTATGCATAAATCAAACTCATTAAGAAAGAATTTCAAGATATATGCTTTTTACAAATGAAGAAATTGCAATGACTTTTTAGGGAATTACTTCCTATATCTTTCTTTTGTAATTAGCCTTTACTCACAACTTTGTAGGCAATGTGGGTCATAGTATGTAGATGATACTATATATATTTTTTTATCTCTCTATTTTTTTTTGTAGATATTTTTCAATATATGTATTTTTTTAGAGAGTCAACCCATGTACAGATTGTACATTTTTTGGATTTTAGTGAGTGGTTAATTTTGTGGCTTTTCTGTTTGATCTTGGTTTAGGTAACCCCAGATATGTCTTTTTGTTTTTGTAGCAGTCATGCATAAATGAGATATAAGCATATACTATCAATTTCAACTCAAATCATTTAATCTTAAGCAAAAATAATAATCAAAAATATATGATACTCTATTAAGATGAGAAAAAAAAATCATACATTCAATGCTAATACCTATAGAGATCATCTAAACTTGTTGAATAAATAAGAAATGTGTTTGGAGTAGAAAAAATATATATTTCACTCTGAATAAAAGAATTTAGGCTCAAATTATATCTCACAAGGGTAGTCTCCACTAAAAAAAATTCATAAACACCGATTTTGGGTTTAATATAATTTCCACATTTTATCAAGAAATACTAGTTATGACAAAAACTAACTAATTATCAAAAATAATTACACAATATTTCATGATATGTTTTCAAAAAAATTAATCTAACAGTACCAAAGACTTAACTATTTACTTAAATTTGATTTAAAGAAATGATAAATTTTTGTGAGAATTTTTTTTTTATTTTTTTTATTAAGCATGGTAACTTTTCACCACCCCCAACCTAGAACTTACATTGTCCTCAATGTAACAACTGCAAATTAAAGATAAAGAGAAAAGAGGAGAAAGATTACCTATTTCTTGAGAATGTGTAAGTAGTAATGAAGAAATGCAGGTGCATCCATCATATTCATCATTAAAGTGTATACAGACAGATTGCTGTGAACTTCTAACATCTCAACAAATATTTTAGTTTTAACAATTTTAAAATTATTCACATATAAGTAAACTAAAATAAACAATAATATTAAGTAAATAAAACAAAAAATTACCTAACATGATGGGTTGCCTCCCATCCAGCGCTTAGTTTAACGTCTTAGCAAGACGTATCTTTTTGGTGCTAAGGGTTACTCAGCCAAATGCAATCCATTTCAGCAATGTTGTTTGGTTATTCTACATAAGGCTTGACACGATGGCCATTAACTTTGAACGTTTTTTGTGTCTTGGAGTCCAATAGTTCTACCACTCCATGTTCAGATACCTGAACTATTTTGAATGGTCCATCCCATCTTGATCTCAGCTTTCCTGGAAACAATCTCAAACGAGAGTTAAATAAAAGAACTTTCATTCCAGGGTGAAAAGTTTTAGGAACTAGCCTATTGTCATGGTAGCGCTTAGTACGCTCCTTGTATAATTTTGCATTCTCATAGGCTTCATTCCTAATTTCTTCCAACTCATGAAGCTGGAGTACTCGTTTTTCACCTGCTTTATCTAAATCCATGGTTAGCTCTTTAATTGCCCAATAAGCCTTGTGTTCAAGTTCAACTGGAAGGTGGCACGCTTTCCCAAAGATTAACCGGTAAGGGCTCATCCCAATAGGTGTTTTGTAAGCGGTGCGGTATGCCCATAAGGCATCATTTAACTTAAATGCCCAATCCTTCCTTGAGGGACGCACAGTGCGTTCCAATATTCCCTTAATTTGCCTATTACTTACTTCCACTAAACCGGAAGTTTGAGGGTGATATGGAGTAGCTACCTTATGTGTGATGTTGTACTTGTTTAGTACTCCATCAAAGAGTTTGTTACAAAAATGGCTACCTCCATCACTTATTATAGCTCTAGGCGTTCCGAACCTACTGAATATGAAATCTTTCAAGAATTTCACAACAACATTAGCATCATTGGTTTTGGTGAGGATAGCTTCTACCCACTTGGACACATAATCCACAGCAACCAAAATGTACTCTCATCTTTAAGAGAATTGAAGTCAGAAATCAACCTAGACAAATGGTCAGCTACTAAGTTTTCACTGCCTTTCTTATCCTTGATTTCTAGGTCAAATTCTTGTAAGAGTAAGACCCACCTGATTAATCTTGGCTTGGCATTTGGTTTACTTAATAGGTATCTTAAAGCAGCATGATCAGAATGCACAATCACTTTAGATCCTACTAAATAAGACCGAAATTTGTCTAAAGAGAATACTATAGCCAAGAATTCCTTTTCAGTGGTGGTGTAATTCATCTGGGCATCATTGAGTGTTTTGCTAGCATAGTAGATGACATGTAAACGCTTATCCACTCTTTGTCCCAGGACTGCTCCTATTGCATAATCAGAAGCGTCACACATTATTTCAAAGGGTAAAGACCAGTTTGGTGCCATTATAACAGGGGTAGATGTGAGTTTATCTTTCAAGGTATTAAAGGAAGTAAGGCAGTCATTGTTGAAATCAAAATCAGCATCTTTGGATAGCAAGTTACATAATGGACGACTTATTTTAGAGAAATCTTTAATAAATCGTCTGTAGAATCCTGCATGTCCCAAAAAGCTTCTTATCCCCTTCACAGATGTAGGGGGAGGTAGTTTGGATATCAATTCAACTTTTGCCTTATCAACTTCAATACCCTTGTTTGAAATTATATGTCCTAAAACTATCCCTTGTTGAACCATAAAATGACTTTTCTCCCAACTAAGGGTTAGATTGCATTCAATGCATCTTTCTAAAACCAAAGTCAATTTATGTAAGCAATCATCAAATGAGTTCCCAAAGACAGAGAAATCGTCCATGAAAATCTCAATGAATTTCTCCACCATGTCCGAGAAAATGGATATCATGCATCTCTGGAACGTGGCAGGGGCATTGCATAACCCAAATGGCATTCTTCGAAAAGCAAATGTCCCAAAAGGACATGTAAATGTGGTCTTTTCTTGATCTTCTGGTGCTATGGGTACTTGATAATATCCAGACAGTCCATCCAAAAAACAGTAAAATTCGTGCCCAGCTAATCTTTCCAACATTTGATCAATGAATGGAAGAGGAAAGTGATCCTTTTTCGTACATAAATTTAGTTTCCTAAAATCTATACACATTCTCCATCCAATGATTATTCTAGTGGGCACTAATTCACTTTTGTCATTTTTAACAACTGTTATCCCAGATTTCTTTGGTACCACATGCACTGGACTAACCCACTTACTATCCGCAATAGGATAGATAATCCCTTCTTCTAATAATTTAAGAATTTCTTTTTTAACTACCTCTTGCATGTTTGGGTTTAGTCTTCTTTGGGCCTCTCGTACAGGTTTAGCACCATCCTCCAAGTTGATCTTGTGCATACACATTGTTGGACTAATGCCTCTTGTATCCCCTATACTCCAACCTATAGATTTCTTAAACTGTTTAAGCACTTTGATGAGTTCCTCTTCTTGTGGTTTGGTCAAGGTTGAAGAAATTATCACTGGATAAGTTTCCCCTTCTCCCAAAAACACATATTTTAAGTGCTCAGGTAAGTCTTTGAGTTCAAGTTCAGGTGGATTGGCCTCTTTACTGGATGAAGAACTGGGTAGATTTAAAAGTGTACTAGATTTTGTCATCACTTCATTATTGTCTAGTTGTTCAAGGTACCCCTTAATTTCTTCATCTAAATCTTCTTCAACCTTTTCAAGTGTAAGAACGGTTTCAAGCTTGTCTTCTATTCTGGTTCGGAAAAAGGTGTTTTGGACAAGATTATCCAAAGGATCAACATCGAATATTTCATCGATGGCAGAAATAGAAGGGAAAGGTGAAGAATCAAAAACTTTAAAATGAACAGTCTCTCCTAAGACTGTCATTGTCAAATTTCCATCTTGGACATCAATAATAGTTTTAGTAGTTGCCATAAATGGTCTACCAAGCAATATTGTGTGCTCTCTGTCCAATGCTGGATTTTCTTGCATATCCAGAACCACAAAGTCAACAGGTATTATCAGTTTGTCTACCTGTACCAAAACATCCTCAACTATTCCCTCTGGATATTTAAGAGATCTATCTGCAAGTTGAAGGGACATAGTTGTGGGTTTTAAATCCCCTAGATTGAGCTGTAAGAATATAGAGTAGGGCATCAAATTTATACTAGTACCTAAATCAAGCATTGCTTTAGCAACCTTCCTATCCCCCATAGTTATGTTTATAATAAAACTTCCAGGGTCTTTCAACTTAGGGGGTAGTTTGTGCTGAAGTACAGCGCTAGAATTTTCTGATACTACTACTCGTTCATTCAGTTCATACCTCCTTTTCTTAGTGTTCAACTCTTTGAAAAACTTGGCATATGAGGGCACATTCATGATCACTTCTAACAATGGTAAATTGATATTCACTTTAGAGAGCATATTAAAAAGATCATTGAATTGCTTATCTTGTTTGGACTCTTTTAACCGGTGGGGAAAAGGTACTTGTATCTGGTGTGGTTCTGTTGTCTTTTGAATTTTGGGGGTGTCAAATGACCCCCCAATGAGTTTTTCAGAAGGCTTGTTAAGTTTAACACTTGTTTCTCCTTTTTGCGAGATTAGAGTATCGCCTTCTCTGTTACCTGAACTACAAGGTAGATTGTTAGAGATTTCAGGTAAACTGGTATTGACTACCTTACCACTTCGAAGGGTTCTAACATCCTTTGCTTGTTCTGGTTGACTGGGCAACTTTCCTGGTTCTTTCTTTTGCATTTGTTCAGCCAGTTGCCCAACTTTAGATTCAATTCTTTTAACCGAAGCCTTCATGGTGTTCAACCTTTAATTAGTCATCAATTGGTTGTCACGACTAACTTGAATAAAAGCATTCAAGCTATCTTCTAAGGTTGGTTTAAAAGATTGGCTTGGTGGGTAAGGGTGGTTGTTATCCGACCTTAGTGTTGGATATTGGGTGTAGGCTGGGTGATTATAGGTGTTTGGATGATACCTTTGAAAAGATTGGACTTCCTCTATGGCATCGACACTAGAATCACAAGTATTTGAACAATTATGAGTACCATGCCCAATTGAACAACACACTTCACATACCTCTTGATTTGAAATTTGGTGGGAAGTGAGGAATTTCACTTGTTTAGTCAATTCAGCAAGTTGCAAGGTTATCTCATTATCAGAGCCGACTTCATTGACCTTTGCTTTCCTTCTACCACCTCTTTGTTGGGAATTAGAACCCAATAGCTCATAGAGATTATAGGTTTCCTCTGCGGTCTTTTCTCCTACAGCACCTCCAGCAGCATTATCAACCATGTATTGACTCTGTAGTGTCAATCCATCGTAAAAGAATTGGTTTTGTAGCTGTAATGGAAAGCTATGATTTTGACATTGAATGAAAAGGAGTTTGAATCGTTCCCAAGCTTCATGAAAAGGCTCTTCATACATTTGAGAAAATGTTGCTATCTTTGTTCTTAGATCAACAGTCTTTTGATGGGAATAGAACCTACCCATGAAAATTTCATAGACTGCCTCCCAAGTTTTAAGAGAACCTGACTGTAGAGTAATGAACCATGACCAAGCTTTATCTTTGAGAGTGTAAGGAAAACACCTCATCCTAAGTTGATCTTCATTAATTGCATGTAGTGGAAAGGTTTGGACAATAGCATAGAATTCTCGAATGAAATTTAAAGGGTCTTCATTAGGGATACCGTAAAAGGAAGGCAACAAAGAATAATGAATCTTTTTCAATTCATAATTCCTTGCAGCCTCTTGTAATTGGATACCGGAAGTTACATTGCCAATGATTGGCATTGTATATTCTTTCATCTTTTTCCGCCTATCTTCAGCATCTCCCATGGTTGTTTGTAGTTGAAAATGATCCTCCTCCTATTGTGTATCAACATTTTGCTCTTAGTAGATATTTTTATAACTTGATAAAACGTAAAGGCTTAAAGCAAAAAGGTGCAAGGAACCTAAATTTTTTTTTTTAATTTAAATTTAAACGAATGGACACAATTTTTGAAACAAACAAATTTATTTCATTTGAATTTTTATTACACGCAAACTAAAACAAAGCAAAATACAATAATGGGTGACCTCCCATACAGGACTAAAATTTATCGTCCTCTAGTAAGACGTTGCTTGGAGATTGCAGAATGAAAAACTCAATGTCTCCTCTTCATTGAATTCATTTAAGTATCAAATTAGTCTTTGCCTTTTTGCAAATGTTCAACTAACTATTCAACTTGAACTTCCACCTTTTTAATAGAAGCTTCCACAGAGTCCAACCGTTGATTGGTTTTAGATTGGTTATCCCTACAAACTTGAATAAAAGAATTCAAGTTGTCCTCCAGGGTTGGTTTATTGGGAATGCTTCTTGGAATAGGTGGGTGGAATTGCTGGCCTGCCTGGTTTGAGCTTTGAGTGAAAGGAGGGTTGTTTTGCCTCCAAGAAAAATTTGGATGACTTCTCCACCCAGGATTATAGGTATTTGAATTGGGATCAAACCTTGGTCTCTGTTGATATGCTCCCAACACATTGACCTGTTCAGGTCCAGTTGTATCTCCTTGATATGGACAGGCTTCAGTACCATGTCCCATGTTGTTATACAAACCATATTGATCATTATTGGTGTTGGTTTGTGTAGCGAGAAGGGCAACTTGCTTAGTCAGTTGAACAAGTTGTTGTTGAACTTCATTATTGGAGTCGATTTCATGAACTCCAGCTTTTCTCACTCGGGAGCTTTTCTGTTGGGAATTAGCACCCAACATCTCAAAGAGGTTATACGTCTCTGAGGCAGTTTTTTCTCCTATTGCTCCTCCTGCAGCGTTGTCGACAATGAACTGACATTGTTGTGTAAGTCCATCGTAAAAGAATTGGTTCTGCAACTGCAGGGGAAAGCTATGATGGGGACATTGAGTGAGAAACATTTTGAACCTATCCCAAGCTTCATGGAATGGTTCTCCATCCATCTGAGAGAAAGTAGCAATCTTTCCTCTCAACTCTGATGTTTTTTGGTGGGAATAGAATTTTCCCATGAATTTATTGTAAATGTTACCCCATGTCATCAGAGAACCTGGGGGAAGTGACATCAACCAAGTTTTGGCCTTATCCTTTAATGTGTAGGGAAAACATCTCATCCTAAGTTGATCCTCGTTTAGAATACCGAGGGGGAATGTTTGGACCGTAGCATAGAAATCTCTCATAAAGGAAAGAGAATCTTCATTAGGTAACCCATAAAAGGAAGGAAGCATAGAAAAATGAATATTTTTAAGGTCATAATTCCGAGCAGCCTCTCCCAACTGGATAGCGGCAGTTGCCGTGCCAATCACCGGTCTTGCAAACTCCTTCATCGTAGTTTCCCTAATATGTTGGTTTTCCTCCATTTCTTTTGGTTCTAGCAAAGGATTAAGACTTGGTTCTATGTTTGGCTCAAAAACAGGTTGATGGGTAGAATCCAGTTTTGTTGACACTTGTTTAAATTTATGAAAATTATTTACATATGGTGTAAGAGGGTTTCCTAAGGATCTCCTACCACGCATAGACTATTGTAAACGTAAATTTAAAACTCCTGTCAACAAAATAAAAAATTTAGAGAAAATTTACATGTTATTTAATACAAAGCACTAAACAAAACTAGTTAAACACTAAAAAAAGAATTTTTTTTTTTATCATTTTTTTTTTCTTAATTTTTTTTTTATATTTTTTTTATTTTGTAACATAATTAGTATTAACCAAGAGTGCTCCCAGGAAAGAATGGTGGTGCAAACGGCTCCTTAAATACCATTCTCCTAGCCAGAGCAACGTTCCCAGGAAAGACTAGTGGCACAAAGGCTTCCAAGAACTAGTCTCCTAGACAGAACTCCCTTAGATTTTTACTTTTCATGTTATTTAGTTAATTAGGTATAAATTCAAGTAATGTTTTTTTTTTATTATTCATGAACGATAATTTTATTTTACTATTCACGCTATATAATGTCTTATTAACTTAAAATTTTTTGAAATTTAAGTTTTTGAAATTTTTTTTTTTATGAACGGTAATTTTATTTTACTATTCACGCTATATTATTTCTTATTAACTTAAAATTTTTTGAATTTTGACTTTTAAATTTTTTTTTTTTTACTATTCATGAACGGTAATTTTATTTTACTATTTATACTATATTAAAAAATTTTAAGTTTTTAATTTTTAATTTTTTTTACTATTCATGAACGGTAATTTTATTTTACTATTTACATTAGATTATTTATTTATTTTTATTTTAAAATTTTAAAATTTTAATTTTTTTTTTACTATTCATGAACGGTAATTTTATTTTTACTTCAAATTTCAAATTTCTAAATTATTTTACAATTAAAAAAAAAATTATTTTTTTTATTTTTTATTATTTTTTTATTTCTTATGAAATTTGAAATTTGATTATTATTTTTTTTTATTAAAAAAAATCACAATTATTTACACCACAAAAATGTTTTTAAAATTTTGATAAATAATTTAAAAACCGCTATTCCTTCCCCGGCAACGGCGCCAAAAACTTGATGAACGAAAACCGGCAGCGCCGATCTTCGCAAATACTTTGGTTTTAATATTTATAAAACTCTCGCAAGTGCACGAATCATTTCGAAGAAAATGATAAGTATACTCCCAAGGTCGATCTAAGGAAGGAATGTATGTGGTTTTTAATTTATTATTCAAACTTTTAAAAACGAAATTAAATCCTAAACATCCTCTCACGATAGTTTGGTTTTTGTGTTCCTAATCTAATAACATAAAATAAACATATATACAGATTAATTAAATATAATCTAATAACATAAAAATAAACATAGATACAAATTCAATAAATAATTATCTAAAAATAAACATATATACAGATTCAATAAATATTCATGCAAATTTTATCATTTATATTAGCGGAGTATTTATGGATATAATAACTAAATTAATTATGCTTGCTCATATTATCTAGGTTATTAAAGATATAAATTGATATTTTATTGATTCTCTCTTTTTTATAGAAATACCACATTTGGTGGGGTTAGATATTCTTTGTTAACTAAACAAATCAATTAACACCTATGGGTGGGGTTGATAACTAATATGCTTAATTAAATTAATTCCTTTTTCTAAGAGATTGAAAATGAACCATTTAAATGCCACCTTTGGTGGGGTTAGACAGTTTAAACTTTATTCAAGGTGTCCAAATTAAACATAAGAATTTAATTATCCGAGTACTAACTTTCAAGTTTTAAAACCACTATTGAAAACATGTTGTCAATACATTTTCACATAATAATTCTTATAAAAACTTTTGAAATAGAGTTTCACTCTAACTACCGGGCGATTGTACCAACAAATAAAAGAGCACTACTCTAAATTAGACCGGATAACTAAACCTTAAAATCTAATTTTCAGTTTTAAGTTTGTAATGAAAAATAATATATTTCTCTCTAACATTCTTAATATAAAATCTTGAATAAAAACAAAATCAATTCATTTTAGAAATTTTCACCTATTTAATATTTCGCAAGCATAACAACGTTATTATTATATCATGTTTATAAACAGCTAGCAGAGTTAAATTTAATCATAGACAAATTAAATATAACATGTAAGAATAAAGCATAAAAATAACTGTAAAGAAAATAAAATCCTTACAGAACTTCGACGCTATTCCCGTTGCTAGAAAACCTCCAAGCGGAATTTGCACTCCCATTTATTGAATCAAAAACTAAATTATTACAAAAACATTACAAGTTCCTCTCAAAAAGAGAAGAACACTAAAACTAAGAGAATTGAACTAAAAACTAAGAAGGAAACTAAGAAAGAAACTAAGGAAAACTCAAAAACTAAGAAATGAGAGAAAGAAAGAAGAGAGAAGTGTGGTTTGAAGGTGTGTTTTGAAGTGAAGGGAAGGGGGGTATTTATAGGTGAGGATGGAGAGAAAAAGTAGAGAAAAAAATGTTAAAAAAATGTAAAAACGTGGATTATTGATTGCTGACGTCATTTGATGACGTCAGCATGACAGGGGGCGGCTGCACAATACCGGGTATGAACAGTACCGCGGCTGCACAGTACCGGGGATGAACAGTGCCGAGTCTGCACAGTACCGTGGATGAACAGTGCGCGTGGATGAACAGTGCGCGCGGATGAACAGTACGCGCGGATGAACAGTACCGCGCGCTGCTGCTTAGGGCGGAGCTGGGCGCTGGGGCGCGGCGGCGCGATTTTCATCTTTTTGACCTTTTCGACCCATTTTGTCCAATTTTTCCATGTTTGTTGACCTTTTCCCACTTATTTATTAATATATTTGTGATGTATTGCTTCAAGTATTCCTGTTTGAGTCTTTAAATTGCGTTTTTAAGCCAAAATACCTGAAAAACAATAAAAATACCCGTGATTCCGAAAAAGACAAATTTATATAAATATATGATAAAACATATAAATATATGTATTTTTAATCAATTAATGTGCATAAAATTATGGTTATTTTAGTGCTTTTTGAGCACTCATCAAAAACCATTGGGTTTTTATGGATAAATACAGTTTCAGTTATATATAGTTAAAATATTCATCCCTATGTAGGTCTTTTTCTCTAGTTGTGATTCAACTAGCAGAACACACTTGTTCTCGCAAACGGTGCCAAATGTTAATAATTTTTTTTGTCAACATTAATGATTAATGCACATTTTGCTTCCTATGTACTTGATAACAAATAATACACCGTTAGGACCATTTACCACCACGAGATATGGCATTCTTTGGCATTTTGATACTTAAGTAAGTATGTGTAATAAGAAGAACGAAGAGCGAGTATCGCTCCTTATAATGCTGAAAGATGAAAAGAGAAGTTTAGGGAGAGAATATAGATCTCGGTGTCTATAGTTGAGATGAGAAATCTTGTTTAAAAATAATTTTATTCAATGGTGAACATTGGTGAATATTTATAAAAAAAAATATCTACCAATGATCATTACCTATAATAATACTTATATTTAAATGCCAAAATTTTATGATTAATTATATTATTGTTGAATAATTTAGAGTTTAAATATCAGTTGTTTATGTATTAAATATTTAGTAGATATTGATACTCATACGTTGATTTAACGTTGAATAAGTTAGTTTATAAGTTGTTAAGAAATTATTATCAAAATAAATCCATAAAAAAAATTACTTAAATTTTTAATTTTTTACTTTTTATTTTACTAAAAAAAATTCTAGAAAATAAATAAAATTTTATGATTTTAATATACATAAATATTTAAAAAGTAATTACAATTTATAAATTTGTAAGTAATAATAAAAAATAATGTTGCTTTTATAAATTTTTTAAATCAAAACAACATTTTTTTGTTAAAAATTATTATGTATAAATTATTATTAATGATTATTTAAAAATAATAATTATAAAATTATTTATTTAATTATAAATTATAAATTAAAGTTAAATTTAAATTTTTTTATATTTATAATTAATTATCATATTAATTTTTTTAATTCCTTTGAAAAACTATAATAATATTATAATTTTTTTATAAAAAGACATTGTCAGAGGGCCTCTCGTTGCAGAAGATGTCAGTTTTCATGACAGGGACCCTGGTGTGATCTGGCCCACAATTTGATGCAATAAAAGATTCCATTATATTGGGAACCGTTGGATTCTAAACGCGTGTGAAGCGTAGGAATAATGATGGCCCTTGGAGCTATTGTTGATAGTAAAAGCACTTAGACCTGGAAATTTTGGGTTTGGAAGGCAACTTTCATGTTTCTTTATTTTCTCTGAGTCTGACCGGTCCTATGGCTTTTCATTGGTACAAAATAACGAAAATATCCTTCTTCTTTTTTAACAATTATTTTGAGTGTTTAAATAAATTTTTATTAATTATTGATTAAATCTATGATACTTATATGATATATGATATTACGTAGTATAATAATATTAAAAAATTCTTTCCTTAAAATTTACACTATTTAAATCAATCCATTTAATTTGTATTAATTCAATTTATAATATTTGATTCTTTTGATTGGATTATATTATTCCAAAAATCACAAAACAACTCAAAATTAATGTTAAAAATCTTATTGGAACCATATAACATATTAGTATGATTATTTTAATTTTCTTTTCTTTTATTAAATAATTTTTAAAAAAATAAAAATATTTTTATTTGCCAATATTTTTATTTTATTTCAATTAATATATGATTGATTAGATAAAATTTAAAAATTATATATAAATACATATAATTTATCTTATTATAATCACGTGACTATTGTTTGAATAGTCACTTCTTTATATGCTTATTTAATATGGAATTAAATAATACATTTTTATTCTATTTTTCATATTAATTATAATTAGATCATTTTTTTATTTGAAAAATTAAAATAATTTTAATCTTAACTTAATTAATATTTAAACGTTTAAGTGCACAATCAATTTCTAAATTTTGTTTAAGTTTACACTTTAATTTTCAACAACAGTGTCTAAGCTTTTTAATTTTACACTTAAAGTTCTAAATTTTTTTATACTTAATTAATAGCCAACTCAATATTTTTAATTTAGAGATAAATGGAAATTTAGTACTTAAATGTAGTAATTAAAAAGTTTAAGGATTGATTTTTTGAAGAAAAAAAATCTAAATATAAAAATTAGAAAATTTAGATACTAAATTATTAAAAATTCTATATATCTAAATATAGACTCGACAAAGTTTAAGAATTAAATATGAGAATTTGTCTAAAAATGACATATTTTTTATAATAGTTTAAAAAAAGATTAAAATTTGTTTTAGTTTTAAAAAGAATAAATTGAAACCTATTCAACAATTTGCAATTAATTTTTTCTCTCTCCTCTCTTATTTCTCAAATACCCCTTTTTTTTTTTCTTTTTTTCACGAAAAAATCAAACAATAACCACATTTTTTTTCACTCTCCTCCCTTATTTCTCAATCACATTTTTTCTTCTTCTCTTATCTTCTTAAAAAAATCAAAAATAAAATATCTCCATTCATCAAATTTTAATAAATAATAAATTATTTTTATTATAAATAAAAAAAAATTATATTTATATAATAAAAAATATATAATTTTTTATAACAAATAACTTATCAAAATTTTATGAAAAATTATTGATATTTTTTTTAAAATAAATTATTTAAGATTACAAAATTAAAAAATAGATTATATTATAACATATATTTCTAATATTATTATAATTTTAATTGTTATTAAGATAACAAATATTTATTAATAATAATTTTATTTAAATATTAAGATATAATTAATTAGATATCTTTAATTGTATCTTGTAGAAAGTTAGATATAACTTCTCAATTTTTTTAATAATTTAATTATTTTTATGAATATTATTTTTTATATCATAATTATAATTAATTATTAAATATAATTATATTTAATAATAATAATGTATTATATTATTTATGAATTATCAAAATACTTAGGATATCATTTTCGTATAAATTTATATTTATTTTATTATAAAATAAATTATTTTTATTTTTTTAAATAAAACTTTAATTTATAATATGATAAAAGAGATTTGTGTATTTAAAATTAATTGTAAATTTATAAAGTGTTAATATTGTTTTATGTTTATAATAATTATGTTTTGTAAAATAGAGTTGATATATATTTATTTTTTAAAAAAATTGATTAAAATATATGTTTTCAAGTTTAAGGTTAAAATGTGCCCTTTTTTAAACTAAAATCAATCTTAGTCTTTTTTAAACTATTATAAAAAAATATGACTTTTTTAGACAAAATATGCACTTAAGCCATATTTAAAACATAAAACCTAACATAATAATAACTTTATAATATCTATTTTTATACTATATAAAGTAAAAAAATCACATTTAAATAATTTTTGACAAAAAAATACCTTTATATATTTTAGATATTAACATATATTATCATTTATATTTTATTTAAAATTTAAAATTTAAAAAATATTTAAGTTAAGAACATTTTTTGAAAACACAAAAACCAATTACATGAACCAATCTAAAAAATCTAGTTTAAATTAATTTTATAATTTTTATTATATTGGATTGATTTTTAAATTTAAATAACTGAATTTATTGATTTAGTTTGAATTTATAAACAAAATGGAACCAAACTTTAGTATGTACACAATTAACAAATATGCCTTTATCCTTTGCTTTTTTATTCTTTAATTATTCAAATTATTTTTTTAATAAACATAAATATAAATAAGTCAATGTCATTATACACTCGAAAAAAATGAGTTTTAAAAATACGAAGACATTTATATATTCTAACACAATAACTTTAAATAATGTAAGATTCTTTAATAAATTTTAATAGTAATTGAGTAAATATAAATTGTAATTAAATGAAAGTATCATCATAAATATTCAAAAATAAGTAACTTTAAGGGTGAAAATTTTAAAGTCTCTTTAATCACATCAATTTGAAAGAACAAAAAGGTGACAAATAACGAATTATATGTACAGGTGATGTTAACATTTTAGTGACATGACCTTCTCTTTGCAAACTTTAATGGTTGGAGTGGCTTTGCAAATTCGCTCCACGAATTAAATTTTATTTTACTTATATTTACAAATATTTTTAATTTCAGCAATTTTATATCTATTTTACTAAAAATAAATAAATAAAATTTAAAATCTTTAAAACTCTTTATTTATCATTCATATCCCTTATCAAATCTTAAGAAAATAACTCTTCAATTTCAATTTATAATAATAAATAATAACTCACCACCAAGATCAAAATCACTCTAATTAATACACATTCATCTCCCTCTGTCTCAATATCACCATTTAAAAACCCATCTAAATTGTTAGAAACACTTTTAGGATCAAATTAGCTTTGAGGTTTGACCAAATTATATATCATTAGAAATTCGAATTTGAACTTTTTGAAGCAAATATACGATTAGTTTTGAAATCAAATTCAAATTGTTTAGAAATGCAAATTACCTACTATTGATTTAATTTCACCAAAAGATGGCAAATTTCCAAGAAAGTTCGATTCTTTTTGAGAAATTAAATAAGAGAACATGAGAAGAAAAAAAATACTTAGATGGATAGGTGATTTAAGATAATAAATTATGGGTTTGTCACAATCAATTTTATATTAAAGGAGTGAAAAAAGATATACAGGGTTGAATACCACCTATGTGTAAAACCTAAGCTTTAAAAAGGTGTATAATAAATACTATGTAATAATAATGGGTTTTTAAATGGAGTTGAAGAGATGAAGATGTAAGAAATGGTTTTATTGATGATGAATAAACGAATATTTATAACTTATTTATACAAAAGAAAAGTAAAATTGTAATGATTAAAAATAAATACAATTATGGAGAGACATGTTTTTGGACAGCCTATCCTTCCCCACCAAGCTATTAGTGGCTACTTCCAGCTGGTGTGTTGGTTGTCACCAGCTGGATCTCATGTTCTTTAACATTCCCCCTCAAGTTAGAATATATGTTAATTATTCCTAATTTGTTAAGTAAGCTTGAGAACTGTGGAAAACTCAGGGATTTGGTAAATACATATGTTGGTTGCTCTAATGTAGAGATATGATAAGTTTTGATCATTCCAGCTTGAATCTTTTCTCTTACTAGATGACAATCGATCTCTATGTGTTTGGTTCGCTCATGAAACACTGGATTTGATGCAATGTGAAGAGCTTCTTGATTGTCACAATATAACTTGGTTGGTTGGGAGTGTTTGATACCCAAATCATCCAAAATATATCGTAACCAGGTTACTTCGCAACATACTACTGCCATAGAGCAGTATTCTGCTTCTGCACTTGATCGTGAGACTGTATTTTGTTTCTTAGTCTTCCAAGAAATTAGCGAGTTTCCAAGAAACATACAATATCCTGTGGTTAATCATCGTGTATCTGTGTATTTTGCCCAATCTGCATCACAAAAAGCATTTAGTTGTAATGAACTAGTTGCTGAGAAAAAAAGACCTTGCCCTGGTGTGTTCTTGACATATCGTAGCACTCATTGAGCTGCTTCCAAATGTGGTTGTCGTGGTTTATTCATATATTGATTGAGAATGTGCATGCCATACACTAAGTCGGGCCTTGTGATGGTTAAGTATATTAATCTCCCAACAAGTCTTCGATAGGATGTAGGATTACTGATGAATTCCCCTTCAACCTTGCTGAGGGATAAATTTTGTTCCATAGGTGAATTGGCAGATTTGGTACCAAGATAACCCATGTCCTCCAATATTTCAAGTGCGTACTTGCGTTGTGATAGAACAATTCCCTTCCTAGAACGTGAAACTTCTATGCCCAAAAAATACTTTAATTCACCGAGATCTTTAAGCTTGAATTGTCTCATGAGATGATTTTTAGTTTCTTCAATGTCTTGTACATTGTTTTCTGTTATGATTATATCATCTACATAGACAAGAAGAGCAGAGAAGGAATTACCATGGGTTCGGACAAACAGTGAGTGATCATACTTGGATTGGTTAAAAACAGCTAGCTTAAGTGTTGTTGATAGCTTGATGAACCACTATCGTGAGGCTTGTTTGAGTCCATACAAAGATTTATGTAGCTTACATACTCGTGTTTCCCCCTTTCGTCCGAATCCAGATGGAAGGGACATGTAGACATCTTCATGAAGATCACCATAGAGAAAAGCATTGTTGACATCGAGTTGTCGAAGATGCCAATTTTGAATAGTAGCAACGGCAAGGAGAAGCCGAACAGTGACAAGTTTGGCTACTGGTGCAAAAGTTTCTTGGTAGTCAAAACCTTCAATCTGATTGTATCCTTTGGCCACTAACCGAGCCTTGTATCGTTCCACAGAACCATCAGGATTATACTTGATTTTGTAGACCTATTTACAACCAACTCGTTTCTTGTTTGGAGGAAGCTATTGAAGCGTCTAAGTGACATTAGTTTCAAGAGCATCCAATTCTTGTTTCATGGCAAGCCGCCATTTTGGATCATTAAAAGCTTCCGCAAAGGTGGTTGGTTCCCTGAGAATGGAAATAGAAGTAGCAAAGGCACGATGTGCAGGTGATAATTGGTCATAGGTAAGTACATGAGATAAAGAATGAGAAGTACCTTTGTCTTTGGACGATGCTGAGTGAGACGAAGGGAAGGACCGAGAAGACAAGGAAGCTTCTACATGATATTTTTGAAGGTAGCTAGGAACATTGGTGGATCGACGAAACCTATGTATGACTGGTGTTGGAGGAGTTATGTGTGGTGGAGAAGTTGATGATGATATTTCTGAAGATGAATTTTGAAGATGAAGAGTGTCTGAGTTGATTGTTGGAAGGACAGATGGTGTATGATCAAGTGATATATTTGGATTGGTTGATTAACGAATGTTGGGTATGTCATCATAAATAGTATCTTCTGATGGAGGAAATAGAGTTGGAGTGTTGACAGCGAAAGTGAAATAAGGAAATACATGTTCATGAAAGATAACATCACGAGACACTAAAGTCTTGCTTGTTTCCAGATTGTAGACACGATAACCTTTGATCCCAGATGGATACCCAATGAATATGCATTTATGTGACCTAGCATCAAACTTGGTGAGTCGATCATGATGTGTAGACACAAAACAAAGGGAACCAAAAACACGAAGATGTTCATACGTAGGAGTTTTGTGAAAAAGGACTTCAATTGTTGTTTTACCCTTGAGAACAGGTGTTGGAGTACGATTTATGAGGTATGTGGATGTAAGAATGGCATCTCCCCAGAATTGTTTAGGAATATTGGCTTGGAAGAGCAATGAACGAGCGACATTGAGAAGATGACGGTGTTTGCGTTTAGCAACACCATTTTTTTGAGGGGTAGAGACACAATTAGTTTGATAAAGGATTCCCTTGGTAGAAAACAACTGGGTCATAGAGAATTCTGGTCCATTGTCACTATGAATGATTTTAACTCTAGATGAAAATTGTGTTTCAACAAGATTGATGAAGGTGGTAAGAAATGTGCTTGTATCAGATTTAGTATGTAAGAGATAGACCCATATGCATCTTGAGTAGTCATCAACAATAGTGAGAAAATAACGTGCTCCATTAAGTGCTAGAATGTGATAACCACCCCAAATATCAACATGAATCATTTCAAAAGGTGCTTTTGTATTGATGGAACTTAAAGGAAATGGATTACGTGTTTGCTTAGCTAATGGACAAATAGAACAATCACTAATGGAACAAAAAGGTGTGTTGATGGAAAGAGAAATTACACGCAAACTATTATTAGATACATGACCAAGTCGCTGATGCCATATATGAGAGTTGTTGGAAGCAGTGTTTGAAACGGAGAAACATCTAGCCTTTTCAGAAATAGTCAGGTAGTAGAGTCCTGCTTTCTCAGTTCTCATCCCAATCGTCTTCCCTGAGCATTTGTCCTGAACAAAGAACATACTATTAATGAAGATGACATGGAAAAATGAGGTTTGAGTTAGTTTGGCTACTGAAACTAAGTTTAATTTGAAGGAGGGAACACACAAGACATTATGGAGTATGAAATTATTTGAGAAATGTATAGTGCCAATATGTGTGACACATGCAAGAGAATGATCAAATGCACATGCCGATTAGTGACTGGAATGTTGGAGCTCATAAAGTTTTGGGAACAGACCATGTGATCAGTTGCCCCTGTATCAAAAATCCAATGAGTTTCTGAATGGAAAACAGTTGCACATAATGTGTTACCTGAAGAAGTAGTCACTTGACTTGCCATGCTACCTGATTTGGATTGATTGAGAAGTGTAAGGAGCTCTTAATATTGGGCAGATGTAAGGTTGTGGGATAGTGTCTTTGTGTCGGAGCAACTTTCCTAAAAGTTAGTATGATGAGCTTTAGAAGGGAAGTCATAACTTGTGTTTCTCTTATCTTGAATTGCTCCTTTCTTCCGACACATGTTGATGTCATGTCCATTCAAACCACAGAAATTACATTTGAGACGCTTTCGACAGTTTTCAAAATTGTGTCCATTGAGACCACAAAAATCACATTTGAGATGACTTCGACAATTCTCAGAATTATGGCCTATATTGTTGCATCTATTGCACTTGAGATATGGGTTCCTTGGTGGGTAATTTTTGTGAGGATATTGTGAACGACTATCTCTGGTAACAAGTGCGGCAGCTTCTGGCATCCTTCCTATGCTTTGAGTGGAGACAGCTCTTTGCTTTTCATCTTGAATAATAAGTGAATATACCTTATTTACTGTAGGTAATGGTTCCATGAGCAAGATTTGTCCACGTGCTAATGTGTAAACCGTGTTAAGGCCCATGAGAAACTTTATGGTCGTTGCTTTTGTTGATATTCTTGTAATTCTCTTCCGGCATTTTCTCCACAATGTGGAAGAGGACATAGTGCATCACGACTATCCCATAAGCTTTTCAATTTGGTATAGTATTCTCCAATGCTTACACCTTCTTGCATGCAATCATGGATCTCTTACTCAATGTGGAATAGGTGCACGTTGTTGGTGTGCGAAAAGCGTTCCTTTAATTCTTCCCATAGCTCATATGCAGTATCACTATACATGACATTTTTTGCAATTTTGGGTGATATGGTGTTGAGGATCCATCCTTTGACAAGAATGTTGCAGCGAGTCCATTGTTTGATTTCTACTTCAAGGTTTTTTGATGGCCTTTTGATTGTGCCGTCAATGAATCCTTCTTTGTTTTTGGTTATTAGAGCCATGAGCATTGCATGACTCCAAATGTGATAGTTTTCTTGATTTAAGGATTGAGCTACGAGAACCATGCCTGGTTGGTCTAAGTGGTGTAGATATAATGAATGGCTAGGGTCATCATACCATTTTGGTAAAGTAGGATTGGTATTGGTAATTATAGACATTTTTTGTTGAATAAATTCGAAAGAACGGGATAGGTTTAAGTGTGTTTTAGACAATAATGACTATTTATGAAATAAATAATGGACTGAAATATGTTTTATCTTATAGAAAATGAGTCAAGGATTACAGAACCGGAAATTTCAGCCACAGAACCGGTCAGAAAGTGGGTGAACCGGCGTCTGGAGTGGCTGGAACGGTGAAGCACTGAACTGGATGAAGACCGAACCGGGTGAACGACGTGTCATTTTTTTTAGCGGCGAGTGAATGACGTTTCATTAGAGTCGTCTTCCTTAGCAACTGCCGCATGTTGGCGCGTGTGGCTCTGGCGAGGCACGTGGAACGCCAATGAGATTAAACAAGGCGCGTGTGAGCGCGTGGAGAGGTATTTTGGCTTGATTTTAATTGCAGATTGTTCGGATTCTTCTAAATAATATGATGGGATGAAATTGAAATTATTTTGTGAATCGAAATTGGTTTTGAAAAAAAACAGATTGAGGAAAAAAAGGAAAAAAATTCTCTGAGCTGAATTTTCTAGGAATTGTTTTTTAAGCTCTGATAACATGTAAGAAATGATTTTATTGATGATGAATAAACGAATGTTTACAACCTATTTATACAAAAGAAAAGTAAAATTGTAATAATTAAAAATAAATATAATTATGAAGAGGCATATTTTTGGACAACCTATCCTTCCTCACCAACCGGATCTCATGTTCTTTAACAGAAGATGTATTTATAAGAGTTTTTATCTTAGTACTGTGTTGTTCATTATCGTAAATTGTTATTGCTGTGTTATTTTCTTAATGTTTTGAGAGAAACACAAAGAACCATAAATTTTAGAAATTTTTATATTTTATTTTCCTTTTTAACAATATACATGCATGAAAAATGTTGGAATGATATAAATTTAACATATTTTTTAAGTTAAAATGATATAAATGACATGAAATTTAATTTAATTATATAGATGATATAAATATAAGAATTTATAATATATTTATAAGTTAACTATTTTAAAAATAGTTGAGAATATCTAGCACAACATTAGAGACATGATTTTTTTAAGTGTCAAGTATTGTGGTAGCGTCCAAGTTTAATTAGTATCATTTTTCAATCATCTTATCGAAATTTTTTAATTTAATAACCATGTTCATTAAATGATTCTAATTTATTACCTTAATTCATCAAATGGTTTCAATTAGTAACTTATTTCATAAAATGGTTCTAATTTACTATCCTATTTCATAAATTTATTATCCCATTTTTGTTCACAATTATTAATGATGAAACTATTTAACTAGTAAGAATAGTAAATTAAAACTTTTCAATAACAGTTCTCATAATGAATACTAATTTCTAAACTTTGGTAATCTACGACACCTATCTCTAACACACAAAAAAAGAGTATTTAATTTTTTTAAATAATAAAATTATTTAAACTCGTTACTTTCACAAGTCAATTACTAGACCGTAAAACTATAAAAATATTATTAAATTATTTTATATTTAATTAATTTTATTTAATTATTATATTTGTTTCATTTGTATTATTTACATTAATCTTTATTTAACATGTCACATATCACATATAATAGTATATTTAAAATAACTCAAATAATTAAATAATATATTTAGATTAATTCACTGTTCAAATATCACTCTCACAATTGTTTTAGTTCATACTAAAGAATAATTCATCTTTTGATTCAGATGTGAAATCCTATGTCTAGACTATACTTACTTCTAGCTAGGAAGAAGTCATCTGTTGTTAAAGAGGTCATAGATGGGTGGAATTTAGTCCTCGACGTAATATAATGATATAAATAAAATAATATAATAATTAAGTATTATAAATAAGATAAAAATAATTTAATAATATAAATGAAATAAAATAACTATTTTGATAATATTTTTGTAGGTTTAATATTTATTATATAATAAGATTGTTATCAAAGTAAATAACATATTTTTTATGCAAATAATTCATTTGTTTTTTTTAATATTTTCAACTTATTGAAATGAAATTTTTTTTATTACACCTACTAGGCATGTAATATTTTTTGGGGACAAAATTAAGCCTATATTATTTTCAATAACTCATCCGCTTTCATGCTCTTTTTCTAGCAGTGTCCTTACCAAAGCAGATCCTTGCCCTAGTAAAGACCGTATTTTGGAGATATCTAACCATTTCATAAGGTTTGACACTATTTTTTTTGTTTTTTGTTTTTTAAATTTTTGTACTCTTTATATCTACTTGTATTTATTTTTTTTACTTAAGGATCAACTTTCAAGTGATTGTTACATTTTTTTATAGAGTTGATTGTTGCATTTTCTATGATAATTAAAAAAATCTTTATTACATTATATACAAAAAAGTGAATGTTTTTAGGTAGCGTCCGATTTTTTGTTAGTTTTACTTTTACATTAATAAATATAATTTTTTTCCCAATAATATATATTTATTATGAATAATTTTATTTGATATTTTTATTGTTATTAACTTTATATTATTCCTTTAAATAATTATTTTAGTCAAATTAAGGGTGATAATTCATGTTATTCATGTTTATTCATTTAATAAATTATATTTAGTCAAATTATTTATGAATAAATCATATTTATATGAACCGGTTATCTTCATGTTTCATATTTCATATAAATTAAAAAAAATATTTAATTAGTATTATTTTGAAGAAAAAATATTATAAAACTCTTATTAATTTATATAAGATTGTGTTTATAGTGTTCATTTTAAATTATCTTCTCAAATAATAATAAAATATATTAATTAAATAAGTTTATATATTATTTTTTCTATTATAATTGAATTATTATTAAATATAATTCTATAAATTTTATTAATATCTTATTTGTATGTCATTGTTATAAATTATAATACCCATGGTTTATAAAATAGTTATTATTATATACTTATTCCTTACTCAAGTAATAAATTATATTTATTTTAAGAGTATTTTTAAAACTTTTTTATAAAATTTAAACATCAATTTTTTACTTTTTTATAATTAAAACAATCTAAAAGAAAAAATTATATTTAAATTAATTTTTTATTTTTCTTTTAAAAATTAAAAGTTTTGAAGTAATACTAATTATTACTTGAAAATCAATAATATCATATATTTATCGAATCTAATTCATCGGCTTGTGTGAACCTATGGATCCAAAACTAGTAATATAAAAATGAGATGATAAAGAAGGAAAATGACATAATAATACTAATAGATTTTTTTCAAAAAAAAATGATGGAAAAAAGATAATAATATAGGAAAAACTTATTTATAAAATATTATGTAATTGTTTAAATACTAACTAAATTGTCCCATTTTATTTTAATAAATTATTTTTTTAAATGTGATTAAAGTATCATGATGATAAAAAATAGCTCTTAAAATGCTAAATTCAATTTTAAATATAAATAAAAAAATTATTTTTTTATTTTATACATTCTATTTTAATATTATATTTATTTTGATTTTACTATTCAAACAAATATTATAATAAAAAAATTCAATCAATTCAATTCTTATTATTATTATTCCATTTTTTATTTAAAAGTGAGCCAAAGTTTCAGACTTTCAGCTTAGTGAAATCCTTCAGTCCTTTGCATGTTACTCTCATGGTCAAGCTTATTCCAAACTTTTACAAGACATGAAAGTTAATTCAAATTAATACCACCTCTAATAGTGTTTTTTATTAACTTTTTCTTTAATTCACATGTTACAAAATTGGTTATGATTTTAACTAGGTAGTAATTAAGTTTAGTATTTAATTACTTAGGCATGCAAAGTTCTACATCATTATATATATATTGACCCAATAATTTTATAAAAACCTATAATTTTAGTCTTTTAAATAGATTTTATGAGATTAAATTGCATTATTTAAACTAAAATAATATCACAAAGAAAGTAAATATTTTTAGACAATTAGGATATTATTTGAAATTTTGGATGTCATTGACCTGCCTATCATCAACACAGTAGTTATAAACGGATCAAACCGGTCTGTGTTTCAAGCGGGTTGAGATGTGTCGGGTTTGGATAACCCGACTCATTTTACATCACTAAATGTCAACATCTGAACTTTTCCTAATTAGTTTTCGGTCGGCAAATAATTCGTTTGCAATAAAGCTCTGATGCATTTCTTTTCACTTGTGTACCGGAATCAATTTTTTATTCTGTAATCACTATGTGACTCGGAATATTACTTTGTTTATTCTACCATAATGGAGCATCTCATAGTAGGAAAAGATCGAGAGGTTTTTTTTATTTTTAAATATAAATATTTATTATTGGATATATGAATTATTTTTAGATTGAAAAATTAAAAAGAAAAAAAAAGAATATATAATTAAAATAAAATACTCTATATAATAGGTTAATATTTTATGTTGAAACACCGTGTCTAACAAATAGTATCATTATTAGGATCTAATTTATATTAAAAAAAATGATGATTTATTATTGAATCACTATAAAAATTGTGTTATTTTTCTAGACTCGTTATAATCTTGAAATATATATTTTTTTAAACATTTCTTACAAAGTTTACTTGCAATGGAGTATATGGTTGGAGATTAAATGAAATAATGTGTTATCTTTTAAGTGAAGATTATTAAGTATGTAAATAAGTCGTATATTAAAAAAATATTGAGTATATAATTGAGACAAAATATATTATCTAATAAATTAATATTTTATATTTAAATTATATATCCAATAATTCTAATTCAACATATATTTATATAATATAAATATAACATAAATAAAAAATGATATAATTAGATTATAATATATTATTAATTATTTTATAAATTTATAAGTTATATTATTATTTATATTATAAGTATTTTTCTCCACAATAAATTAGTTTTTTTATGTTTCCATATACTAACACAAATTCCACACAACAATAATAACACGCATAACACGACACATTAACACTACTTTTAAGCCACTTTCTCTTTTCTCCTTTCAGAGCGTTATTTTTTATTAACTTCTTCAAGAGCATTATACTTTATTCTAATATGGAGCAAGTGGGAAGTGGACTGAGACTGATAGAGACATAATGGTTTAGTACCGTATTAATAGCATATAAATTTAAATATTTTAGAATAATATTATATATATATATATATATCATATTTTAAAAATTATAAAAAATATTATTTTGTAAATAATACATACATTTATCACAATAAAAAAAATAAGTGACTTTATATATTCTTAACCTAATACCTAATTTTAAACAATAAATTTTGATCAATAAGGAAGCTCATATATATGGATTATGTGCACATAATGTTTCTTTTTCCAATTTTAAAGCTAGTAATATTATTTTTAAAATTTAGAAATTAATTATTAAATCAATCATGATTTATTAAATAGGTGAAATTTTAGGATTTATTTTATTTTTTTACACTAGTCCCCAATAATCGAATAATTACTCGGTAAAGTACATGTAGAGTAATGACCTTATTTTGCTCAAAATATTACAATAATGATACAAATAGATTTCAAATTAATATATATTAGTAAATGAATAATTAAATATTATCCAAATGTCAAGGCATACCTTATCACACACTACAAAAATCAGATAATTTAATAGTTACTCATATTAGATCAAAGATGGCTAGCTCGTGACATACGATAGAAAAGAAAAAACTTAAGTAGTGACATATATATGGAGACTATCTCTTAAAAGTAACTGTTAAATAAAAATAAGCATTAAACTCGGTTCATCGAACCGATTTTAAATTGAGTGATTTAAAATGTAAAATCGATTCACGCGATAAATCGACTTTACACGTACATTTTATGATTTTTTTATTCTCATTTTTCATATTCAATATTCAATATATAGCATAAAAAACTAAAATATAAATAATAATACAAATAATTAAAAAATTAAATATAATTAATTACTTGATAATTAAATTTATTACAAAAACAAATAATGTATATACAATACATATATTTAACTTAAATTACAAATAAAATAATATCGTCAAAGTGTAATTAAATTGTGTGAGCAAACTTAGTTGGCTTAGAATCACCAGTATTATGACAAAGAAACTAGACAAAAAACAACTGATCCATATAACAATTCATTTCACTACATACATGAGCATGTAAACATCCATCAAACAAGCAGTATTAACTTCAGAGACATACAAATGGAGAAAAATAGGTTCATAAAACAATACATTCCCCTAAATACATGAGCATATAATCATCCACCAAACAAGTGACTTCAGGCACAGGAATAGAGAAATTAAATCATTAAAAAAAGTACCGTTATGTTGTCATATGTTATTCAATATCATCATAATCTTCTTCTGATTCTTCTTGTGATGATATAATTTGAACTATGTGTTATGCACATTCCTCTCGTAAATCATCAAAAATTTGTTGGTTGTAGCCCGTCTTGTTCCAACCAAAGAACTACATGTATTTACAAAAAATAACTCAAATATGTTAAAAAAAATTGTATATGAAGGAAATGATATTATCACATCATCAATTGGAATTTTGATATTTGTGATGATTTCGCTCATAAACTTCATGACATAATAACCACACATGACTCCATTATTTTGTTATGGAACCTACAAAAAAAATGTACATGATTTTCCATATTTGAACATCTTTATTATTCAATTGTAAAATTAATAAATTAATATTCGCTTGTACATACAATAATTTTTGTCTATGTAAGCTTATGAGATTTTTTAAGGGCAATGCCCCTAAACTTGTTCCACAATTTTCATGTCCTATCAAGGTTTAAAACGGTTAGTTTTTATTAAATATTATAAAAAAATAATAGAAGAAACTAATATGTAGCTATAACTCTTACATTTCAACAACTGCTTTTGTATCTTTACTCAGTTCTATGGAAGCTGAGACACAGTATCAAGCATGATTATTAAACAGATCAATGATTACCAACATCTAATGATCTTGGCCTTGTTCAAACCTTAATGACCAAAGGATTATCAACTTTTGATTTCTGTTAAGCATTAATGCCCTATCACATAATTGTTTAGCTCTGATGCTAACATCATTCTCTTGATATTGATTGATATATGAAGAATCATAGAACATTGCTAAATGTGATGAGTAATTATGTTGAAGTCGATAATAACACACCCTATATAAAAGATATATATAAAAATAATTAGATAATATAAATATAATTATATATGTTCTACATAAATGAAAGAAAAATAAATAGATTGAGGACTCACCTTGTCCACACTTGAATTATACTTAAATTGATCATTTGATATTCAAATAGTTGCAATATGCACTCGATCGATTATAAGTTTGGCCGAGGTTTACACCAGAAATTTCTATTGGAAGTGGCATAGTTCATCCATCATTTATGCTAGATGCCCTCCCAACAATAGTCATCAAAGTGTCAAGATTTCTACTGAAGTTTAAAGCATAATCATAACTATACTTTTTCCAAGGCTTCTTCTTGAATGACTTGGTGCGCGATGATTGGCCACTAGACATAGATTTAGCACGAGATACTTGCTTCGTATCTCTTAAATGTGCCGTATTTAAGAGTGATGGTATAATAGACTAAAAAAAAGTATTATGTATTTTAGTAACAATAAAAGATATAATAAAATAATAGTAGTAAACAAGTGTTATCTTTTAAGTTAAAAAATAGTATCATGTCAAAATTTAGAACTTGAATCGATGGCCAAGCCATATACTTTCCAACCGCCTCTTGGACTATGGTAGCATCAGAAGGCACATGTGGTGGACAATCATGAAACAATGATTGATCAATTACTATTCGCCAATGATTAGGAAAATATTGATTATGAATCATCTGATCATCGCTCAATTGTTGTACCATTCTAATAGTAACAAAGTCTGTTGACGAAGGATGTTTCAACAAACATTTCATATTCTGTAAAAAAATTAAGTGTTATATATAAAAAATAAAACATATAATAAAAATTTAAAAATAATAGATTATATACACCAGAAACTAAAATCTTACCACATATGATTCATCAAATAGAGGAGGACTTCTATGTGGGGTAGCTATTGGATATTTTCTGGTGTAATCCATGAATTTAAAAATAATAGATTATATACACCATGAAACATATTTTGTTTGTACATTATGATAAGATATATGTAATCCACTCACATTCTTATTTATATTTTTCCCATGACTATTATCAATATTTTCTCCATGATAATACCAACATTCATAGCTCAAAAGAAAAACATTACGGATAAGGTGATACTTAACCTCATCAAATTTATGAAATCACTCATTTTTACATTTAACACATGGGCATCGAATCATACTAGTTCCAATATTACTATATCTACAAGCAAATTTCATGAAACTTTCAACTCCAGATATATAATCTTGCTCAATTCTATACTTTAACATCCAAAATTTGTCCATTTTCTATTAATGATATTAATTAAACATATTAATTAATTATGTATCCAATGAATATATTTCAAGTATTATTATATATAAATTTCCTAATTATTAGAATATATATCAAAACATACATAATACAAAACAATTATCATTTTAATCATTTTACAAATGTATTACTTTTACTTAATAAAATATAATTATTTATATATAAATAAATTTATCTACGCACGGTAAATATATATAATCCTTAAAACCCACGATATTTCAGATATTAATTAATTACATAGAAAATAAGCCAAACATATAATAACAAGCAAAATCAAAAACATACATAAATCAAAAATTTATACAAAAAATAAAACAAATTGAATAATAAGTTGAAAAATTAATAGAAATATTTACAAGAATGTTATGAAGTGACTATATGAAGGGATGAAAAAGAACATGGTGTTTTGCAAGTGAGGATAAGTGAAAAAATGGGTATAAAACTTTGCGTATTTTGCTCAAAAAAAGAGTAGATCTGAAAGATAATAAGAAGAGGAATATAACACATAAAACGACGTTATAAATGGTGGTTAGAGGTGACCGAAAATTGAAAAAGAGGGTGGGTGTGAGCTCGGTTTTGGGAGAAATGAAGATTTTTGAGTTTTTACCGAGAAGAAATGAGCTGAACGGTAATATTACGTAGATAGTGTCGGTTTGTCTCATCAACCGACGCTATCCACGCAATTAAAATATTTTTTTCAATTATTATTTTATTTAAACTATGCATACGTACAGAAAAAGAAAAAATAATAATTTTACTATAATATTTAAAAAACAAATACATAAAATTAAATAAAGATATATTTTACGTACGTATGTATATAAATTTAAATATCTAAACAAATAAACAAATTTATATAATTTTAAAAACAAATTGTCTAAAAACAAATTATACTATATATATATTTACATACAACTTAAATTTTAAAGAGTGAAATAAAATAATAATTAATGACCTAAAAAAATTTCGATTGTAAACTGTATGCATTTTTTAATTTTAAAAATAGGACATAGCGTCGGTTGACGGGGCAAATCAACGCTATCTACGTGGATGTAGCGTCGGTTGATGGGGAAAACTAACGTTATCCACGTGGCTAGCATCGGTTCTCCACATTAACTGACACTAACCACATGTATAGCGTCGGTTTACCCTGTTAATTGACGCTATCCACGCAATTTAATTTTTCTTTTTTCAATTATTATTTTATCTAAACTATGCATACCTACAGAAAAATAAAAAATAATAATTTTACAATAATATTTAAAAAACAAATACACAAAATTAAATAAAGTTATATTTTACGTACGTACGTACATATATAAATTTAAATATCCAAACAAATAACAAATTCATATAATTTTAAATACTAATTGTCTAAAAAAACAATTATACTATATATATATATATATTTATATCCAACTTAAATTTTAAAAAGTGAAATAAAATAATAATTAATGACCTAAAAAAATTTCAATTTATAAACTCTATGTATTTTTTAATTTAAAAAATAGGACGTAGCGTCGATTGACTTGGTGAACCGACACTACCGACGTAGCTAGTATTGGTTGACGTGGTAAACTAACGCTACCCACGTGACTAGCGTCGGTTTGCTTCATCAAACGACGCTACGTCCAACGTGGATAACATCGATTCTACACCGAACCGACTTTAAATTCATTATAAGTTGATTTTTTCCAAAAAAAAAACAAATTTACACAGCGACTTAAATACCTCTTTTTATAGTAGTGATTAGGAAAAAAATAAAGTATTATGCTTTCAGTAATTATATATATATATATATATATATATATATATATATATATATATATATATATATATATATTGTATTAAAATTTTAATGATTTATTTTATATCATTTTTATTTTAATTATATAAAATTTGAAATATTAAATTATATTTTTACAACACTTACGTAACCTTGAAGTGAGAATATTAGACTTTGTAAAATAAATGGTCCACTAAAAATAGGATAACAACAACATAGTGAACATATAAGTTCACAAATGAAAAAACTTTATAAGCAACAATTTAGAATAAAATTTATTGTAAAAGGATAATAAATATTAATATTGTTGAAAATATTGTTTATTTAAAACAAATTTTCACAAAAGTAAAAAAATCACAAAAAAATCAATAAAAAATTATATATGTAAAAATAGTTTTATATTGAAACAACTTAATTTTTACTACTACTCATAACTTAATAGAAATAAAATTCATGTATATAAATATATATATAAAAAATTATATGCATAATGTTTTGTATTTAATATTAATTAAAGTAAAATAAATATCCAAAGCATATTAATAAAAGTAAATACACATAATAAAAATCTATCCACACTTTGAACACATAATGATACATTATTATTATGAGAATATTTTTGAACAAAATTTCATTAACATTTTGTTAACTTTATTCACATGAAAATAATTTTAAAAATTTCATTAGAAGAAATAAGTATATATATTTGTCTACCTCTTTTAAGGTTACATATCTAGATTTTAAAGTTCTAATTGATAAAAATTATAAAATTCAATTTGCTTCAAGTGACATAATACCATGGATTATAGAAAATATTACCATTTTTGCTTTATGGATTATTATCATTTGTTTTTATTACTTCTTCATTATATCAATATGTAAAGTTATATTAATTTAATAAAACTTTTAGCTTTTAAATGTAATTTAAAAAGAAAAATAAAAGGAAACATAATTTACTTTTAACTATCATATATACAAATGTAGAAAAAAAAACTACAATGAACTTAATTACCTTTAAAATGAACAATTCTAATGAAATGAACTAGATGATCAATCCTTGTATAAATATGCAACAAAAAAATTAAGATTAAATATAATCACATAGTTGACTTACAAGTTATCAAATAAAATATATTATTTTTTCATATATTTACTTATATACAAATAATGAAGTACAAATAGAATATACGTGAAATATGAAGTGAAATAATAACATTTTAACTAAAAATGAAGTTATTAATTAATTTTTGCATCATTTTATTTATGTAAATTACAATAATAAATTATGACTAATAAAAGTGACCAAAGTATTAAAAAATAATAAAAATAATTGTATAGAATTTTAAAAAATAACAAAAGTCTTCCTCAAACAAAATGCATCTAAAGATGAACAAAGAAAAAATAATAAGAATAGTAAAAAAATACAATTCATAAAATATAAAAAACTTGAGAAATATAATAACATTCTCATAAATATTAAGAAAATTTGGGGATAAATAAAATAGATCAATTTTATTTACTAAAAAAATAATTATTTATCCTAATATTTTAAATAATTTTCTAAATTTCTTATAAGGCAAAAACAAACAAAAAAACCAATAAATAATAGAGAAGAAAAACATTCTTTAAAAGGTATAAAATAAGATTATAAAAGTTTTATTTATAGAATAAGTTATAGATAAAACAAAATACATGATTTGATTTTTATAAATACTTATCAAATAATGATATATAGTATGTGTAATTAAAAAAAATGAGCAAAAATCATCTAAAATGGAAAATGACACATAGAATATATATATATATATATATATAAGATAAGGTAAGATAAGATTATGCATTTAAAAATAAAAATATTTAAAAAAAAGTAAATAAGAGAGATGAAAATAAGTGCTTTGGAAGATATATAAGATTGGATTACAAGGTCATACTTACAGAATAAACTATAGATGAAGTAAAGTATATAATTTGATTTTTTATTTTTATTTTTGTGCTCTAAAATAATAATTAAAGTATAAATGTGAGACAAAATCGTTTAAATAAAAAATGAGGCAAATATATATGGTAGTAAGATAATGGGTTTAATTTTATATATATTTAAAGGTGATTAAAATTATATAATTTATAAATAAAATAAAAAATTAATTATCTTAGTTTCTAGAAAGAAAAAAATATGGTTAAAATTTATTTATTTTAATATGAAAAAATTTAAATATGAATTATTATGAAACATATTAATTTATTTTTAATTATTAAAAGTGAAAATTATAGGGATACGATTTCAACTTGGATTGAAGGTAATAAGAGTGAAAAATCGTACCATTTAAATTATATCAGTTCATTATTTTTATAAAAAAATTAAGAATTATAAAATTAATTATTTAATCTAAAATTTTAAAATAAAAATAAATTATCGATTATCGAAACCTAAAACTCAGGAAAGATATACAAACTCTAATTAACTTGAAACAAAGTAAAATACTTAATATACATGATATTTTTATTTTTGAAAAAATAATAAATATTATCAAAAATATCACCCACCACAACAACCGACACTCCTCCCAATTAAATACGAGCGTCCTATTTCTGTTATTTAGATTTCTAGGGTGATTATTTGTGTAAATTTTTAAATTATTTTTTGTTTTAATTGAAATTATAAAAACATATTAAAAAATCTCATTTTGTTCAATTACATGATAGTACAGCATTAGTATTTGACCAAGAAATCCGAATAAAAAGGAGGGGAAAAAAAAACCTTCAGAAGAATTTGGATAAACTGAAGATAATAATAGATATATCATAAAAGGAATGTTAAGTTTAATGAAGAAATAAATCATATCTTCCTTAAAATACTATCTTTTTTTCTTCCATTTAATGATATAATTTGGATAATGATTAAACATTCTGTTGAGATTTTATCGTAATATATATATATATATATATATATATATATATAAACACTGATTCTTTGTTTGTGCTAGCTAAGTTTCTCACAGAGAGGGGGAAAAAAATGGCTCCTTCAATTTCATTTATCATCTTTCTTTTCTTTTTCTTGTTCATTTTTTATGCTCAAGCTGTTGATGTTTCATATGATGGTAGAGCCATCAAAATTGATGGTCAAAGAAGAGTTTTACTTTCTGGTTCCATTCACTATACACGAAGCACTACTCAAGTAAATAATTAACTAAACAAAACCTTCAATTATTTATTATTTAAATTCAAAATAATTGTTTTTTGATTTCTTACAAATTAGAGAAAAAAAATATCAAACTTTTATAATAATCGAATTTATGTAACAGATGTGGCCGGATTTAATTAAGAAAGCAAAAGAAGGTGGATTGGATGCAATTGAGACGTATGTGTTTTGGAATGCACACGAACCATCTCGACGCAAGTATAATTTTGATGGAAATCTTGACCTAATTAGGTTTCTCAAAACCATTCATGAAGAAGGCTTATATGCTGTGCTTCGTATTGGTCCTTATGTTTGTGCTGAATGGAATTATGGGTATTATTAAATATTAAATGTATTATTTATAATTAATTAGTTTAATTAATAATTAAATATTATTTACTTCAATATTAATTTAACAGAGGATTTCCACTTTGGTTGCACAATCTGCCTGGCATTCAAATGAGGACTGCGAATGAAGTTTTTATGGTAATAAAAATTATTAACATATATAAAGTTTTAATTTTTGTTTCTAACTAATTAATTATCCAAATGTTTTTTTTTCTTCCCTAACTAAAGTTTTCAATTTTGATTTGAATTACAGAACGAGATGCAAAATTTTACTACTTTGATTGTTGACATGGCCAAAAGAGAGAAGCTTTTTGCACATCAAGGAGGTCCCATTATTCTTGCTCAGGTTATTAAATTAATTTTGTCTGACTAATATCATATTTATTAAGTTAATTATAGTTTATTTGTAATTTATTAATTTACACAGATTGAGAATGAATATGGAAACGTTGAGGAAGCTTATGGAGCAGCAGGTAAAGCATATATTGAGTGGTGTGCAAATATGGCTGAATCTCTTAATATTGGAGTTCCATGGATTATGTGTCAACAGCCTGAGGCTCCACAATCAATGGTAATTATAATTATTCATTAATCTTTTTTTCAAAATTAAGATTTTATTTATTTTATTATATTATATTACTTAATAATTATTCTAACTTTTTTTTAAAACATTTATGTATTATAGATTAGCACATGCAATGGTTTTTACTGTGATGGATACAAACCAAAAAATCCAAACACTCCTATAATGTGGACTGAAAATTGGACCGGCTGGTCAGTACTTTTTTAAATAATAAATAATCATTTATTTTTTAGGTTAAATTATAAATTTTAATTACTTATTAATCTTTTTTTCTTCATTAGGTTTAAGAACTGGGGTGGCAAAGACCCTTACCGTACTGCTGAGGATCTTGCTTTTTCTGTAGCACGATTTTTCCAAAGTGGAGGGACATTCCAGAACTATTACATGGTTAAGTTTCATATAATATTACTAAAAAAATTATATATTTTTATTATTATTATTATTATTATTATTATTATTATTTTCTTTTAATAAAAAATTAAGTTACTGTTTTTATAGTACCATGGTGGAACTAATTTTGGTCGAACAGCTGGTGGTCCATATATCACCACTTCATACGATTATGATGCCCCTATTGATGAATATGGTAATTATTGAATTATTACTTTTATATCAAGTATAAAAATGATAATGAAAATAACTTAGAGTATTTTTGTATTTAATTTGATTGATAAATTGATATATAATGTAATTTATTTTAAAAATAATACTCATTCCTTCCACACATTTTAGCAATATGTTAGAATGTTTTATTTTTTTACACATCTATTTAATTATTTTTTATTTTCTCATTTAAGAATAAAAAAATTATTTTTAATTTTACTTAATTTATAATTTAATATTTATTATCATTTTTATTTTATTACTTAAACAAATATAGTCTAATAATATTATTTTTATTAAATTATATTTATATTACTATTTCCATTCTCTTTACATTTTCGTTCTAGAAATTAAACTTGAAATTAAATTTCTTATTAATTATGCCTACTTTATCAAATTAATAATAATAATAATAATAAAATACTTCAGGTAATTTGAACCAACCAAAATGGGGACATTTGAAGCAACTTCATCAAGTTTTGAAGTCTATTGAAAATACTATTACGCATGGCAACATTAACGAGACAGATCTTGGAAATTCTGTTAATGTAAATTCTCCGATCCTTAATTATATCTCATTTTTATTTTATTAATAACTAAATAAATAAATAAAATCATATTTAATTATTATTTTTTTGTGACATAGCTAATAAAAAGTTAATTATTTTCACATATGCAGGTAACAGAATATGCAACAAATGAGACATCAAGCTGTTTTTTTGGAAATGCAAATTCGACATCTGATGCTAAAATTACTTTTAAAGGCAAACAATATATAGTCCCTGCTTGGTCTGTTAGTATTCTTCCTGATTGTAAAAATGAAGTTTACAACACTGCCAAGGTGATTATTAAATCAATTAATCACATTTAAATTTATGTAAATTTTTAATTTTTATTATTTTTATCCGTTATATCTATCTGTTCGTACACCCAAAAATTCCTCCAAAAACAAAACACTGTCTTAATCACATCACATTTCTAAGAGTCCATCTTAACTTTTTGGGCTTGGGCCTCATGTACTGCGGGCCTTAAACTACCTTTTATGCACCAAGCATGCATGCATACATAATAATAATAATAATAATAATAATAATAATAATAATAATAATAATAATAATAATAATAATAATAATAAACTATTAATTGAATTTACATTATATATATGTACAGGTGAATACTCAAACTTCAGTAAAGGTAAAGGAAAAAAACATGGCTGAAGATCAACCTGAAACTCTAAAGTGGGTGTGGAGACCCGAGAATGTTGATGAAACCCTAGTTAAGGGCAAAGGAGACATTTCTGCCCATAAAATTATTGATCAAAAGGTTATTGATGATACTAGTGATTATCTTTGGTACATGACTAGGTAAATATTTATATCTTTTATTATCAAATTAAGAAAAATGAGTAGTTTAACATTGATATCTTTAAAGAAAATATAATTTTGTTCTCTATCTATTACGTAATAGATAATACAAATTTGTTATTTTTATAAAATAGACTTCTTCAACATTTTTTTATAAATATATCGGAATTGTATTTTCTTTACTAATTGAATATCACTTATTCAATTGTTTCTTTATTTTAATAATTTAATAATTAATCAATTACTAATGATTTTTTTAATTTTTCTCTCAGTCTTAATCTAAAAAAAAGTGACCATGTTTGGAGTAAAAATATGACCCTAAGGATTAATGGCACTGGCCAAGTTCTTCATGCATACGTCAATGGAGAATATATTGGTAACTATTGAAAAAATATATATATATTTAATAAATGCTTTATAACTAAGTTTATAACCAAATAGAAATTAATTAATAATAGTTGTTAAATTCTGATTTTTTTTTAATCTGGTGCAATTAACAAACAGGTTCAAAATGGGGTCCGATTAAAGGCAGCGATGTTGCTTTGGAAGAAAGCGTCAAATTTAAAACCGGAAAGAATTTGATCACAATTTTAAGTGTTACTGTTGGGTTTAATGTAAATTCTGAAACCAACTGCATAAACTTATTATTAATTAATTAATTTATTTATTTATTTAATAGGATTATTTAATTAATTTATGATAAACAGAATTATGGAGCTAGATATGATATATTACCAAGTGGAATATATGGTGAAGTGTCTGTTATCGGAAGAAATGGAGACGAGACTATAATCAAAGACTTAGTTGGACACAAATGGACATATAAGGTGGGCTTGGATGGGCTTAAAAGTAATTTCTTCATTCCAAGTTCTGATGATAAGTGGTCGGCCCAACAGCTCCCTACAGATAGAAGGATGATTTGGTATAAGGTATATAAATTAACACTTTAGTCCCTGTTTTTTAAAAAATAAAAAAATCAATGCTTTAATTATATTTTAATTCTTTTTTTATTTAATTGGGCTTAGACTACTTTTAAAGCTCCTTTGGGTAAAGATCCAGTAGTGGTGGATTTACAAGGATTAGGGAAAGGTGAGGCTTGGGTAAATGGACAAAGTATTGGAAGATATTGGCCTAGTTATATTGCTGGAGATGGTTGTTCTACTGAGCCTTGTGATTATCGTGGTTCATATGATAGCGATAAGTGTGTTTACAATTGTGGTCAACCCACTCAAAGATGGTACGTAATAATTATTTATTTAAGTCATTTTAAATAAAAAATTTAGGAAAAAATTTGAAATTTATTTGAATGGTTATAATATATTAACATCCTTTTTTAAAAAAAAAAATTATTTATTATAAGCTATTGTTTTATTGCAATTACAAATATATCCCTCAAATTTCATTAAATAACAAAAAAAAAATTAATTTTAAAATGAAAATTACATTGCCTTTATTGACCTTTTTGGACTTCTTAAGAGTTGTTTGTATTTTTAAGAAATTTAAACAAAATCAAGATACCTGAAGGATTATTGAAAAACCTTAGGAGTTATGCTCTAAATAAGGGTAACAAACGTGTAATATTCATTTGTGTTATATATTTTTTTGGATAAGTTTTGTGTTATTTGTACCATATTTTGTTATTAATTATGTGAAATTTTTATGTTAATTGATACGTTAAAAATATTATTTACTGTTTCTTATTTATGATAATAAAAAATAATAAAACTTTCAAAGACATAAAAATATTATTAACTAATTTTTATTAAATTTTTTATCTGTATCGTTTTATGTGTATCGTGTTAGATGTTACCGATCTTTAACTCTAACTTAACATTTATTAGTTTATGATATGTATTGAATAGGATAAAATTAAGTGATTAATTTTATGAATTTGATATATATTATAGGTATCATGTTCCAAGGTCATTCTTTAATGATGGTGAAAATACATTGATATTATTTGAAGAAATTGGAGGCAAACCATCTCTTGTAAATTTCCAAACAGTCACAATCGGAACAGTTTGTGGGAATGCTTATGAGAATAACAAATTGGAAATATCATGTCAAAATAGACCAATTTCAGCTATTAAGTTTGTTAGCTTCGGCAATCCAAAAGGAACATGTGGTTCATTTAAGAAGGGAACTTGTGAGGGTTCAAATAATACTTTGTCTATTCTACAAAAGGTGCGTTTTAATTTGAAAATTGATAATTTTTAGAGTAATTAACGTTAAAGTAATTAAGTATTTTACTATATAATTTAACCTTTCAGAGTTTTTTTAAAATAAAAATATTGCTATAATATTAGCAAAATTTGTTCTGTACCCTTTATTTTTATATTAATTCTCTACTTAATTTATTTTTATTTCTTCAATACATTAACTAATTCAGTTAATTAATTGTTTTTAATATTATTTATATATGTACAGGAATGTGTTGGTAAACAGTCTTGTACAATTGATGTTTCTGAGAATAAATTTGGGGCAACAAGTTGTGGTGACATTGTCAAGAGACTTGCCGTGGAGGCTGTTTGCTAGATTTTGTTTTTAAGATTCTTTTCAACTACCTTTTTTTTTTAAAATAATGTTTTAGTTTTATATTTTAAGTGTGTTTGTAATGTTGCATTATTGTTTAAAGTAATTATTCTAAGTGTGTAATTATTTCAAATAATAATGCATGTGTATTGTATTTATTTTTCCTTTTTATTGAAATTAACCTCGTTAAATTTATTTCAAAATATTGCCTTCATCTAGTTCCATGAACCCTGCAGTATAAACTAGAAGTGCTGAATTTATTATGCTCACAGTTAACTGAGGCATTAGAAGGGTTAATTTTTTATAACTATTTGATTAAAAATACTTAATTTTTTTATAATTACAAAACTATAAGTGATTATCTTTAGTAATTATGATAGACTAAAATTGCTCATCTTTCATAATTATAAGATTGTAAAAGTACATTTTTTTGTAATTTTTAGACTAAAAATGAAATATAAAGTGTGTTATACCATGCAATTAAACTAAATAAATATTACTTTAATATATAATATTTTTATAATATTTTAATTTTAATTGTATTTTTGATATTTTTTTAAACTAAAAGATATTCATTTAAAGATGAAAAAGTTTACAAAGAGAGCCAAGTTAGAGCCAAAGGTTTTTAAAGGACAATACAAGATAGGGCACATATTACACTATAACTTAATTGAGTTTCTCCAAATACATGTTGATTAATAATATAACTTTCTTAATTGATTTGTATTTATTCAAAAGCACCTTTGTACTTAGTGTTTTCTAAATTATCCACCAAAAAACTACTAATTTCTTCTAAAGATCATCCCCTTCGGATTGTTCATCCAATTGCTTTCATAAGGTTTTCATTCATACAAAGAATACCCCTAGAAGTCAAATCCTCACCAATATCCAATTTGTAGAAGATCTTGGTAGAGAATTCATATTCAATGATAAGATGCTTAATATTATCTTCCCCAATACACAATGACTATAAGAATTCACTCAGATAACTTTACATATGAGATTTAAACTGGTGGCCAAAATGTCATGGGTGCATTGGCACGTATAGTTTGTTAGGAAATTTAAGGGACTAAATCAGTTTTCAAAAACCATCAGCTTTATTTTTGAAACTGAATTGACCCTTTAATATATCACCCTATGCACCATTCTCCTCTAGTAAATAGCTATTTTATATTTAAAACTTACAATATAGAAGCCATTTTTACTAAAGTATCAAAAAGGTCTCGAATATGTATCTCTAAAATAACTTTAGCATCATTAAAAGAAATTTTTCTTGAATTAAATTTTGGTTCCGACTTCCATGATTATCGAAAAAATCACCAACAAAGTTTAATTGTAGTATTTTATGACGGGGGTAAACAAATATTTCGATCATTCTATTTAAGTTGAAAAATTCAATCTAATTTGTCGAATTCAGATTCGATTGGATTGAAAAAAATTATAATTGGATCAAATTTGGACTAAAAAGTATACAATTTGTTTGAATTTGAATTTGATTTAGATTTACATATTTTATAATTTGTTATATACGATTCAAACAAGATTGTTTCAAATCAATTATATCATTAAATCGAATTTGAATTAAATATCTATAAATTCAATTCGAATCTAATTGGATTAGTAAAAAATAAATAATTTCAATCTCTTACTAACCCCTAAAAAAACAAGTTTAAACAAAAACAAGTTTAAACAATCTTGTCTAAGTAAAGTTGTTTACAAATTTGAATAAAGTTATTTCTTCTTAGTTGTCATCTCATATCATCACCTAGATCTTTCTTGCTTACAGAAAGTATATCTAAGCCCAAGATGCATTATATTTTGTCTTAACTTTCATAAAATAATTATTTCTATAATACTTATACCTAGGGGTGAGCAAAATATCCGATCAATCCAAAAAATTCAATCAAATCCGATAAAATTAAGTGGTTTCTATCTGAAGTCGAATTGGATTTTATCAATCCGCTCGGATTCAGATTCGAATTCGGATTAGAAATATTCAAATCCGTATAATCCGATCCGATCTGATATTTTTCTCCTGCCTACCTGCCTCTATATTTTTCTCCTGCCTCCATCTCTCTCCCTGCCTACCTGCCTCTATATTTTTCTGCTGCCTCCATCTCTCTCCCTACCTCCATTGTTAAGTGCTTCTCTGCTGCTGCTTCTATGCTTCGCAACTTCTTCTGCTTCTCTATTTTTCTGCTTCGCAGCTGCTTCTGCTTCTCTACTTCGCAGCTGCTTCTCTACTTTGCAGCTACTTCTATTTCTCTGCTTCTGCTTCTCTGCTGATCGCGCTTCTCTGCTTCTGCTTCTCTGCTGATCGTGCTTCTCTGCTTCTCTGTTTCGCAGCTGCTTCTGCTTCTCTGCTGCTTCTGCTTCTCTGTTTTGCTACTACTTCTCTGCTTCTCTACTCGCTGCTACTGCTACTGCTGTTGCTCGCCATTGCTACTGCTCGCCGCCGCTGCTGCTCGTGCTTCTCTGCTCGCTCGTTGCTGCTGCTGCTGCTCGCCACTGTTGCTGTTGCTCGCCACTGCTGTTGCTGCTCGCCGCTGCTGCTTCTTCTTCTACTGCTCGCTGCTGCTGCTTATTATGTTGCCGCTGCTTCTACTGCTGCTGCTACTCGCCGATGTTGCTGCTGCTGCTCGCTTTTCGTTGTTCTTCATCATCCTTAACAAGAAGATTATATTTTTTGATGACATTATAAGAAAACTTTAAACGATCATAATTTTGTGTTGTGAAATCTGTTTTGGACGAATTTTTTTATGATTCCATATAACTTTTCGATATCTAGGCACACCAAACTATTAAAGGCGGTTTTTCCAGAGTTTTTCGCCAAAAATGTTGTTTTTCATGCTTTAATTGAGCTATAACAAATTTTAAACTACTTTTAAAATATTAAGATCTATCGTGGCTTGGTGGAACAAATTTCATCATTGTAGTACATCATGGTTATTTACATAATTATAAAAATCAATATCATAAAACATTGTTTTTATGTTTTTCGCCAAAAACGCTGTTTTTCATGCTTTAATTGAGCTATAAAAAATTTTAAACTACTTTTAAAATATTGAGATCTATCGTGGCTTGGTGGAACAAATTTCATCATTGTAGTACATCATGGTTATTTACATAATTATAAAAATCAATATCATAAAACATTGTTTTATAAATGGTGCATGTTAATTGAACATTTCATTCGTATTATTAAAGTTTTAGTTATATTATATATAAATGTTCAATACATATTTTAAATCACATGAAATTAAACATGTCCAACATCACCCCACGTCTATGTGCACATTTTTACAATTATTTATTGCAAATGTCTAATATTTGTTTTCTACAACTATACAGATGGTTTTAGATAAAGATAATGATACACTTTATGTGATTGAAGAAGTAAATAAAGATGAAAGTGCAACACAACCAACTCAAGAAGAAGATTCTGTAAGTACTCCAATTCCTGACCTATGCATTGCTTCTAAAGAAGAATGTAAAAAATTTTCCTCTAGATCTAGTAGTGAAGCATGGGCTCATTTTACTATAGAAGGGGTAGGGCAACATCGCAAAGCTATATGCAAATATTGTAAGAAACAATATAAGTATGTGTCAAGCAAATTTGGCATGTCAAATTTGCTTGCACACATTTCCATCGGATGTGATAAGTTTCCCGGTAGAGTTCTTAAGAAACAAAAAACTTTAGCTTTCCATAAGGAAGGAAGTCTTGTACCTCATAGTTTTAATGTTGAAAGATGTAGAGAAAAATTGGTAAGGATGATAATAAAAGATGAATTGCCATTTATTATCGTAGAAGGTGAAGGATTTAAAGAGTTTATTGAAGAGTTACAACCTTTGTTTAAAATCCCTTCTCGGTGGACTATTGCAAGAGATTGCTTGAATTTGTACATTACTGAAAGGGTAAAATTAAAAGAGTTGTTGAATAGAACTAGTAAAAGAATATGTCTTACCACTGATACATGGACATCTTGTCAGAATTTATGTTATATGTGTTTAACTGCTCATTTTGTTGATAATGGTTGGAATTTACAAAAGAGAATCTTGAACTTTTGTCAAGTTCCAAATCATAAAGGTGATACACTTGGTAGAGCGATTGAAGCATGTTTGTTAGATTGGGGCATTGATAGGATATTATGTATTACAGTTGATAATGCAAGTTCTAATGATACTGCACTTACTTATTTGAAAAAATGCATTAATGGTTGGGGTAATGCAATTTTAGAATCAAAACATTTGCACATGCGATGTGGTGCACATATTCTGAATTTAATTGTTGAGAAAGGTTTGAAAGAGTATAACATATCAATAAATAGGATTCGTGTTGTTGTAAGATACGTGAGAGGATCACCAATTAGACTACAAAAATTTAAGAGTGCTACTGAAATGGAAAAACTCTCTACTTAAAAACTCGTTTGTTTAGATGTTACGACAAGATGGAATTCAACTTATTTGATGTTGGATTCTACAACTTATTTTCAAAAAGCATTTGAAAGGTTAGAGATCACTGATTTGGGATACTATCAAGAGTTTTGTCGAGGTGAAATTAAACAAGCTCTGACTATAATGGATTGGGATTATGCTAGACATTTTGTCCAATTTTTGAAAGTTTTTTATGAAGCTACATTAATGTTTTCTGGATCTTTATATGTGACTTCTAATTTCTTCTTGGATCGTATTTGTTTTATTCATGATCAACTTGATATGTGGAGTAAATGCGAGGATTATATTATGATGAAGATGGCTAGTGATATGAAGGTAAAGTTTGAAAAATATTGGGGAGGAATATCTAAAATGAATATGATGTTATTTGTGTCTGTTTTACTTGATCCTAGGCATAAAGAGTGTTCTTTACATCTAAGTTTGCTAGAATTGTGTAATGGGGATGAGATTGAGGCTTCAATGAGTTCTAAAAGGGTAAAAACAACTTTGGAAAGTATGTACGAGGAGTATCATAAAGCGTATTTTCCCTCAAACATAGAAGAATCTTCTCAACCTTTAGAAATGGGTACAGAAGGTTTTGGTTTAGAAGCAGATGCATTCCAACTTTATGCTTCTCGTAAGAGAAAGCATTTAAAAGAAGTTCATACTATGGAAAAAAAATTTGAAGTGGAAAAATACTTACTAGAAGCATTGGTTGATATGGATGATGAGAAATTTGATCTTTTAAGTTGGTGGAATGTTCATTCCTATAGATTTAAGATTTTGTCTTTGATAGCTCGAGATGTATTGGTCATACCAGTATCTACCGTAGCATCTGAATCTGCATTCTCTACTGGTGGTCGTACAATTAGTCCATACAGGAGTTTCTTATCTTCTAAAACTGTACAATCTTTGATTTGCACTCAAAATTGGATTCGTTCATCTCCAATCATTAATATCCAAGAGTCACTTGATGAAATTGAAGCTCTAGAATCAAGTATATTTCATAAAACTTTCAAATATATATAGATTTATTTGTTATCAAATATATATTATTATGTTTATTAACTCATTATTTATGTTTATTTTTAACTTTTTAATTTTCATTGTGCAGATATTCTTGATGGTATTGGTGATTTAAACCTTGAATGATTATTAAAAAGTTGTTGTTATTAATGTTCGTAGAGTGAAGTTAATTTATGTAATTGCTATTTAATTTTTTGGAGTTAAATTATTACTATGTATATTTGGAGTTAAATTATGTAATTAATGTTTAATTTTTTCTTTTTGATTATTTTGTTGAATTATTTTTAATCATGTTGTCACTTACTTTTTTAATTTGTATGAAAAATATTTTTATTTTAGATTTTTTTATTATATGTAATTTTTCATTTTATATGTTGAAATTAAATCAGATTTGGATTTGTTCGGATTGACATTTATAGCGGTTCCAATCGGATTGATATTTCATAATTTTTTTATTTATGTAATTTTTTTAATAGATTTAAATTAAAATTTCGGATTTAATAATTTTCGAATTGGATCGGATTCAGATTGACTTAAAATTAGCAAATTCAGATTTGTTCGGATTGACATGTACAACGGATTGGTTTCGGATTGAATAATTTTTGGTTTAAATAATTTTCGGATCGGATCGTATCGGATTCGAATTGACTTAAAATTAGCGGTTTCAGATTTGTTCGAATTGACATGTACAGCGGATCGGATTCGGATTGAATAATTCATAATTTACTTCGGATCGGATCGGATTCAGAATGACCTAACATTTGCGGTTTCGAACCGATGCTCACCCCTACTTATACCTCATCAATTATTAAGGTATAAAAACTATATAATTATCAAAAGTTTAATGTGATTATATGGATGAAATTGAGATTATTAATAATTAATAATAAATATTATTTTAAAAGATAAATATAATTTATTTAAGAATAAATATTTTAATCATAGATAGTTAAAATTATAATTCGTAAAAATTTAACAATTTTTTTTTAAATAACTATCACTGATAAGATATGAGACAAATAAGGTTATTATAATATTCAAACCGTTGTTTATTAAAGTCGAATATATATTAATATTGTTATTTTATATACATATAATTACATAAAAATATAATTTTAATCATAAGATATATAATATTTTGTATAATTAAATTAAATTTTATTTATTATTATTTTATTTTAGATTGGATTTGGTATCGGGATATTTTTACATTAGGAATGTGGGGATGGGTTCCACAATCACCATAATCATCATCCACAGCCACCAACTGCATTTTCCCCAAATAGTGAAGCATTCAACTGGACCTATTGCCAAAATCCACGGCCACCAACTGCATTTACCCCAAATAGTGAAGCATTCAACTGGACCTATTGCCAAAGAGGGTGAAACGGGGAGGGGAAATAATTTATTTAAGAAATAGGAAAATTGCATAATTAATTAAAATATTTAAAAATAATTTATTTTAGTTATTTTAAATTTTTGAAAACAATAAAAATAATATTATAAAATTAAAAATATGATTTTTTACTTTCATATATTACATTTTCACTATTAAAAATCACTTAAGATATTATTTTACTTTTTTACTTTCAATTGGATGTTGTTTAAGTTAAATTAATATCATTTAGATAATTTAATATTAAACATCATTTGATTAGAATGTATTTAATATTATTAGTATGTCATTTTTATTGTTATAATTTTTAAAATGTTATTTTTTATATTTTTTCTAAAAAATTTTAAACATTAAGTTATAAATGTATTATTATAGTATTAATTTTAATGATGAAACATAATATTTTATCATTTAACAATATGAATTTAATTTTTGAATTTTAAAAAACATTTAAAATATCAATTTGATATTTAACCTTAATTAAAATACTATTTAAATTATTTGCTTATAACATGCATACTATATTCCATCCGAAAAATATATTCTAATTGGCAGTTTTAAAATATAGACAGGTATATTAACACAATATAAATGGTTAATATTATAAAAATAATTTATTAATAATAATTCTATTTTAAAAGAATGATACAATAATATAATTAATATTACGTTGATATTTCATATATTAATTTCTCTATTTTGTATTTTATTTATTGGTAACGATAATAAGAAATTACAAGGATGACCTTCCAAAAAATTGGTCTATCCATATTATAGGGTGGATCAGGAAGCTTCCGAAACAAAAAACTTTCCGAAGTCGTGACCGCCACCGGTATAAACTGACTCTAATCTCTAATATTCATATGAGATTTGAGATGAATAGTTCAAAAATTCCAAAGAAAAGAATCTTGTGGTATAACTCCATCAACGTAGTCTTCTGGATAAAGATATTCTTCATTTGGAATTAACGGCTGTGAAAATAACTCGCCAGAAAAATCATCAAAACCAGGAAACAACCCGAACTCATAAGCATAATTACCCGAACCCATTGTCCTAAACGAATCCATAAACGACCAATCGGCTTCAGCTGCCACATCACCATCTAACTGAACCGTCTCGCTTCCTTCGGAAATTGAAGGAGATTGAGATGGAGACGGAGACGGAGACGGAGACGAAGACAGAGACTGCATCTTTATCTCTGGAACAGAACCCGACTGAGTACTACTATTCGGAGGCTCCGATTTCGCAAACTTGGCAGCTTCTGCCTGAATCTCCGACGGCGTGAGAGACCGTCCACCGGAAATATCCGGTGGGTTATGGGGAAAATTGAATTTGGCGTTTAGACCTCGCAAACAAAAAAGAGCAGCGTCGAATGCACGCGCCGCCTTCTCAGCCGTATCGTAGGAGCCCAACCAAATTCGTTCACGACTGTTGGGTAGCCGAATTTCGGAGACCCATTTTCCCCAGTTTCTCTTTCGTACACCCTTGAATTTAGAATTTGAATCGCTTCTCTCAGAATTAGAAACTTGATTTTGAATACTCTGCTTCACCATTTGTCCTTTCTTTTTTTAATTAATTCTGAAGAAGATGAAGTATTTATAATAAGAAATTGGAGTGAGATTGAAATTGGACTATGTGTTTTAGAGTGAGGTCTTTTGGTTATGTTTTGCACTTTTGCTTCGCGTTGTTGTTGGAATGTGAAGGAATGATTTTGCAGCTCCAATATTTATATGTTGGGGATTTGGGTGGTGGCGTAGTTTTGACTCGAAAGTGTGGCAGTCAAAACGCGCGTTTGAGCAAATGGAATATATAATTTATAAGACTAATTTTATATAACATTATTATATATATATATATATTAAAATTATTTTAGTTAATAAATTCATAAATATTAATTAAATTTAATTAAAATTTTAAAAATTGTTAGATTTTTTACAATTAAATTATATAATTGTGATGTAAATGTTTTTTAATTTAAATATATTAAAATTTACACGTGTCAGTCAATGAAGCAATGTGACTGGCTTACGCGGGGGATTATACGCAAGGAATTCATGGACCACGTTTGACATTGAAATCTCGTGATCGAATTCGGAAACAACTTCATTTTGTACTCTCTTGTCTTTTGTGGGGAGAAATTATTCATTGTAATAATTATATTTTTAATGTGACACTATTCATTATAAAAATATATGTAACAAAATTTTGAAAATGTAAATAAAAAAATTATTTTAATGTTTTAAAAAATATATACACTACGTGAAATAAATTAAAAATAAAATTGTATTGAATAATTATGCTATTCATCAAACATTTTAATGAGAGTGTACTTTTTTTAATTACATCAACTTATCAAAATTATTATATAAATCATAATAATATATTTGCAATTCAATGAATAAATTTTTTATAGGATTTTTTTAGCATTTTCTTATCTTTATCTTAGTTTTTTAATTGATAATATAATAAAATTTAATTTTTAACTATTTGAATTCTTTATTTAGTAAATAACAGTGAAACTAGAAATAATAATACCAAAATCTAGATTTAAATATGGAAATGTTTTGATAAAAGATAACAACACCTGTATAACTTCACATAAATGAGAATTATTATGTGAAGAAATTATCATACTATATCAAAATCTTTGTGGATAAAAGAATTATAAGTGATTTTTATGATATTTATTAAAAATAAAAATAAATGATTAATTTATGGAGAGAATTATTCATATAGTATTTATACGAAAAAAAATCTACTTCTATAGAAAAGAAGACGATAACAGTTAGGATTTTTCAGAATTTATCTTTCCTTATTTGATTTGTTTTGTAACTGAAAATATTTTTAAAAATACTATTCATAATTTGATAATCTAGGTATTATTATCTAATTGATTATTATTAATAAATATTTTATGATTATTTTACATAATACTATCTAATTGATCATTATTAATAAGTATTTTTATAACTATTTTTTCATTTTACATTTTTAACTTTACATTTAATCAATAATTAAAATAATATTTAATATATTTTAGTTTTTTACTTAAAATATATCATACTTCAAGAGATTTTTGTTTAGTATTCTAGCATTTTTAGGAGTACATACTCCATTAAAAATTAAAAATAAATATAAAATACAAGAGGAAAAAAACATGGTTTAATAATAATAAATGGATATAATATCGTAAATCTATATTTTTCACCAAAAATAACCACCTATTACTATTGTAATATATATATATATAATCCTACTTTAAGTTACCATATATATTTCAAATTAATTATACTAATTACTAGCCGTAATAGCGTGATATTTACTTATACACAAACCTTAACCCTTTTGTAAGTTATTTATATTGTAATTACATACTATTAATTTAGAAAATAAATTATATTTATTATAAATTTGTATAAATCATAAATAATATAATATAATATTATTAGTTTGTATAGTTAAGCTTATATAGCTATATTTAATAAAAAAATTGATACATCAATTAGAAATTATCGACATTGTTGTGACATTTTTTCTTTTTTACCTATCTCATTATCGAAATGCGATGTAAATATTTTTTGATCAAATTATTGTAAAATTATCGAGAACATCGTTAAAATATCGCTTAAATATCTTTATCGCATAAATGTCATTTAAAGTCTTATATTTAGACAAAATGTCATGGATATTATGAATATTTTCATTAAAATATCATTAATATGTCACTAAAATATTGTTAAAATGTTAAACAAAATATCAAAAATATAAATTCTTGATTTATTTTTTCCTTTTTTTTCCAACCAATCATTTCAATTCAATTTTTATCATTTTTGCAAAAGGTATTATATTCTTTTTTTTTAATTTGTAGCATTTTTGATATACATACGAGTATTTCTAAAAATAAATAATTAATAAAATTTATTTTTATACTGTCAAGATTTATTTATTTATAATAGTTATAATTAGATAATTTACTTAATTATTTTAAACATTTAAACTACTTATTCTACAATATTTAGAAATAAATAATATATATTTTAAAAATATATGTATTAAATAATAAATTATTTTAAAATATAAGTAATTTTTTATATATATTTTATAATTTTTTTCATATTTTTGATAGATTTTTTATAATTTTCATGATTTTTTTCAGAAAAGTTCGTTGACAATAATAATATTTTTAATATTTTTGTAAATTTTTTTATCTTAATATATTTATTGAAATTGATATTTTAAACCTTACTTATAATATATAAAAATACTTTTGGAAGATAATTTAATGTAAAATATATATGTAATTATTTGCTACAGGTTAAATAATAATAATAATAATAATAACTTCATTAAATAATTATTAATTTAATAGATAACTGATAATATATGTAAAATAAGTATTTTATATATTTTAATTATAATATTAATAAAAACTATTAGCAAGACATTACTCATATTTTAATGGTTAAATTAACACATGTATAGTGAACATATTTAAAAAAATTATAAATATATTATTTAAATTTATAAAATTATAAATATAATATTAATATATTATATTTATTACATAAATACTATCCTATTGCAATTTGTAATAATTTTACCATATAGTTATAACAAGAAAGCACTATAAATGCAAACTAAGTTATGCATATAATATTTTTGTAACATTTTATGATATTTTAATATTATTTATCAAAAAAAAATTAATAATATATTTGTAACTTTTATAATATTTTGGTGATATATTTATTAGTTTATCTATTTTAATTCTTACAATAGAAGTGATAATCGTGTTGTATTTTTCGTATTTATGTATTGTTTGTTTTGTATTTTTTGTATTATGTTTTGATATTAATCATATAGAATTGATGTATTAGTTCAAATATACAAAAATTTAATCAAATTTTTTATATTATTCATTTATAATAATAAAAAATTTAAATATATAAAAAATTATTGATTAATTTATATTAAAAAAATTATCATTAATTATTATATTATACTTGTTGTATTATCGATTTTAACATTAATACCATAATTAATGCACTGAGTACCGTCAATGTGAAGCATGTAGATAAGTAGGATAATTTCTCAAAAACTTTACTGTATATTAATGTATTTATTTATTTATATATAAAGATGATACTTTAATATAAACATTAAAATATTTTCTTAAAATTATTAAACATAACATATCATACATTTATACATCAAATTTATATAAAAAAATCCTTATTCACAAAAATAGCGTTAATCAACTTAAGAATTCTATATAATTTTAGTGGGTAAACAACACCATCAATTCAAATTAAATTTTATTAAAATATATAAGACATATATTATAGAAAGAATTATTATAAAGGCTTCTATATTAAATTATTTATATTATTTGATACATTAAATTATAAATAATATCCTTTAATCTTTAATTTTTTAAAAAATGATCAATTAAAAAATTACTTTAAAAAATAATATTTTAATAAATCACTAAAATAATATATATATATATTTTTAATTAATTTTTTTAAATAATAAAAATAAATAAGATTATTTTCAATCTAAGTCACCAAAACATAATAATAATAATTTAATATAATACACCTCTATTTACTGCCTAAATCCTATAATCTTAAGTTTATATTTAGTTGAAAGAATAAAAAAAGAATGAAAATGATAATGATAATAAGAATAAAATTTAATAAAAATAATATTATTATATTTTTTTAATTAATAAAATTAAAATAATGATAAATATTAAAATAAGACACATAAAATTATAAATGTATTAAAATTAAAAAATAATAATTTTTTGATTTTTAAATGGAATAAAATAAAAAATAAAAAGATAATTATATAAATATATGAAAAAAACAATATTTTAATGTATTTATAAGAGAGAAATGAATATTTTTACTTATGTTAAAATATTTTATATTTTATTTTAAATTAATAATTAAATTAAATAAAAAGAATATTAAATTATTAGAACCACAAAAATGTCTCAATTTTCAAATGCTTTTCAAATCAACCCACCACCTGACAAAACTTCAACGTCAATATAACACGTATCTCCGTTAAAAGACGGAAGACGGTTAGTTATTTCTCTCTTTGACACGCTCCGCCGACTGTGGGGTAATATATCAATTGGCATACGATTTCACCCTTACGTATGCAATTAGGTGATCTCATTAAATAAACGGAAAAAAGATCTCTGCGCAATTAAATTTGCATTATTTTTTATATGCATGTCATCTAGATTTTATACTTATTAATACTACTTAAAAACATAACTTTTTAATTTTAAAACAATTATTACATATAATAAAATATAAAAATATGAGTAAAAAATATATGTAAAATTAATTGATATTACTAATTAGTATTAGAAAAAAATGTCATAAGCTGATTTATTTCGTTCGGATATTTTTCCCTAATAATTCATTCGGAATTAGTAAAAGTCCATTCTAAAAATAATAAAATAGAATGCATGTGATAAATGGTCGGAAATTAAATATGGGGTAAATCGAATGAAATTCACAAATATATGTATCAATTTTTGCAATGTTGAGAATAGAGTTACTTTAAAAGATGGTTTTGAAAATATCAATAATACATCAAGTTTAAAAATGATATCATAAATATCTTAAATATTTTAAAAATATCATAAATATTTCAAACTTAACAGAAATAAAAATTAATAAAAATAAATAATATTTTTAAAAAACTATAAAAATAATAGAAATAGAAATACAAAATGATAATTAGCAAAAACAATTTTAAAAAAAATACAAAAAATAAGATTAAATCTTAAGAAATGGGATGGATTTAAAAATTCAACATTTTTAAAAATAAAAAAATATTTCTAATAAAAGATATAATTTATTATAAAATATGTAATAAAAATGAGGATTAATATTACAGAAGAACCCAACTTTCCTTACAGAAGAAAAAACAACTAAAAATAGAAGAAAGATTACATTGTAAAAGTAGAGATAGTATCTCACTAGAATTCAAATTTCATAAAAATTATAGATCTGATATTTTAGATTTAGATTGTATAACAAAAAGGAAAAAAATTGTTGATGAATGATCTAATGGTATGAGTGTAATCATACAAACTTCTCTGATCATATAGTTAAACCTTTCAACTTGTAGAGTCTCAGTAGCTCACAAAATAACAAAAAGTGTTAAAATTTAGTTTACAAATTTAATAGAATAACAATATTTATAAATGTAGGGAAATGCTCTCACAAGTACATAGTACTAAGATACTTTAGTAAATGAAATATACAAAAAAATTATTAGATAAGACAAAGGTAGGCATATTATTGAACCTAGTGAACATGAAATTGAGGAAGTCAAATGATATTTAACAAATATGAAAATATATAACATGTGTTATATATGTTCATTTATTTATAAATATTAAATGTATTACCATAAATTAATACCCTTTTATGCAAAAAACTTATAATGAAATATTTTGTAAAAATTACCTAGACATTACATAAAATCATAACAAAAATGATGGAATCAAAGAAATAGAAAACCATATCAAACACCTTAGGAGAAAGAATAAGAACTCTTAAAAATTAGATAATCATCAAATGTTAAAAAAGACAGAAATATAAACAAATAAAAGAAAATGATTAAACCTATTGTGATACAAAAGATTTTAGGATGCCAAAAAAATGAATGTAATATAAAATATTATAAATAAAATTATAAAAATTATAAAAAATAGAAAATATTCAAAAGATATAAATTTAAAAAACAATAATTTTAAAGATATAAAAGAGGGTATAATAAAAAATCTTATAGAAAAAGATATTTTAGGAGATAAAGGTATAAGCTATCAGAAAAAAAAATATTGCTTATGAGGAAAAGAAAATGTAGATGTTGGATCTGTAATAAGGAAGGACATTACACTAATGAATATCCTAACATGACTTAACATAAAAAAAAATTAATTTTTGTTCACATAAAGCAAAAATCTTAAAAGAAACTTTTAAGATGGAATTAGAACTAATATAAGAATAAGATATAAATGATACTTCTAATGTTTATTTATTAGAGGAAACTAATTAAAAAAATAACTAACTGAGAATATGAATATTCTTATCAAGAGATGAATCATTTGTATAGTAGTACAAATTCAAATCATACTTATATTAAAGTATGATTGAAATTTAAATGTTACATAAGTTACTATTTACATGTATATGTAAATACATAATCTAGTATGTGTGTATCTAGAAAATATGTATTCCTACAGGAATTTTGAAAACAAGTACCAAAATATTTAATTATAAGAATTGTTAACAATACTTCAATAAATCTCAAAATATACAGATATAATGATAGAAGGAGTGAAATTTTATATTCCTACCATATATCAACAATACAAGAATTGATTTATTAGTAGGAAATAATTTATTAAACTTATATCAACTTTTTATACAATATTTAGACAAAATAAGTCCAATAAGACTAGATGGTGAAACTATTTATGTGTCAAAAGTAAGAAATTTTTTGACTATATCAAAACTAATTTTTATGTAGCAATATAAAAATTGAAAACGTTATGTGATAGACACAAAATAGCTATAAAAATCTTATATAGAAATCATTTTATTAGATATAAAAGAGAAACAAAACTCTTTTCTTACGAAAATTCAAAAAGATAAAACCCTCACAAGTATTAAAAAATATTAAAAATAGTAAGCTCAAAAAAATCATTTAAATCCAAAAGTAAATAATTCAAAATGATTGCTAACATAAAAGTAAGAGATCCTAATAAAATTATTAGAGTAAAATATATGATTGAGTTTGAAAAAAAAATCAAAAACTTTTGAAACTAAAAGTCATAATATCAAGTAATTCAACTCATTTTAGTGGAGGATTCTTAGTTGAAAAAAAAAACTAAAAAAAAGAGAGGAAAAAAGAGTGATAATAAATTTCAAAATATTTGAATAAAGAAACCATTGATAATGGATACTTTATTCCAAAATAAAAAGGCTTATTGTCATTAATAAAAGAGAATAAATATTTTCCTGAGTTTTAATTACAAAAGTTGATTTTGGCAAATAAGATTAGATGGGAAATCTCAAATGCTAATGACATTTAATTGCCTTCAAGGATAATTTTAATGAATTGTTATGCTATTCACATTAAAACAAGCTCTATGTATCTTTCAAAGATATAAGTACTTCTTTAAGAAATTATAAAATATTTTTTGTGTTAACATAAATGATATTTTGTTTTCAATAACGAATTAAATAAATATTATTTGGATATTATTAATATTCTGAAAGAATGTAGGAAATAATGTACTTTATTTTATGATAAGAAAGCAGTAATTGTTCAGCAAAAAATAAATATTTAGGGTTAGAAATTGAAGATAAAAATACATAATTTACAATTATATATACTAAATAACATTCAATAATTTTCTAGAAAATTAAAAGATAAAAATCAATTATAAAGATTCTTAGGATATTTAAAGTATTTTAAAGTATACATTAAAAAACTTGTAAAAGTGCGAAAATCTTTATAAGAAAATTAAAAAAAGATTATGTTTGGAAATGAACACAACAAGAAACTTTGTATATAGATAGGACAAAAACACAGGTTAAAAATTTATCAACTTTATACGATCTAAATCTAAATGATAATTAAAACAAATATTTCACATGAATTTTAAAAAGTAGTTCTAAAAGCAAAATCAGATGAAAAAGATGAATATCTTTGTAGATATACAACTCGAGATTTTATACATAGAGAAATATCTTCCATAGATATGAATTAAACAGGATGAACTTAACAATTCAAAACCAATATTAGGGTCTAAAAACTCTAAAGAGAAATCCACCTTATAGATTCATTTTAATGAAGGTAAAACTTCTAAAAAATGAGTGTACATGGATAAGGTAAAAAAAATAGGTAAAAAATTTACGAACTTTATACCATACAGATCCAAATAATAAAATGATAATTAAAATAGATGATTCACATGAATATTGGGGAGCATTTTTAAAAGTAAAAGTAGATTACAAAGATGAATATTTCACATGAATTCAGAGATTAATAAATTTGTCGATATATATGAATATCTTTCCATGGTCCAGAATTAAATTATCACAATAATGAAAAAAAATACTTAGCTGTCAAAACAAATGTTAAAATATTTACAATATATGTAATAAGTTTTAGATTTATTGCTAAAATTGATGACAATAATTTTGATTATTTTTTAAGTACTAATATTACAGATGATAATAAAAAGAAAGATTAGTCAAATTATAATAGTGGTTTAACCACTATAATTTTGATGTCGAACATTTTTCAGGAAACAATAATAGTTTAGCAAATACAAGAGAATTAACACATTTAACTATTTTTTTCTTGTATAAATGGAACATCCTGATATCAAGATCAAGATAAAGGGAAAATAAGGTATGAATCCTTCAAAGACAACTTGATATTTTATATATAGAGAAGTCTCTTTATGAGACATGAATTAAACTGGAAAAATTTAACAGTTTAAAACCAACATTAGAGTCTAAAAACTCTAAAGAGGAATCCAACTCAAAGATTTATTCTAAGAAAGGTAAAACTTTTAAAGAATGAATTCAAAATGAGAAGGAAGAATCTAACAGTTCAAAAGAGAGTAACACCTTTAAAAAGAAAAGGAAAAAGCTTAATTGAACTGAAGAAGTAGAAAAACAAGACAAAAAAAATTTATATGGTCTATAATGGTTCAAAACCATGAATTTAGAGGAATAACTCACAGAGCTTTCATTAATAAAATAGAAGCTGAAGGTAGTTATGCTAACTATATAATACCAAAACTATTAGGTGGCGTTTGGTTCATGGAATGGAATGGAATGGAATGGAAAGGAAACAATGTTGTTTGGTTTGACCACTGGAATTAAGCTCGGAATCAGGATTATAGTGTTTAGTTTACCACTGGAATAGAATGAAAAAACTATAAATGACCTTAATACCCCTACATACTGTAAAGTTCAAATAATGTCATTTAATTACTATTTTTTCGTGAGACAAAATATATTATTGAAATCATTATTTTTTTAAATAATTACTACTTAATTAAAAAGAAATATATTATTAAAATTATTATTTTTCTAAATAGGGTTTAGGTTTTTAAGGTTTGGGATTTGTGATTTAGGATTTGGGGTTATATTTGTGGGTTAAGGTTTAGGGTTAAAATTATTATTTTTCTAAAAAAGGTTTAGGGTTTTAGAATTTTGAATTTAGGGTTTTAGGATTTGGAATTTGAGGTTTAGGTTTTAGGGTTTTAGGATTTGGATTTAGGATTTAGGGATTTGGGGTTTAGGTTTTAGGATTTAGATTTAGGATTTTGGAATTTTGGGTTTAGGGTTTAGGGTTTTGGAATTTGGAATTTGGGGTTTAGGGTTTTGAGATTTATGTTTTAGGGTTTTGGGTTTTGGGATTTATGTTTTAGGGTTTAGGGTTTAGGGTTTTGGAATTTTGGGTTTAGGGTTTAGGGTTTTGAAATTTTGGGTTTATGGTTTAAGGTTTTGGAATTTTAGGTTTATGGTTTAAGGTTTTGGAATTTTGTGTTTAGGGTTTGGGGTTTTGGAATTTTGGAATTTTGAGTTTAGGATTTGAGTTTAAGGTTATATTTTAGGTGAGGGCAAAATTGGAAAAAAAAAGTTTAGATGAGAATGGAATTATGATTACCAAGGTGAGGAGAAGGAATTGTGATTCCTTCTCTTTTAGTAATCAATTCCATTCCGCACCCCTATTCCGTCCAACCAAACACGCAAAATGGAAGGAATCAATTCTGATTCCATTCCATTCCCTCCAACCAAACATGGGGTTAACTCCAAAAGAAGTTAAAAAATCATGTACAATATTACAACAATAATAACTATTTACATCAAACAAGTTAAAGACCCTAAAAAAGATAGTACGATCACCAGTACTATTAAGAGAAATGTTTTTCACAAAGATAGTAAAGATAGTATGATTATTAGTACTATTTAGGGAAACATCCCCCATGAATACATTGGTCATTGAAGATGAAAAAGACCAATATAGGAATTTAAGTGAATCATAATTGTTGAGTCTCCATAACTTAGTTAAAAAATTTACTTAGGAACATAATGAAGATATAAAATTTTACACTAAGAAAAAAGAATTCCCTAAAGGTAGTAAATTTAATATTCTTGAACGAATAGATCCAATTTTTGTTTATTAAGCTTTCAATGCGGATTTAATTGAGAATATATATTTAGAATTAAATTTAAATGAATTAAATTATTTTCATAAAAAATTCAAACAAATTATCAAGAACTTCAGGAAGAATATAAGAGCAGATGACAAGTTTTTCTATCTCAAAATTTTTAGCTCACTTACAGACTAGAATGGGGAAGTTGCGTTGGTTCGTAGTATCTTATCAAATTAGGGATTTTCAACACTAATATAGAAGTTTCAAATAAACATGTTTTGTATGAAAATAAACATAAGAAAATTATAAAGTTAAGACAATATTTTAATAAAAACTTAAAGGTTTATCTTTAAATAATAATCTGTAATAAGTTACAACTAGTATTATAAAATAGCTAACCATAATTTGGTATCAGAGCCATAGGAAAAGAATACATGATTGGATGGAAAGTTAACGTCGTTAATCATTCAAGAACATTAGTGATATTAATTATAAAAGTCGAGGGCGTTAGAGCTCTTTTTATAAAAATTAGGGACATGTGTGAAGATATGCTAAATATCATAGATATCTGTGATAATTTTTCGATTCTACACTTCTACTAGTAAAGAATAAAGTAAAACAAGTTATATAAGTGTCTAAAAATGTCATAAATTAAACAATTATAAATATATTGATATGATCCAAGGAACATTACCAAAGAGCCACATCCCAATTGGGAATATCATTCAAAAATTCACTTAATTGACTCATTTATGAGTTGTTTTGACATATGATATAAGTGTTTGGTTGTTTGGGCTTGGAATAACTTGTAAGCAATTTGAAACGATCTTAAATTTTGAAAGTTATCCTAAATAGTTATCATTATTAATATTGTATCTTTTTCGTCTGACATCTAATTGAGATGATTTAAAATAATTTGGGAAGGTTACTTAACGAATTACAATTCATATAAAAATAAGGTTTTCCCTAATCGCTCTTTTACTATGTCAAAAAGGCCTCACAAGCTATACAACAAAATTTGAACAGTTTTGCATTATCTTTTAAGATCTTTTTTTAATCTTTAGGATTTATATTATTTCTTTATTAATTCGATTAGTTCTTTATATTTTTTATTATTCTTTTTATTACTATCTTTGATTTGTTGTTATCTTTTATTAATGATGTCTTTAATTAAGATAGTGGTTATCTTTTGTAGGGTTTATGATTTATTTTGTTGCTTTAAATAGATGTAGTTGACTATTTAACAATTTAGATTTTAATATATACTTGTGATTTATATCAAAAATGAGAGCTTTAAGCCTCATTGTTACTTTACGAATTGACTTATCAAGAGATTTGTAAACCTTGTAGCATCCTATCATCATCGAATATTTGGTGAGTAATATTTATAGAGTCAAAGTGAGTGCTATAATTTGAGTACAACTTTTTTATATCTATTTTAATTTATCGTTGGGTCTTTGACCATGTTTCTTGAAGTTTTCAAACTAATTCATGTTTGTAGGTTTCTGAAATCATGTTTATGGGCTTATCATTTGATATCAGAGCCCTAAACTCTAATTTCATATTCCTATCTTTTATTTTTGTTCTTTATTTTCATTTATTTTCTAAAATTCTTGTATTAGTTTTCATCTTTTAATTTTCATTCAGTTTCAAATTTGTCTTGATTGTCAAACAAATCTATTAAAACAAAAACAAACAAAGAAAGAAAGATCTAAATTCAAGAAACAAAAAATTATGATATAATAAAAAATTAGAATTTTGTTCCAAGATTTCTACTTTATTATTTATTTTATTATTCTTGGCCTAATTTCTTCAACAATTAATACAATTATATTCATGCTATCCATTCTTGAGTAAAAAAAAAAAATCTTGGTGTCCATTCTAGTGTCAAGGAAAAAAAAAGAAAAAAATATTATTATCAAATTTGTGCTAGTTTCTTTCAAATGGCTAACATGAACAAAAAGAAGGGATGACCTACTCTAATAGATATTATGCTTGATGAATTAAAGAATTAACAAGAAAGTTGAATTATTTGTAAAAAGTGAGAGTGAGATGAAGTTGAAAATGAAAAGTGAAGAATAAAAAGAAAAGTTGAGTGAAAAAAGTGAATGAAAAAGAGAATGTTATTAAAAAAAAGAAGAGAATGAAGAAAAAAAATAGAAAAAAATAAAGTGAATTAAAAGAAGTGAAAGAGCTTGAAAAAAACAGTTAAATAAAAATAGAGGGAAAAAGAAGAGAGTTTTGGTTCATAAGGATAGAAAAGATACATGTTTTTGTCCTAAAAAATATTTTTATTTGCCTAGCGTTCAACGGATTGATTTTATTTGATTTCACCAACAACCTAATACCCTAGGTTCAAGCATCAAGTTTATATTATACTTGGACTGTCAACTCAATATAGGGTAGCCAAGAGGTTACTGGATCATGACTTTGAACCAAGATTCCCTGCACCATCTATTTCCAATATTATAACGAAGAATCGAGGATGAATCTTTTTGAGGAAATGTGGAATGATGCTATCCAAGAAGCATCACGAAAAGGTCACCTTTTAATTGGATCTATTACTCAAAAAGTCACTTAATGAGCTCATTTACAAGTTATTTTGATATATGCTACATTGTTTAGGCATGCATTAACTTGCAATTAATTTAAAAAAAATCTTGAGTTTTGAAAGTTATCATGAAATATCATTATTAATATTGTATCTTTCTCGTTTTATACCAATCGAGATGATTTTAAATGATTTGAAAAGCCTACTTAACAGACTACAATCCATATAGAAATAAAAAATTTACATTTCTTCCGTTTACTTGGCCAAAAATGTCTCATAAGGTATACAATAAAATATGAAAAAAAATTATTATCTTTTAAAAAAATCTTTTTATTTCTATCTTTTATTTTTGTTATCTTTTATTAGTGATGTTTTTTATTAGGATATTGGTTATCTTTTTTAGGGTTTACATTTTATTTTGTTTCTTTATATAGATGTAACTGGTTGTTAAACATTCAATTCATATTTTAATATAAACTTTTGATTTATATCAAAGTTTAGAGTTTTAAATCTCATTGTTCCTTTACAAATCGACTTATCAAGGGATTTGTAGATCTCGTGGCATCCTATTATTATTAAATTTTTGATGAGTAATATTCGTAGACTCAAGATGAATATTATAATCTGTATATTATCTTTTAAAGATATATTTCAATTTGTCGCTCGATTTTTAGTCATGTCTCTTAGTTTTCAAACTACTTCACGTTTGTAAGTTTTAAGGATCATGTTCATGGGTTCGCATCATGTATGTAAAATATCTACACAATATATGTGTTAGTTGACATTTCATGATGTAATTGAATTTTTTTTAAATTACATAAAATAGCACCCTTAATACTTATAACAATAAAAATAATACTTTTATTTTAAATTAAAACGTGTATGAATTAAGGTTAATAATGTTATTTTTATTTTTATAAGTTTTAGTTGTGTTAATTTTTTTTTAATTTATGAGTATAATATATTGTAACATAAATGTAGGATGAAGTACCTAAATTATCACTTTGTTTAGTGTGTGTGTTGTATAGTCCATTTGTATAGAAAAAGTATTTTTAAATCCTTTTGTTTGTTAAAAATGAATCCGACAAGGATAATGTTAACTTATCATCCCATTTTTCATTAAATATAATAGAATAATATGTGTTACGTGTGTGTTTATATTTTTCGATAAGTATATACACAAAAAATTAATAATTAGTTAAAAATTATTCAAACTTTTTAATAAAAAATTTATTTCAAAATTAAACAATTTTTTTAATAAATCTTAAATAAAAGTTTTCATTGTCTAATATCTAAAGTCACACATAAGATAATAAAAATTTAATTTATATTTAATAAAATAAAAATTACTTTATTAGATATATGTCTATCGACGTGGATCATAAATTCAACAAATTTAAAAAAATATTTAAAAAAATATTAATTATTAAGTAATATATTATAAGTCTATTAATTATTAAAATATATATAAAATATATAAAAAAGAAAAAATATTAAAATTATATCGTGAGAAAGAAATGATGCATTTTTAAGGAGAGAATTTTTAACTTGTTATTTATCCAGATACCAAATAAAAATAAGCTTCTCAATTTGACAATCCTAGAAATCAATTATCCATTTCATGTAAATATTGAAATTCACAGTCATTCTCAGTGCATTTTCTCAGCAATAAACATACAAAAAATAAAAAATCTTTTCTTGCTCTATGTTTTCAAAAGGAATATTGGATCACGCCATCCGATTTAATATATCCCATCATAATAGAGCTGAGAGGGGTGAATAACACTTTTAGATTTAAGGATTCTGATTTTAGGGAGGGGGGGTTAAAATGACAACGTTATTCTTATTTAAAATGCATATGTTCTTGATATTTTAATTTACTTTTCGATAGTTAATTAACTTATAATAACCTATTTAATAATTAATGAATTTTTATACATTTTCGTGTGATATTGAATAAATCTATAATAATTTTTCTAATAATTAATTGATATTTATATATTTTTGACATAATTATTATTCTTATGTTTTTTTATTTAATTTTATATCTTACGTAAAAAAGTTATAACTAAATGTTAAATATTAAAAATTAAATTAATTAATTTAGATTAAATAATATTTTAATAATTATTTTAAGATTGGTAAATATATTTAAAATATATTTTTTATAAGTTTTGCTATTAATAAAAAAGTATTATTTATAAGTTAAATTTTTTATTTAAAATATATTTTTTAATTATTAATTTTTATTTTTAATAATAAAAAATATATGAGCTTTTTATCGATTTTATTTTTAAATATAAATAATACGAAGTCTCGAAAGTGGGAAGTCCTAAGTATGAACATCCACAAAAATGATATTAAACGTTTGGTTCCAATAGCTATGCCATTGGGCTATGGACTGTATTTTAGCTACAAAGGCCCATTGTTGGCCTCATGTCCAGAATCATCTATTCATCTACGACGTGCTGCTTAGTTGTTAATCAGTAGGTCATCGGCATTATCCATGTTTTCACATCGCGTCCCACTTTCTCAAGGCGCGTGACTTAATCAGGTGCACGTAATATTCTTCTTCACATTATTTATGGATACAATATTTTTAATATATTTAAAATAATTATATATATATAATTAAAGTTTATCCTTATAATATAGAATAAGGTTATTGGATATTAGTTCTTAATTCAAAGAATAAACACAAGGACCTTAATTCAAGGAATAAAACAAGGAGCTTAATTTAAGGAGTAAAACAAAGAATCCTTAATTCAAGGAGTAAAACAAGGAATCCTTAATTGAAGGAATAAAACAAGGAATCCTTAATTCAAGGAGTAAATCAAGGAATGCTTAATTCAAGGAGTAAATCAAGGAATGCTTAATTTAAAGAGTAATTGAAGGAATAAAATTTCCTTATAAATAGCTATACAATTGTAATGAAAACATGAAGAAAATAATACAAACTAGAGAACTCTTTTGTGTAGAGTTATTTCTTGTTTTTTCTACATGGTATCAAAGCAGGAAAATTAACTTGCTTCTGCTTTATTATTATCTTAGCATCTTCAATCTTTGAAATGGCTGAAGACAAGCCGCTAGGATCAGAAGCTGAAAGTTCATCAGTGCTTTCCTTCATGAATATGCATGAGGTGGATGTCAACCCAAATCAAAGATTAAGCTCAATCTTGTTGAATGAGTTTAATTACTTGCCTTGGTCAAGAGCAGTGTCTCTGGCTCTAGGTGGAAGGTCCAAGTTGGGGTTCATAAATGGAAGCATCGAAGTACCTGATGTTTCCTCACCAACCTATGAATCCTGGCTTAGTAAGGATCAGCTCGTTATGTCATGGCTCCTAAATTCCATGGAACGTAAATTAGCTGAAATATTCAGTTACTCTGAATCTGCATACCAACTATGGGAGACGGTCAAGGAAATGTATGGCAGTCAAAATAATGCTGCACGAGTTTTTCAATTAAAGAAAGACATCTCAGATCTGCAACAAGATGGCAAGCCTTTTGTACAACTCTTAGGAAGCATGAAAAGCATGTGGAATGAGTTGGAAATATATCGTCCTCATACAACCGATGTAGCTCTGCTACGAAAGATAGCAGAAGAAGATAAGATATTTCAACTTTTGTCCAGTCTGGATTCAACATATGAAGATATACGATGCCATATACTCATGAATACAGAACTTCCTTCCTTCACCAATGTATGTGCGACAATTCAACGTGAAGAAGTAAGAAGGAAAGTCATGAACAAGGATACAATGGCTAATTCACCTGAGGCAAGAGCCTATCTAACCAACGAGAGGAAGTACAAAGGGAAGCATCCAAACTTGAAGTGTCAACATTGCAACCATACGGGCCATGTTAAGGACACATGTTGGATTCTACATCCAGAATTAAAACCTGATTTTATAAAGGATAAGAGTTTACAGAAAGTGAATCGTACTGGACTCCGTGCTAATCATGTTTTTGCCTCTACCTCTAATGGGTCTGATCCATTCAAGAACTTCACAGCGAATCCAGCTGAACTCATGAATGAGTTTATGTTGTATCTTCAAAGCAAGACAAGAGGAGCTAGAATTGACTGTGTGGATAGCATAGAAGAAGGAAACTCGACAGCATTGCTAGGCAAGTTTGCGGGCTTCTTGGCAGATACAAAACTCATACCACAAGAGGACATGCAAGGTATCATAAAAGCCTTTAAAACTGCTCTTAAAATAAATATGTTGCATGATTTTTGGGTTGTAGATTCAGGTGCCACAGATCATATGACAAACCATGTGTCAAAGTCTCATAAGTTTGAAAAATTAGCAAATCCTTCTCAAGTTTCAATTGCAAATGGTGAGAATGTAAAGGTTTTAGGAAAGGAAAAAATAAAATTAATGTCAGATGAAATCGAGTCGGTAGTTTTATATGTACCTTCCTTTCCTTTCCAACTTCTGTCTGTAGGAAAAATCACAAATACCTTGAATTGCTTAGCCATTTTTTCTCCTCACAATGTCATTTTTCAGGATTGTGTCACCAAAAAGACGATTGGTGAAGGGTTTTACTTAGATGGTCTCTATTACATATCCAAGAGCAATCCCAGAGGGTTTCAAGCTAAGTTTAATCCTATCCAAGATAATCAATTGTGGCATCAACGTTTAGCTCACCCTTCTCTACCAATTTTGTCAACTTTATTTCCAAACTTAGGAAATGATGAAATTGCATGTGAAACTTGCCACTTGTCTAAGGCCACTAGATTGCCTTTTAATTCTTCCTTGTCTAGGGCTAGTAAGTGTTTTGAACTAGTTCATTCAGATGTATGGGGACCAATTAATGAATCTTTTGATGGTTATAAGTATTTTGTGATTTTTGTTGATGATTTCTCTCGAGTCACATGGTTATATCTTTTAAAGTCTAAAAATGAAGTTATGGAAGTATTTAAGGACTTTCATAATCTTGTTAAAAATCACTTTTCTTCTAAAATTCAAACCTTAAGGTCTGACAATGGCACCGAATACATGTCCCATATCATGAAACAATATTTGAGCATTCATGGCATTATGCATCAAACAAGTTGTGTTGGCACACCTCAACAAAATGGTGTAGCCGAACGCAAAAACCGGGACTTACTTGAAAAAACTAGAGCATTAATGCTACAAATGAATGTACCAAAGAGATTCTGGTCCCAAGGGGTTATGACAGCTGCTTACATCATCAATAGATTACCCAGTCGAGTCTTGGATTTCAAGTCTCCTCTAGAGGTCATGAAAGGAAGGAAAATTAACCTTTCACACCTTAGAGTCTTTGGTTGCATCTGTTTTGTACATATTCAATCTCATCATCGAGATAAATTGGATCCTAGAGCTGTTAAATGTATTTTTCTTGGTTATTCATCTACACAAAAGGGATATAAGTGTTATGATCCCCAACTTAGGAGATTAATTGTGTCTAAAGATGTTCGATTTTATGAAACTAACCCTTTTTTTAGCAAGTCACATGAAATCACAAGTCAAGGGGATGACATCTTGGATGTGTTTCCATTACCAAGAATCGAACTTAAGGCTCCACAACAACAAGATCCCAGCTATGTCAACATTGATGCATCTCTCACTGAAAATAACAATGAAGGGTCTCGTCTTAATGGTACACTGCATGAAGATGGTGATAATCAAGATGATCCTCACAATATGGTACAAGATGTGAACGAGTGTGAGATAACTCCTTCTGCTCCACGACGTAATCCAATGCGTGTTAGGCAACCTCCCACAAGACTTCAAGACTTTGTCACCTACAAACCCACACATCCCATCTCAAATTATGTGTCATATAAGAGAGTGACACCAACCCATGCCGCATTCCTCAGCACTATATCGAGTTACAGTGAGCCTCAAAACTTTCATGAGGCCAACAGCCAAGAGGTGTGGAAGGAAGCCATGCAAGAAGAACTTAAAGCCCTAGATCAACACAACACATGGAGCATCACCAAACTTCCAAAAGGCAAGAAAGTTGTGGGTTGCAAATGGATCTATAAGCTCAAATTCAAGTCAGATGGATCAATTGAGAGGTATAAAGCAAGATTGGTGGCTCGGGGATTCACTCAAACATTCGAGGTGGATTACAAAGAAACATTTGCACCTGTTGCAAAAATGAACACAGTAAGAGTGTTACTGTGTGTGGCTGTAAACAAGGGGTGGTCCATGTACCAAATGGATGTGAAGAATGCATTCTTGCATGGTGATCTCAAAGAAGAAGTCTATATGAAATTGCCACCTGGGCATCCTCAAAGCAATGAACTGGATTTAGTGTGCAAATTGCACAAATCCATTTATGGTTTGAAACAGTCCCCACGAGCTTGGTATGCCAAGCTAAGCTCAGTTCTCACTAGTGTTGGTTTCAAAAGCAGCAATGCCGATTCCTCACTATTTGTTCGCACAGGAGCTATGGGCAAATTGGTTGTGCTGATTTATGTAGATGATCTGATAATTACAGGTGATAATGCTGACGAGATTTTCAACCTCAAACAGTCCCTCAGACAAAGGTTTGCAATTAAAGACCTTGGGATATTGAAGTACTTTCTTGGTATAGAAATGGCAACCTCGCACAAGGGACTCTTTCTTAACCAAAGGAAATATGTCCTAGATTTGCTTAAGGAAGCTAACATGAGCGATGCTAAACCAGCCATTACCCCTCTTGACAGCAAGCTCAAACCTAGCTTGAAGGGCACGCCACTCAGGGATATAAGTTATTACCAACGACTGGTTGGTAAGTTGATCTACCTAACAATCACCAGACCTGACATCACATATTCTGTAAGTATTGTGAGCCAATTCATGCACTCCCCAACACTTGAGCATTTGACCCTTGTTAAAAGGATCTTACGCTACTTAAAAGGATCAGTGGGTCGTGGTATTATCATGAAGAAGAATGACAACACACAAATCATGGGGTATTGTGATGCTGATTGGGCAGGGAATGCAATTGATCGCAAGTCCACCACTGGCTACTGTACATTTGTCGGTGGAAACTTGGTCACATGGAAGAGTAAGAAGCAAACTGTCATTGCCAGATCAAGTGCCGAAGCAGAATATCGTGCAATGGCTTCAACTGCGTGTGAGTTGATATGGCTTAAAGGTCTTCTGTGTGATTTAGGTGTTCCTACAACTCTTCCTATGTCCTTATTTTGCGACAATCAGGCAGCTATGCATATAGCATCAAACCCAGTGTTTCACGAGAGGACGAAACACATTGAAGTTGATTGTCATTACGTTCGTGAACAAGTTCAATCACAGGTGATTCAGACACATTATACAAGAAGCTTCGACCAACTGGCTGACATCTTCACCAAGCCCTTGGCTTCTCATCAATTTCAACGACTTTTGTCCAAGCTTGGATCCATAAATCTTCTGGATCCAGCTTGAGGGGGAGTATTGGATATTAGTTCTTAATTCAAAGAATAAACACAAGGACCTTAATTCAAGGAATAAAACAAGGAGCTTAATTCAAGGAGTAAAACAAGGAATCCTTAATTCAAGGAGTAAAACAAGGAATCCTTAATTCAAGGAGTAAAACAAGGAATCCTTAATTCAAGGAGTAAATCAAGGAATGCTTAATTCAAGGAGTAAATCAAGGAATGCTTAATTTAAAGAGTAATTGAAGGAATAAAATTTCCTTATAAATAGCTATACAATTGTAATGAAAACATGAAGAAAATAATACAAACTAGAGAACTCTTTTGTGTAGAGTTATTTCTTGTTTTTTCTACAAAGGTTGATCACGACTACTTAACCATATGGTTTTTTAATAAAATTATGTACGAATTAAATTATAAAATCTATACTTGAAACAACTTAAGAATCATTACGATTCAATAACGATTTTTTATTCGTAGATAACGGTTGAAACTAATTATTAAAAAATAACTAAAAAAATAATTTTTAAAATTTTTCATTTTTTTTAATAAATTTTAATTATTAATTTTTTTTAATAAATTTTTTAAATCTATACTTGAAACAACTTAAGAATCATTAAGTGTGTACGAATTAAATTATATAAATTACATAAATTTATATAATTTTATGAAGTTTATTTTTTAAAAAAAACTTAATAAGATATTTATAAATGTGATTATTTTGTTAAAAATAATTTTTTTATACAAAATAGTAAAAAATGAAAGAAATTAATTGATTTATAATAATATCTAGGTAATTTTTTAAATTTAAATATAATAATATATATTAAAATAATTTTTTTAATTTTTTAAAACAAAAAAAAATTAAGTGACCCATTAAAAAAATAACTAAAATAATCCATTTAAACAAATCATAAAATACAATCAACTTAAAAATATAATTTAATTTGTAACAATGTAATTGACATATTATTTGCAATATGATGAACATTTTAATCACAAGATACTAATTTTGACTGTAATTTAATTTTTAAAATAAATATATAAAAATTTAAAATTTAAAATAAATAATCAACCGCGATAGAGTGCGTACTGCGTAGGCATTCAAACGTTACTTCTGAAATTCTACAAAACTCTTCTTCCTCAGATAAAATCTCACTCGCAATCCTCTAGGGTTTTATACTCTCTACTTTCTTAATCCTTATCCCTATTTTCATTGTTGTCTCAATTGCACAGTCTCTAACTTTGAGGTTACTTTCATTCCTCGTTTCATTATCTTTATGTAAATGGCTTTTCTTAATTCATTTTCAATCTGATTTTTTTTAGAGAATTTAGAGAATAAAGGATTGAGTCTAATTTGGTTGGGTTTTTCTTTCTTCTTTCTTTTTTATTTGGAATTTAATTTAGGCAACCATTTCAAAGTAGAAGTACAAATGACAACATCTCAGCTCACAGCTTCCTCAATTTCTGCTAGGAGTTTGCCCTCATTTGAAGGTCTTAGGCCTTCACCGATTAACTTTGCCTCGACAGGACATGTGAGTTTAGTGAATCTCAACCAACGGAGTTTCAGAAGTCTCGTGGTCAAAGCTGCCACTTTGGTTGCATCTAAGGTAATAATTTCGTTTCAAGCAGGTTGACTTCCTTTTTGTTTGACCCCGTATTTGAATTGTGAGACTAAAGACTGATTCTTTTTATGATATGTTGGTGGGTTTTCTTTATTTGTTAATGGAGTATTTGAATTGTTTTGAAAGTTTTATCCTTGCAATGCTTAAGCATAATAATGGGCATTATCCACAATTCTAATCGATAATTAATGCTTGTATGTTTTATTATTTGTATATAAATCATGTTTGGTTGTAATGTAAATGATAATAGTAATAGAAATTGAGTTCGATGGAAACAATAGGTTTGTTTGATTTAGTAGTTGAATCTGGTTAATTTGAAATAAAATTTAAAATGAAGTAAAATTAGAAAGTAAAACTTATTTGTCTTCTAACTAAGGAAAAGAAAAGAATATATGATGATACAAATAAGTGTGTATTTCAAGGTATTCTGATGTGTGTAGAAGGAATTAGTATTTGTGCTTGTGGTGAATTCATTCTATTGCATTTCTGATTAACAGTTAAATTAAATAGGTAATCATGGTTAATTTGTGTTCCAGTTTAGAACTTGCATGTTTTATCCATTTGTTTAACTATCATAAGTGGAAATATATTAGACTTGCGCCCTTTGTAGCTGTGAACTTGCGGACTGAAACTTTAGATCTTTGTTTGGCACTCATTATATTTTTTTGCTGTGGATGATGACACTGTTGCGGCAAGTAGTTGTCTGTGGACCTCGTGGTATTTTTGTATTTGTGGATCCATTTTTAGTTCTGAATCTGACTTGAATAAAGCTTAGTGCATGTTTGAATAATAGGATGCGGTATTAGAAAATGTGTTTTGAGACATTAGCATTTCCCCGCCCTGCGTTTTGAGTGAAACAGAAAGCACTTTTAATGTCATTGGAACCACTTTTGAAACAATAGAAAGAGGACTTGCTTTTGACCCCCCCAAATAAATAAATAAACCATTTTTTGAACCCCCTCTATCTGTAGTGCTTTGCTTCCAAACAAGGTCTTCATTTTATCTTCTTTTTTTCTCTATCTAAAATAATAAGTCCTTCAATTAACAGTACACTTCTATTAAGCCATTGGGTGATAGAGTGCTGGTGAAGATCAAAACAGCAGAAGAGAAGACTAGTGGTGGAATACTACTTCCAACAACAGCACAAACAAAAGCACAAGGTGGTGAGGTGGTTTCTGTTGGAGAGGGTAAAGAAGTTGGCAAGAAAAAACTCGACCTTAGTGTTAAGGTGGTCCAATGGTCTTATTTTGCTTTCATTTTTTATTTGTCTAATTTTGTAGTTAAGGTTCTCTATAGTCTTGATATCTTACCAACCAATCACTTGTAGGTTGGTGCCCAAATTGTTTATTCCAAGTATGCAGGGACAGAACTGGAGTTCAATGGTGCAAAGCACCTTATATTGAAGGATGATGACATAGTTGGTATTCTTGAAACAGATGATGTCAAGGACCTCAAACCACTGAATGACAGAATCTTGATCAAGGTGTGTTTATCTGATTCTGGGAAATTTTCTTTTGAAGTATGCATTGATTAAAATGATCTTATGTGGTTCTAGTTTGTGATAGAGTATGTTGATTATTGATCCTCCCAAAAGCACAAGTATAGGTTGTTTGGAGATGGACCAAATATCTTTTACACATTTAACACTCCCCTAAGGTGTGGTAAATGAGAGATGTATACACATCGAAGGGACAACCCTTGTAATTCTACAATTGGGATTGTAGAGGCTTGAATACAACATATCCCACTCTGATACTGTGTCAGTTATTGGTCCTCCTAAAAGGAAAATTGTTGGGAGGTGAACCAACATATCTACCTTCTAACAGTTTGTATATGGCAGCTTACAAACAGTTCAAGCTTTATTATATTTTGGGCAATTTTCCCTCCTAAATCCTAATTACTGTACAAACTACATGCCTGTCTTCATCTTACATGTATAGATAGCTGAGGCTGAGGAAAAGACAGCAGGAGGCTTGCTGCTGACAGAGGCAGCCAAAGAAAAACCCTCCATTGGCACTGTATTTTGCTTTTTAATTTTATTGCAGTTGGCAGGATTGAGTACTGTTTAGCTTTGTGATAATGTTAATGCTTCTTTTTTGTCCTATTAAATGGAACAGGTGATTTCTGTTGGAGCAGGTCCTATAGACGAGGAAGGGAACCATAAACCATTGTCCATTACTATCGGTAGCACCGTAATGTTCTCAAAATATGCTGGAAATGACTTCAAGGGTAAAGATGGTTCTGACTACATAGCTTTAAAGGCTTCAGATGTAATGGCTATACTCTCGTAGTTGTCCATCCATTAGCTCATTGTGTAACTTTTTATATTTTATTGAAAAACTTCAGAGTATATGGTTTTGAATTGTCACATTTGAGATGCCAAGATTGCAATTAAACCTGAATGGGTTAAAGTTGCTTCTTGCAATGCCCTGAATTCATTGATTAGGATGGAAAAAAAACAATTTAAATTATTTAAAAGTTTTCATAAGGATGATCAAATTAAACTTTTTTGTTTTGTTTCTAAAAGAACTTATTACATTTACAAGTTACAAAGAAAAATTGACCCCTGGTTTCGGCTACAAGGCAAAAAGATGTAATCAAAGTTATCCAGTAGAAAATGTCTAGGCAAAGACTGCCTAGGAAAATTTTAGAAATGGCAATTTGTATATATGTCGCTAGGTCCTAGAGTTTTCAACGTAGCAATCACATGTTTAGCTTCATGAGTGGTCCTTCATAGCATTTACAAACTGAGAAACTGACTTTAATTACTGAGAAGGATCTATAGACACAATATCTGCTGCCGGTTCTTGCCCAAAAGCACCCCTTGTTGGACCAGTATGGCAGTAAATGGTAAGAAATAATGCCCCACTAGAGGCCGAATAAATTGTCTTGATAATGACACTAAAGCTACAGGAAACCAGCCAGCAAAAGTGTTATTAGCTGCTGTATCATTAGTATCTCACCTGAGATCTTGGGTTCACATCGATTGTTTGATGGCTCCATGCAAGATCGGCAAGAAAATTCGTCAAGACGAAAAATATGCATCTCCTCAATCTAGAGAATCTTTAGCGGTTAAATTATGCAGCTGCATTATCATCGTACTGTCCCCTCCATGCATTACCACTGTCGGTTCCACTACACGCTTGATTAGGAAGTGGAACATTACCAAGTTCTCCATCCAAGCTCATCTGCTGTACTTCAATAGAGGACAATATTCTTATGCTCTGAACACAGCTTACAAACTCCCTGGAAACAAAGAATGGTTGAGAAAAACTCAAAAACCAAAATGTGAAATTCAAGTCATTAGTCATTGACTTACTCCCATGGATCGTCACCAACAAGAAGTATGTCGTTTTCATGGTCCACATAGACAAGCTTCCAGTCTGTCCGCTGTGGATCTTCTAGTTGTCCTTCAATGCCAAACATGCGGGCCATATCATGCCTTAGTTCATCATATCCTATGTAGCGAGTGACATCAATGCGTCTTCCAACGGAGCCACGCTTTTGAACCTGTACCAATTTTAAGTAATATTAAGCATTTTGAATTCTCACAAAATCATGCAGGAAAATTTTCCTTGTGTAATTGAACAAAAAGAAGCCAATTTTAGAAGACCAATCCCTGCTTAAATTATCGGAAACTATATAATTTTCTCAATACTCATGCCTCTAGTGATATTACAATGACTGTCTGTTTTTGCTTTTGAGATCATGTAACAACACTTCTGACCAAAAAAAAAATTAATCAGAATTGCTTAGTTTATGACATAAGCACAACCTATTTTTGACTTAAACTACTTTAGAAGAAGCACAAAGGAAAAAGGGGAAAAAAAAGAACATGTTATGAATGCTAATTCAAGCTAAGAGTTCTTCGACCCAAAAAAAATAAGCACTAAGAGATTAAAGCATAACAAACCTTGGTGTATGTTCTCATACGTTGGTTCTGGCCAACCCATAGTCCATTGTTCAAAACTCTAGCTTCATTGATAGCAACATCGTTTGAGCAGCCAGGCTTCATTGTCATATTTGGCACCCCAAACAATTGAGAGCTCATTCCAGCAGTTGACAAGTCTGTTTCAATATCTCTTGGAGCACTTCCGTAATTTGAAAGCAAGTTCTGGAGATCTTTCTGAGAGTCATATCCCCTTGACAAGAGAGTGTCAGGTGCTAATCCATCAACATTAGCTGCGAAAGGATGATTGTTCCGACCTTGGGATTGGGCATCACCATCCAAACAGAAGGTGGGAAGTTGGAAGCTTTGTTGGATTGTGCTAGCATCCAAACAATATGATGTTCCAGAAGAGGCTTCCAACTGATCATTAATATTGCCTTTATATTTAAGCTGGTCAGGTCCTCTTGAGTTAGGAAAATCATGTTTGATCCGATTATCAAACCTGCTTTGAAGCCCTTCGACCAAATTACATGCAGGTTCGACCATCGAATCACTCATAAGTACATGTTGTCCTTGCTGATTTCTGTTCATGAGGTTTGAGGGGGGAATCTCACAATTGTTAGTAGAAGGGGAGGTTGAACATGATGGAGCATCACCATCGGTAAAACCAGAATTGGCTCTGATAGCTGTGAGTGGTTTGTGTTGGCTTTGAAGTTGACTGGCTGGAATTTGTTGAGATTGTGTTAATGCTGAACTTGAGAAATTGTTTATGCCCATGACCTTATCTGTTGAGAAGTTATTGCTGCTTATTGGTTGTTGATGATGCTGAGATGGAGACAATGATTGGAATTGATTGTGTATCTGCTGTTGTTGCAGCAATTGAGGCTGCATTAGTGAACCAGGCGCAGAAAGCAACTGTTGCTGTTGCTGTAACTTCTGTAATAACTGCAACTGAAGCTGTTGGTCTGACAATCCCTGTTGTGACAACTGTTGTGCTTGTGGCTGATATTGTGCTCTTGGAGAAAGGTTTTGTTGAAGAAACTGCAATGTGTTTTGCTGAAAATTCGACAACTGTTGCTGCTTTTGCATGTAGCCCGGTTGCGTGTCCATTTGTTGCAGAAACTGAGAGTGTTGTGGCAATGATGTTGATTGAATTGAATTCTTAATTGAGTGCACACTTTGCTGGGCTTGCATATTCCCGCTTAGTAACTGCTGTTGTTGATGCTGGGGGTATACAAGTGATTGCTGCAAACTTTGATTTTGAATCTGGGTAGTAGCAACCACACCATTATTTGGAAGAGGTTGGCTTATTTGTTGCTGGTGCAGTATTTGTGGATGTTGGTGTATTTGCTGAAGTTCTTGCTGATGTTGTGGCATTCGTTTCCTTTTCTGTGGTTGCAAATTATTCTGAACCGGTTGGTTAGCAGGATTCTGTAACAATTGCTGATGTTGTTGGTTCATTGGAGTCTGTACTAATTGATGCAATTGCTTCTGTTGAGGCCATATCATATTTGGCTGTTGCATTTGACAGACCTGGTTCGGTGCTGTTACTTTATTGATCTGGATGTTTGGCCCAGACCCCACAGGGGATTGAAAATTCAGTAACTTAGATGGATCATCAGATCCGAGGTTATTGTTCAGGGAAGATGAAGAAACCATGGATGGAAAAAGTCCTGACTGAGCAGACGGTAATTGATTATTCTGCTGCATGCTCATCCACTGTACTAAGCTCAAGCCTGGAAAAACTGAGCTTGTGGTATCCTTCATGCCAAATTCATCTCCAAGCCATGGCATGACTCTCTTGAAAGCATTCTCTACATCAGATTCATCCTCTGCAAATATAATCCAATAGAACTTCAATTGACCAAGGAAGCGGGGTTGGAATCAGATTCTCCTAGTTCACTTTCAATAACATGCAATTTATGAAACTACAGTCGATTGTCAATAACAAAGAAGCAAATTTTGACCGAGGAGAGGCATTTCACTTCAAGACTATTGACATGGGTTTGTTTACCTCAGCTTCTATTAAAAGTCATTTTTTCCCATTTGGTTCATAAGCACTTTGACAAAGTTTCAAAAACATAAACAAATAGACCCCAAAAACCATGGAAGTAAGAACCATAAAAGGGAGTTTGTTCAACAAGTTTTAATTTTAAAAGACACATCAAACGATGCTTGAATACTGAAAAGATTTTGCAATATGGAAAAATGTTTAGTCAATGTAGTTTGGCATCAGATTTGATTTACCTGGCATCCCTGGTTGTTTGAAAAACTTGGGTCTGAAAAATGGTGGAGGACATATGTAGAAAGGAGTTATAACAGGCTCAATTTCCCAAATTGAAACTCTGCTAGGCCGTTCTCCAGCCGTTGATTCATCCCAACCAACCTATCAAAAGCACAATTATTAAGCAACAATGAGGTAATTTCACAAAAGTCAGAAAAATGATCAAACCATACCTGAAGATTGCGCCACTGTGAATTTTTCCATCGCACGGAGTCCAAATCACTGATTCCAGTAATTGTGCCCATGTATCTCCGTACACCTGACTCTTCTGTCTCAAACATCATCCTGAATCGCATGCCCAGTGAAACTTGGGCATACATTGCTTTAGTAAACTTGGCTAAAGGTATGACAAACTCTGAACGGCTTGCCCTGTTAAAATTGGACAAATGTTTCTAAGAATCTAAATCATGAATCCTAAATAACATTTCATCACTAACAATGACACAGCCATCAAAACATTTTATAAAGGTACCTCGGGTTATAAAATATCGTAAATGGGCTGTTATTTGAAGCAGCATGAGCAGCAGCAGCAAGAACTCCAATGTGCATGCTATCACTGGATATGACTGACGAGGAGAGAGCTGGCTGCTGTTTAGCTCGTCTTATGCCCAAGAGCATCTGCTGTTTTTCATCTCTGGAGAAAGAGGGAGAGAGAGAAAAGAAGGAGGGGGGGAAGAGGTTGTCTCAGCTAAACAACATAAAGAGCAATATCTACTAAACGACATATTTTCCCAAAGCAAGTTGACTATTTCGGGACTTCACCCTTAATATCGGGCTTTGAACACCTGTTGTTTAGTTCTTTTGGAAGTGAAAAATGTGTCCTATTGACTAAAAATGGTCCTTTAGTTCTCTGAGTTTGGATCAAAAACCCCCAAAAGGACCAAACAACAACTATTTTTCTTAAGCAAAAGGACTTTTGCAACCATTTTCTCAATACTTTCTTATACCTTATAAAAAGAACAGAATCTCCAGCATAGAGTCTTTTCGTGCTAACGAAGACGCTCCATCCTGTTGTCAACAGGTGTCTCTTCGGTTGGCCTGGAATAAAATGTAAGAATTTTATGAAACATTCTGTCTATATCTAAAACCTAAAATCTAGAACAACTTTTTTCTTAGATTGCTGAAAATAATAGATTATTCCTGATTTTCTTTAAAACATATCAAGCAAACAAGTTACGATCAAATGCAGCCAAAAACTAGAAGAAACACTGCAGCCTATAAATCTGTCCACTAGTCATTGATCCTTTATAGAAACCCCTTTATGTTCAAACAAATATCAACCATGCTTAAATAATTAGGGCTCAAACTATTGCCAATTTCAAAGACTCCCTTAGTATTAGAGCTTTTTCCTACAACTTATACATCAAGATTCTTAAAAATAATTAAAATTAGAAAATGAGATAGAAAACAGAAGCCAAAGTAATATCCTTGTAAATAAAAAATTCAGAGTGAGAACAGACATAATGGAAAGTTAAATGCATGTAAGATCAAAATGAAGTAACATACTAACATGGTAAGCATTTAACATACATGGTCAACAAGTGTGGTTTATAAACACTACTTGCTCAGATAACAAAGTCTCGACAAATTATCCTCAAATCAGAAACTGCATAGAGAACAAAAGGAAAAGGGGTGGGAAGACATTTGCTTAGGAACATTACCGCGATAAATATGTTTGAATGTCCATGCATAGTCATGTAAATCTCGAGCAACTAGCTCTTGTGCAGGTGGTTGCATTGAAAAATCCTAGCAAACATTTCACAATGAATTTTCAACATTTTGTGATAACATGTCAGACAATATTTAAGGTCATATTGTAAAATGTCAAAAACATATTGTACACACCAAAGGAGGGAAGATCTTTTCAGCAGCACGTCGAGGAACAGAAAATCCACCATGAGTACTTGTGTCACTTGCGGTGAGAGTTTTGCAGAAAAAATCAGCAGGTTGCTTATTTTGCTTTAGACCCACGTCAGAAGCCAGTAGTGCTTCCTTGTCATACTGTAAAAACAAATCTGTCATACTTTTTTCCACATCCATTAATCTAACAGATTACAAACAAACTCGATGCATAGTTTAAATATCAAAATGAAAGGCTGACCTACTTTGTTTACTGGCTGGAGTGTCATTTGCGCATAGACTTCATCTGTCTCTGGATCAGCCTGATTCATAAAATATAGATCTAGAGTAAATGTCTAAAATCCAAAAGAGAAAAAGTGTTAAGAGTTCGATATCATCTTTAACATAAGACATGCAATTTTATACATACTCAATGACAAGACAGTCCATAAAGAACTTCCATTTATACATTGAGACGTGGGTAATAAAAAAGTTACAACAATAAAACTCGTTGTTAATGATGTTGTTTTACTTATTCAACAAAACATTACATTTTTTCATAAGGCTTAAAAGTAAAATTGATGCGTGTAAAATTTTCATACATGCAACGTGACATTATGAAGCATACAAATCAACTTAGAAGGAAGATTGGGATAACATGGAATGAAATCAGCCTCCTTATGCATTGAATACGCAACCTACAAGACAGCCAAAGATATTCATCAGACAAGAGTTGAAAAAATCATAACGTTTTGCACCGGAATTTAAAGAACCTACTTGTTCACTATGACCTTGAGGAAAGTAAACCACAAGGCTTCCAACTGCAGGCAAAGAAATCAATGGCCCAGCACAAGCATGCCATAACTCTGAATTAATATACTTCCATTCTCCTAATTTCCATTACCAAAGAACATATTACCAACTTGAATCCTCAGATTCGATACAAAGGTAATATAAGAGGAAAACATCTAAATTAAATTATAATCTTGAAAGCTCCGAGGGAAAAAATCTAAATTCAGCAATATTGGGAAAAATTGACTCCATCCCTCCATTCAACCTTAATAAAATCAACTACAGAGACTTTGTCTTTCATTTTGGAGGAGTAAACTGCAACTTTATATTATCCATCAAAATATATAAGAAATAATGAGACTAAATATTTAGAAGTCAGAACTCAAACATAAAAGTATTGCACAAATGTTTTTTGAAACATAAAATTAAGGAAGGATATGAGTTGATTTTTCTGGCAAACTAATCAAAAAAATCTAAAACATTAGGGCAGTTAAAATCCCCCATAAAATTTAGGAAGAACAAGAAGATGAGGCAGAACAAACAATTAGTTACAAAAGGCATAGAAATGAAGAAAGTAAGATCATCACCTTCTCCAGAACTTGCCACAAACCCATTTGAAGGAGTCGTCCTCATGTTGACAATTTATGAATTAAAAAATTTAAAGAAACTTGACTCCCTTCTCTGTGAACTAGTAGTTATTTACCATAAACATAAAATGAGCAACAATTTCAATAACCCCAAAAGGGCAACACCACTTTTCCAAGCAATCAAAAAGTCTGAGAGCAATTTTCAAAAGCTTAATAGAATGCCTCTCAGCTTGAGCAGAGTAGTTAAACCATGGTCCCCAAATGAACCACAGGCTTTGCTTAGCTCAAAGGCTTTTCCTCCAACCACTACCTTTCCAAAATTTAGCTTTCCATTTCAGCTATTTACCCAGTGACCCAGCTCAAAGATTCAAGATTCACATCAAAAAGCAAAAATATATCTCTTGAGTGTCAACTGCCGAATATGAAACTTTCTCCATCAACCCACATAGGCTGAAAAAGTGTAGGAAGAAGAAGGGGAAAAAAATCAGAACTTTGCTATCAAAAATCTAGAATAAGCAAAGCGAACCACAGATTCCATTTAAAAGCTGAGTCAAAACTCCAATTTGGAAAAAAACCAAAGTACTGCGTTCAGGACCAAACCTGGTGAAAAATCAATCAAAAATAGAAACCCAGAAACAAAAACGCAAAACCCAAAATAGAAAATCACAGAGCAAAGACAAGTAATTGTTCTTTTCACTTTTATTTTTTGGGATGAGTGGATACGTGAACAAGGAATTGTCGACAGGGATCAAGGTGGAGAACACTGACTTATCGCCGAGAAATCGGAGGCCAACATTGTAAAGTTCAGACAGCTTTTTTGTTTTATATTATATATTGAATTATTTGAATGTAAAAAGCCAAAATGGAATTAGAGTCAAGCAAAGGTTTCACTTTCGCTTAAAAGTTCAGAAAATTTACTCCAGATAATTAACGAATCAAGTAAAAATAATTTCTTTCTTTCTTTATTTTGGAGAGATTAACTTAGTTTAATGCAATAGTTATGGGATTCTCCACCACGCAGACAATATTCCGACGCAATTTCTCTTTTTCGCACAAACATTTAATCGAATTCGAATTCCTGCCTAATATTCCACCTAGATTCCTCAGAATTTTGCACAAAAAATTATTATATATTTTAAATATCTCAATATCTTTTAATTTTTTATTTAATATAATTTAATTATATTTATTAATAATATCATCTTATATTATTTATATTATATACCATATCTCACTACACTTATAAAACAATATAATATAATATTTTAAAATTGAGATATGTATCATGTTTTTTTTATTTCTTTTTGACATTTTTGAGATTGAGAAGTTGGGTCAACTTTACTGTAGATTATATTCTTACCACAAATTTCCTCACTAGTTTAGTTTTGTTTGGGTGAGTAGTTCAAAAAGCTCACTTTTTTTATCATTTCCAAATCCAATAATTCGGTACAAACTAGTTAGAACATTTTTATTCATAAATGTTTAAACACAATTTAATTTAATGGTAATTATTATTTTATTTTTTACTTTTTAGAAATGATTAATTTATATAATTAAAATTATAACTTTTATAATTTTCTTAATATAACTAGAGCATCTTAAACTTGTTGTATATAAAATAAAATGATTATTTTTATGGTGATTATGTCAAATATTTTACCAGCATTTTTCCTAAGTACGTGGCATTTATTATATATTTTTTAGTTTTTTTTTATTTTTTATTTATAAAAATTATATATAGTTGAGTTAATAGTATTAAGTTCACGTTATTAAAATATTACAATTTTTGTGTGAAATTATTTAATTATATTATTGAGTATATTAATTTGTTACAATTACATAAATAACAAGGATTAAAAGAACTTACATTTTTCTTTCTTTTCTTCAAAAATACCATAATTTTCGTTCCTGTATGATATGAAAGGCAACTTAATCTAAACTTCATTTAAACTTAATTAGATGAATTAAATGGATTTTATCCTCATTCAACTTCATTTAAATGAAATCTAAATAAAATTTATTTCATATATATTCAACTAAATTAATTACATTTCATTAATATATTTAAATTACATGAATTTTAATTCATTTATAATTCATCAAAAAATTAATTAACAATTAATAATTTATCAATCTAATCTAAATCACTCAAATTAAACTTCAATTACAACTATTTAACATATATTAATAATTATTTAATATATTAAAATTTTAAAATTAAAGTATTTATTTTTAAAATAAGTTACCTAAATTTACTTTTCATTTTAATAAATAAAAGGATAAAAACCTTTTAAATATAAAAAGATAAATAAAAAGAAAAAAATATTTAATTAAAGAATATTTTTATATACATTAAGTTATTATAAAATTATAATTAATATAATAACTTATTATTTATTAAAATAATTAAATATATTTTTTAATCGATAATAAAATATTAAAGTAACATAATGCAAGAATACCTTTTGTTAATTAAAAGATCATTTTATCTTACAACATAACAATTTATAAGGATGCTTCCTATATAGTAATTGACAATAAAGGCCAAGTCGCAAAAGCAGGGATCTCCGATCTTCACATGCCATGATTTCGGCGATTCTTGCCATGCCACATCATTATAGTTCAAATAAAGTTCAATTATTAATAAAAAAATTATTTTTACGCATAGTTTACATAATATAATCTAAATAACTTTACATTAATAAATAATTATACAATTGCTTTAACATTAAATATCATTAATTTTAGCATCAATCTATCTTAATATATACAATAATTTATTATAATATAAAATTTAAAAATAAATTGTGAGAGGCTGTCTTTTACAATAAAAATAAGAAAATAAAGGTCAAAGATGGTGCGTCACAATTATTAAATCCATATATAAGTACGAAGAATTGCATATCCTGATTTTGAGAGTCCCAAAAGTTGGACCCTTTCATTTAAAAATAGTAATTTGTACGACCTCGAAGCTCATGTTATTTTTTAATTAAAAATGTTAACTTTTTTTGTGATAAAGATGATGCAGAATAATATCAATATTTATATTTTAACAAAAATAAAATACCAATATTTTTAAAATAATTTTAATAATATTTATAAATATATATTTTTAATTAAGAAAAACATATAGATAAATATCAATTTAATATATTTATAAATTTACTTGATAACGCAATTAAGTGAAAAACATAAAAAAAAAAAAATCAAATTTGACCCAAAAATTCATCTAAATATTGCTTTTTTAATATAAATAAAATAGTTTTATTATAGATAAAATAACAATATACATAGATCTATATAATTAGCCATGCACATGAAATATAAAATGTTTAATAAAGTGAGTAGATAAGAAAAATATCAAAGTTTGTTTGAAAAATGAGTGATAAAAAATAGTAAGTAATAAGATGGAAAATGAATTAATTTCATGGTATACAATGCTTTAAATTGAAGAAATATTTTTTTATAAATTAGTTATTGATATGGTTTTATTTTTTATATTTAATATATATATATATATATATATATATATATATATTAAATATGATAATCTCTTTTACATTATATAAAAGAGAAAACATACATAATGTAAAAAAAATTAAAAATATATTTTTATTTATAAATCAAATTATTTTTATTAACATTCTTATTATTCTAAAATTCTTAACCAAACATTCGTTTAGTAAATTTATTTTAGGGTAAACAAATCCTATAAATACCACTAAAAATAACTTAAAATCCAAAAACCTTAAATTTTTCTAATATTTTTATACTCGAATGATGATCCCAAAAATTACCAAAGGTTCTCACAATCAAGGATCTAAAACAAATCAATTTCTTGAACTAGAAATCATCAACCATACAACTACCCAAGACAACTTAGATTTTGTCTCAAGCTTGCCTTAATGAATTAGACTATACCATATGGGTTTTCCTCGTACAGATGCAAATTGAAACACGAGGAAAAGTTGACTATCTGAATGGAGCCAAGGTTGCACCCAATATTACCTCTATTGATTATGAAACTTCAATAATTGACAATGAAAAAGTGAAGAGCTGGCTCATTGATTCTACATAGATATCCATTATGAAGCAATACATGTGGCTTCCCACTACAAATGATGTTTGGATTAATGCTATTAAGAAGACCTTCTATAATGATTCAAATGAAATGTGAATTTTGAATTAATAAGAAGTTCTTTGGAGCAAAGCAAAATGGTCGGTCTATTCCTACCTATTACAATGAACTTGTGGGTATGTTTCAGGAGATTAATCAATGCATGGCCTTTCAGACAAACACCATTGCTGCAATGGTTCAAGATGCATTGGAAATGGCTCAGATGCAAGACCATATTTTCCTAAGTGGGTTGACTTGGAATATGATCAAGTGTGTGGTGAGATTTTGCATAAAGACCATAAATTTGATTTATAGCGAGTTATGCCCATCTTCAAAAGGTGAAATCTGATAAACAAGCTATATATCACTCCATCGAGTCTTCTACTATGGATGTTCAATGTAGGCCAAGCCCTATTCTTGGTTCTTCTAGTCTTTCTCCGCATTGCCCCATAAGCAAACCAGGTAGCTTGATGGTTCATAAATGTACCCATCGTGGAGACACTGGCCATCTTAAAGAATGGTGCTATGAAGTCATTGGCTATCCATATTGGTGGGATTTCACTCAAAAATCTCAAAAGAACATGGACAAAACTGTAGTTGCTACTATTGAGGAAGAGCATCCACCAAATGCCTCCACTAATGTAGTATAATTGGGTATACAAGGTAAGGCATCTATGAGTAATACACGAGTAACTGATACAAGTGCATTAGATCACATGACTAATGACCCTAGTATCTTAAAAATACTTAGTTTTTCCTCTAAATTTTTTATATCAATAGTTGGTGGTACTCCAGCTTTGGTTACCGAAGAAGGTTTTGTTGTTTTATCTAATATATTGACCCTTAATTCTATGTTAGTTATTCCATCTTTGACGTATAATATTTTTTTGTAAGTCAAATTATTTTAGATATTGCATGCATTGTGTCCTTCTATCAATATTTTTGTGTGTTTTAGGATATTTTTACTCAACAAATTCTTAGTTATGGTGTTAGAAGTGGAAACTCTACTACCTTGATTTGATAGATAGTTGAAAGCACCAATCATATCGTTCAGGTCAAGGTAACCAAACCAATAGAGTAGAAAAGGCTAAGGCATCATCATTTATGACATTTATCTTTTAGTTATCTTAAGAAGATGTAACCTTTATTTGTTTCCCATTAGAGTTTGTTTTTCATTGTATTGTTTGTGAACTAGTTAATAACCATCATATTTCATATTCTACAAGTCTTGATAAAAGTCTCATTCCATTTATGAAGATTCGTTATGATGTTTGAGGCGTACTAAGGTTCCTTATTTTTCTGGAGTTCATTGTTATGTGACTTTTATTTATGATATACCTAAATGACTTTGGTATCATTGTTAATAATAAGAGTGATGTGTTTGTTATGTTTAAAAAGTTCCATAAAATGGTTGCCAGTAAGTATCACCAACCTAAGGTCTTTCAGTTTGACAATGGTGGAGAATTCGTTAATGGTCCCATGATAGATTTTCTACATTCTCATGAAAGTTTTCATAAGAACTCGTACCCATATACTCCTTAACAAAACATATTGGAAAAACAAAAGAATAGATAGTTGTTAGAAGTTGTTTATGCCTATTTTTTTGGTATGAATGTACCTCATTCTTATTTGGGAGAAATGGTTAAATTAGTAGCATATCTTATCAATCATACTCATTCTCATTTAATTGAGTTTCAAAATCTCTAATAAAAACTCCAACAACTTCTGTTTGATCCTTTTATGCTAAATATAGAGTCCCTAGCATTTGGATGTATATTTTATACCAACATCAACATAGTAAGCTTGATCTACCTGCTAAGAATTATATTTTTGTTGGTTATGTGAAGTTCCAAAAGGATTATCATTGTTATGATCTATTACCGATACAATTCATGTGTCTCTTGATGTTTCCTTTCTTAAATCCAAGCCTTATTACTTAGGGGGTTTTCCAGTCTTTCCTTCATAGGGAGAGAGGATGTGAAGGGAATCATTATCTTATCTTTAAATTTGAAGAATTTGAAAAAATAGAGAATTTCGAGGCTTATTTTGAAGGTCGGGCAATCTCAACGTTAATGGATGAGCCTAAAAGAGCTATTATTGATTGTAATAAAGCTATTATATCAAGGGGTTATCAGTCTTAAGAAACAATAAGACCAATCTTAGACATCGAGGATGCTGAGATTCCTACGTCTAATGAAAAACAGATAGCTTAGGATGTGAGATCATTTTTTGATGTATCTACAGATGGTACACAAAACATTCTCCCTTCTACATCAACGACTAAAGAGTTCACTTAAAATGATCCATCTCCAGTATGTCCCAATTTAGATAAGTCTTCCATAGTAGAAATTGTAAAACCTAGGAGGTTATATAGGATTACTAAGGGCTTTCCAAAAAAATAGTATAAACCAGATATAAAAAGTCAAAGCTAAATATCTTATTGCTACTTAGATGTCTAACCATAGGCTATCCAAGTCATGTGCACTTATTGTTGATCAATTATACACTATATATATTCATAGTAATGTATATGATGCTTTAAAGGATTCGAATTGGACAAAGGCAATGAATGATGAGTTGAAAGCTCTACAAAAGAACTCAATGTGGGATATTGTGTCCATAGCTACTACAAAAATATTGTAAGAACTCAATAGGTGGGTTTTGTGGTAAGTAGTCTAAAAACCCTGGCAAAAAAGCTAGACCTAATCGTTATCTACTTCACTTTGACGTTGGCTTTTCAAAGAAGCTAGACTAAAGCCCTCCTGATGAACACCCCGTTAATTTTATTATGTGTTGATGAGGCAATGCTGGAAGCTAAGCCTAAATGTGTGTTCAAAGAGGCCACCTTATAAGTCATTGTTCTTTTTTGTAAAGTAGCCTTGTAATCTTTAAGACAAAGGAAATTTTTGGATGTAATAGAATCTATTATGTGAACCCACTTATTTGTTGAATTGATTATAATATATGGTATTTATCACTTCATATTTTTCATCTAGTAATTAAATGCTCTAATTGAAATCACTTATGGTATTTTGAGGTTGAATGGATTACAGCCAAGTTGACCTGGACAATCTGATAGAAATGGGGTCATGTTTTTCTTATACCTAGAACACCCTTTTGTGAGCTACTAAGAAATACCCTACCTTCCCTACCATAAGTGATGAGGTTAATCAAACGCTCCTGATACCCTTACGTGGAAGAAAACCAAGAAATTTAGGTTTATGTATGTGTCATCTTATGTTATAAACAAGGAGATTAACCCAAGGGAGCAACCTAAACCTATCTTTAAATTAGGTAGGTATCTGTCAACGAGGTCTGTCCTCATCCAAGCATTATTCCCATTGGGAAAAAGATATTAACCTGTTGTAAAGTATTTTCCCTACTAAACGTGAATAGAGTGAAAGTAGCATTCTGAGTAGCCTATTTGAAAGTAGGATGTTCGATAACCCCAGTCCTCAAGATGAGTTGTATCATCACTTTGGGGTACCCGTTGATCGGTCCCTTATTTATATAGCTCGTAAACGTGAGAAAGAGATGATTTGGCATCTGATAGCCATACTTGTACTTGACGTGAGCGACCTCTCGGGGCATTTAATAATGTATAATTTTGGTAATTTGTAATTCAAAATCCTTTTTTACTTGTTGTAGGCAATATATATTGTTAAGGATTTAGAGCAAGAAGCAGATATATGTTAGGAAACCATCGAGTTTATGGACCAAGAATTGTGTAGCTAAAAGACTCATATTGAATCCATGGAATAAGAGTTAGAAGACATACAAACTGAATTGACTAAGTCAATCAATCAACGGGATAAATACAAGGAGGAAAGAGATGAATTGTGCAAATTGGTTGAATATTGGAAGTAGAGGGCTTTAGAGAAGAATACTCGTAAGGATCTTATGTTTGAAAGTACCGGATCACATCCCTTCTAATAAATAAAGACCTTTTTAATTGTGAGTAGGTTATTGTAATTTTTTCTTTGTGTGAATGTACTTGGAATTAAATAACAAAGCAAGGCATTCATGCATTTCTTGTTAGCTAAAGGAAGGTCCTTTTAGGGTAAACTCAATATCCTTTTTTAGGACAGGAGATACACCTCTTATCACGTATCTCAAGTAGAGGGGTCTATTTGGTTGCCTCACTCCGTACTTGGAGATTATCACGTTTTTTTTCATGAGGCAGGAGACATGTAAGTATGAAATTGAAACCTACCCTTACATGTGCTTCCCAAAGAAGGGTTCATTTGGTGAACTCAATACCTTTTCTTAGGGGCAGGCGACATGCCTTTTATCCCATATCCCAAGTTGGGAGGTCCATTTGGCTGCCTCACTCTATACTTAGGGATTATCACGTTAATTTTTCATGAGATATGAGACATGTAAGGGTGAAATTGAATCCTACACCTATATGCGCTTACCAAAGAAGGGATTCAAGGATGGGTGATACGATTCTTATCTTGCATCTTAAGTAAGGAGGTCCATTTGGTCACCTTACTCCATACTTGGGGGTTATCATGTTAATTTTTCACGCGATAAGATACATGTACGGATGAAATTGAATCCTACCCATACATGCGCTTCCCAAAGAGGGGGTTCACTTTGATGAACTCTAGTCCCTTTCTTAGGATAGACGACATGCCTCTTATCCCACATCCTAAGTGTGGGGCTCCATTTGGCCACCTCACTCTATACTTAGAGGTAATTTTTCACGAGACAATATTATACACATGAATGATCAAGAAACAAACTTCATTGCATATCAATATATCATAAGTTTCATACATAATATTTCTTTAAATTTTTCTCATTGCAACTTAACTCTTCTCTTACGCCATTACTGATAAACATTATTCCTTCCCCCATAAATGGCTCCAAAACCTTGATGAGACAAAAGACGAACATCAGGTTAGCAATACTGATTTTGTGGATACTTTGGTTTTATATTTATAAAACTCTCGCAAGTGCACGAATCATTTCATAAAAAATGATAAGTATACTCCCAAGGTTGATCTAAGGAAAGAATAAATGTGGTTTTTTTATTTATTATTCAAACTTTTAAAAAGAAAATTAAATCCTAAACATCTTGTCACGATATTTTGATTTTTGTTTCCTAATCTAATGACATAAAAAAATAAACAAAGTTTATGGATTCAATAAACAATAATGCAAATTTTATCATTCATAATAGTGGAGTATTTATGGATATAATAATTAAGTTAATTATGTTTTCTCATATTATTTAGATTATTAAATATATAAATTGATATTTATTGATTCTCTTTTTTTATATGAATATCACATTGGATAGTGTTAGATATTCTTTGTTAATTAAACAAATCAATTAACACCTATGGGTGAGTTGATAATTAATTTGGTTAATTAAATTACTTCTTTTTTTCTAAGATATTGAAAATAAACCATTTAAATGTCACATTTGGTAGGGTTAGATATTTTAAACTTTATTTAAAGTGTCCAAATTAAACCTAAGAATTTAATTATCCGAGTACTAACTTTCAAGTTTTAAAACCATTACTAAAAATATGTTGTCAATATATTTTCGAATAATAGTTCTTATAAAAACTTTTGAAATAGAGTTTCACTCTAACTATCAGACGATTGTGCCATCAAATCAAAAAACACTACTCTAAATTAGACGGACTAATTAAACCTTAAAATTTAATTTTCAAATTTAAGTTTATAATGAAAAATAATATATTTCTTTAACATTCTTAATATAAAGTCTTGAATAAAAACAAAATTAATTTATTTTATAGAGATGTTTTACATATTTAATATTTTGCGAGCATAACAACGTTATTATTATATTATATTTATAAAGATCCAGCCATGTTAAATTTAATCACAGACAAATCAAATATAACATATAAGAATAAAACATAAAAAATAACTTTAAAGAAATCATTTTAAAATTATACCTAAAAAAATTCTTGCAGAACTTTGATGTTAATTCTGTTGCTAGAAAACCTCCAAACGGATTTACATTTTTGTTTATTGAATCAAAAACAAGAAATATATAAAAGCATAACTAGTTCTTCTCAAAAAGAGAATAACTTTAAAACTAAAAAAACTAAGAAATAAAGAGAGAAAATTTGTGATTTTTGGGATGATTTTTACAATGGAGGAGAGAATCCTTCTATAGATGAGGAAAAGACAAAAAAAAGTGGAAAAATATCTCAAAAATTGATTTTGGACACGTTTAGACAGGTTGGCACGCGTGTGGGGGGGCAAGATTGTGGCAGATGGGCATTGGCATGAGCAAGCATGTGTTGGTACGCGTAGGACTCGACGTGGGGGTGGTCTTGGCCAACTCGATGAATTGGCCAGTATCATACTTAATGCCTTTGTGGAAGGCTTCAATGGCATTGGAATCAAGGTAGTGTGAAATTTCCATCTTTTTCATCTTGATCTCATTATATAGGCTTTAATGGTCTCTTGTCCTCTTGGATGATTGAAAACAAATGGTGCATGATGAGTGCTCAAAAAGCACTAAAATAACCATGATTTTATGCACATTAATTTATTAAAAATATATATATTTATATGTTTTATCATATATTTATATAAATTTGTCCTTTTCGGAATCACGGGTATTTTTATTGTTTTTCAGGTATTTTGGCTTAAAAACGTAACTTAAAGACTCAAAGAAGAATACTTGAAGCAATACATCACAAATATATTAATAAATAAATGGGGAAAGGTTAACAAATATGGAAAATTTGGACAAAATGGGTCAAAAATGTCAAAAAGGAGAAAATCATGCCCAACTACCGAGCCGCGCGCGCCCCAGCACGCTGCTACTGTTCATCCGCGCGTGCCGACGCCCATTTCGCCCCATTTTTTACGTGCAGCCGCCCCCATGACGTCATGCTGACGTCATCAATGACCTCAGCAATTCCATTACGCGTTTTTACATTTTTTTAACATTGTTTTACTCATTTTTTCTCTCCATCCTCACCTATAAATACCCCATCTTCCCTTCACTTCTAAACACACCTTCAAAACACACTTCTCTCTTCTTTCTTTCTCTCGTTTCTTAGATTTTTAGGTTTTTTTAGTTTTTAGTTAATTTCTCTTAGTTTTAGAGTTCTTCCCTTTTTGGGAAGAACTAGTTATGTTTTTGTAATATTTTAGCTTTTTGATTCAATAAATGGAAGTGCAAATTTCGCTTGGAGGTTTTTCAGCAACGGGAATAGCGTCGAAGTTCTGTAAGAATTTTATTTTCTTTACAGTTATTTTTATGATTTATTCTTACATGTTATATTTAATTTGTCTGTGATTAAATTTAACTGTGCTGGCTGTTAATAAACATGATGTAATAATAACGTTGTTATGCTTGCGAAATATTAAATAGGTAAAAATATCTAAAATGAATTGATTTTATTTTTATTCATGATTTTATATTAAGAATGTTAGAGAGAAATATATTATTTTTCATTACAAACTTAAATCTGAAAATTAGATTTTAAGGTTTAGTTATCCGGTCTGATTTAGAGTAGTGCTCTTTTATTTGATGATACAACCACCCGGTAGTTAGAGTGAAGCTCTATTTCAAAAGTTTTTATAAGAATTATTATCTGAAAATGTATTGACAACATGTTTTCGGTAGTGGTTTTAAAACTTGAAAGTTAGTACTCGGATGACTAAATTCTTAGGTTTAATTTGGACACCTTGAATAAAGTTTAAACTGTCTAACCCCACCAAAGGTGGCATTTAAATGGTTCATTTTCAATCTCTTAGAAAAAGGAATTAATTTAATTAACCAAATTAGTTATCAACCCCACCCATAGGTGTTAATTGATTTGTTTAGTTAACAAAGAATATCTAACCCCACCAAAGGTGGTATTCATACAAAAAAGGGAGAATCAATAAATATCAATTCATATCTTTAATAACCTAAATAATATGAGCAAGCATAATTAACTTAGTTATTATATCCATAAATACTCTGCCATTATAAATGATAAAATTTGCATAAATGTTTATTGAATCTATGTTTATTTTTATGTAAGTAGATTAAAAACACAAAAACCCAAAATATCGTGACAGGATGTTTAGGATTTAATTTCGTTTTTAAAAGTTTGAATAATAAATTAAAAACCACATACATTCCTTCCTTAGATCGACCTTGGGAGTATACTTATCATTTTCTTCGAAATGATTCGTGTACTTGCGAGAGTTTTATAAATATTAAAACCAAAGTATTGGCAAGAATCGGCGATGCTGGTTTTTGCTCATCAGTGCAATTCCTTTTTTATTGACTTATCACATGCGTAATTGGTAAAAAAATGCTTTTATCAACACATCAAAGCTTTTTATACTCTTGGGTAGCAACTCAACAAACCATTATTGCACCGTATCTTGGAAGGTTGCTACAAACAATTTACAATACATGGCTTATCTTTTATTCTTCGGAAGGCTCACAGGGGCTATGGTTATCTTGAAGTGAATAACATGAGTCACTGGGTCTTTGGTTCCTTTGTAAACGGGACACTTAAGAGTAGTAAATTTTAGGGGTGATGTTGCTAACTTAAGGACATCTGAAAAGGGTGACATAGACAACTGACCACACAAAGTTCCCATGCTCCCCAAGGCCTTAGCTTCTCATGTCCTTTGAATAGATCATCCATTTTTGCTAACATTTCTTCTTCATGCCTCTAAGTTTTTTTCCTCAAGGGTACCGCTTGAACAACCGGATGGTGTTGGGAGTTCCATCGTAGCAACATTCCTCAAACCCGAGCATACTGGGAGTGGATGGGGCATACATTGCTTCAAATGTTCATGAATCGATGGGTTCATAAATGCGAGTTCTTGAATGAGATTGAGGGTTGGAGCTATAGGTGTTATTCTTCAACTTTAGCGGGTTGTTGCTGGTATAGATCTCTTGATGCACGCCTCATCCCAGATGGGTGATTAGCCATTGTAGCGGACTATAAGTATGAAATGAACTTTTAACTTTCGAACAATCCTCATGTACTAACCTAGACCGAAGTTTCTCATTATCTCTATGAGACTTTATGAATACTTGTTGTAACTCTATTATCTATCTTTTGAGACTTTTTAACATGACATCATTTCTAAGAGATGTATTTTTGAAGTTGTAGCTTACCAATCTTATAGCCTGTAGAATTGTTTTGGCTGGTCTAACTGTGTTATTACGGGGTAATGGTCGACCTCCATCGTTGACTAAAGGTCGTGCTAACGACGTTCTGATTGATAAGGAATGATGCATCTATTCATTTAGATCGAATTCTAAAGTTAGGCGAGTGAGGTTATTAGCTTGCTTGGTGTGAGATAACGATTTGACCATATTGAGCAGATTGATGTCCCTAATATACGAGTTGTTTCTCTAGGGTATAAGATGCAAGGTCTCAAATATTAACTAAGGACTAGAAATATTTAAGGTCCCACGATAGGCGCTAATTGTTTAGAGAGATTTTAATGTTGTAGGATTTCTAGAGAGAATTGTGAAATATGAATATTGATCAGATATTTTATTCATTTAACCAAGAAGATATATATAGCACATAAGTGACAAATGTTGAGATTACATTGGTAGGTAGCTTGTTTAGAGCTACCTAAGTACATATACATAGTTCTACATAGAATTAGGTCACGATCCTAGGGTCGCTCAATCTTGGTTTAACTGATGAGGTACTACTTACTTTAAATCACGAATTCATATTTGTTTGAAGTTGTTAGTTACAAGGTGCACTCAGTCGACCAATCAAGGACGTCACATATGAGATGTTTGAGGTCTTATATATAAAGGTGACTTAGTTCGTTATGGTGGTATACTTGTTACATAGAGTACAAAACATAAGTGATTTTAATTTATTAAGTATATAGTAATATTAATTGATTATTAATAATTATTATTGTTCCAAAAAAAATTATTTTAAAAAGAAAAGAAAAGTCTTTAAATATAATTTTTCTTTGCTTTTTACTTTGACAAGATGAAAAATTGATTAATTTTTTTATATAAATATCTTAAAATAATATTCTAAAATAAATAAATAAATAATTTGTTAGTTTCACGAAGAGTAAATATATAATAATTATTATTTTATTTGTAAGTAGTTAATTAATTAATTATTTTAGTAAAAAAAAATACAAAATAATAATTGTTTTATGAACAATAGGGTGTTACACTTTATAATAATACCATATAATCTAAATAGAAGTGATATTTCATTTAACAAATAAATCAAATATAATATTGCGATACATATTAACTTGACACGATATATATAAAATTTGATCGAATTTAATAAGTATATTTATGAATTTTTTTGCTTAAAAATAATATTAATTAATTAATTAATTAATTTTTAATTGATATTAGATGTAACATAACGTAGACATAAAAATATGATTAGTTAAATACAATTATTATTTATAAAATAATAATTCAATATTTATAACCTAAAATTAATACAAATAAAATTATATAATTATTATTTATTTAAAATATTTTAATATTTATTAATATATAAGAGATAAATTAAAGTTAGAAAGGTATATATATATATAAGGTAAATATAAGATATATATGTACTATCAATTAAAGATATATATATGTATAATCGAAGAAAAAAGGTCACCCTGTTAAAAATGAGCTATGCAAGTTAAAGTGGCATAAATATATATTAGTATTTAACCACTGAGATATCGGAATCAATTACCTTGCAATAGATATATATATTTTTATGAGTATTGTAATGATGTCAGTTCAAAACGTCTTTATAAATGCGGAAGTGTTTAAGTGTAAATATTATTATTTTTAAAATAATAATAAACTAACTACTGAGACATAGAAAAACATACCTAAATCAAACATATAATTTAATTGTCATTAAAAGAATGTGCCCTAGCACGACAAAAAACCATTATTCACAGTAGTGGAGGCAAAAACATAATCGAAAGGTGGAAAATATAAAAGTAATGTAATAATAATAAAAAATAAATTTAATTATATATTATAATCTTTTTTATATATAGGATTTAATTTTTATTTTTATTTTTAAAATATATATGTTTATTTTTTTACAACGTAAATAAACATATATTTTTTAAAATTATACAAAAATAAATATATATATTTTTAATATTTTACAAAATAAACATATAATTTTATGCACCAAAGAGATGAAAACTATGACAGAAATTAAAAACTTGTAAAGTATTTTCAAAAGGATAAAATATTACATGATGTGTTGTTTCTATTTTTATTAACTTTCATATAAATATAAATAATTTTATTACAATAAGAGTCTAATATTTATTTTATTTATATAAAATATTTAAAATAGTAAAATTATGTACAAAGTAAAATTTATCAAAATGAAAAGTTGTTGTCTACCGTAGTCAGAAAAATTCTTTCAGCTAGCCATTGATTTTCTCATAACTTATAAAAATAAAAAAGAATGATTTTTGTCGAAACTTGTTACATGATATAATCTAGATAAATGAATGTTATAAGCTACTACAAATAAATGATCCCATGAATCTTTGACCATTAATCAATTTTAAATATTACAATTAATATAATGCTTACATATCTCTTAAAATACATCTCAAGTTCAGATGTATGGCATTACTAAAAAAAATATCATCACCACGTTATCGATACAATCAAAATAATGGGTAGAGACAAGACAAGACATAACTAAACATTTGAATCTTAAAAAAATTCGTATCTTAAAGTTACGAAACAATATATCAGCACCTAAATCCACTGATTAAGTATTAAATTATCAATTGTAATTATAATATATAATACTAACCTTACAAAAAGAATTTACACTATGCATAATATGTGAGATTAGTCTTATCAAAATAAACATGTTATGTGCACAAATAACAAAAGAAGTAACTAAATTACTAAATGACTTAGTGCGGAAGTAAAAATATAACTATAATATAAAAGCACTTAAGAAATAAGAAAGATGAGAGTAATGTTTATACTAATCAGACTCACTCTAAAACAAAAGATTATCGTATTTATGTTACGAAACAAATATAATGAAACTATTGTCTAGGTACTTACTCTAGTAAATTTATAATAAAACAAGTCTAATTATGTTATGAAACAAAAAACAAACATTTTTTTGTCTACATCTTTTAAAATATAACTCCTCAAAATGGAGAGGTTTGTTAAGATCAAAAGTAGAAAGTGTAGCAAATATTGTAGATTAAAGTGTCTTAAAATATTTGTTGCATAAGTAATAAAAGAAAGAACGAATTTATTATTTCGTGGGTTGAGTCGTAGATTAGGTCACTCTCTTTAAAATGTTTTATGATTTTACTCAAATTTTGTGAATAGTTATCAATCTCATCGTCTCTAGGATAAAACAACTCATAATTTGACTCTGTCTCAAAATTCAACTGTATTGTAGAATATCAGAATGTTACATCTCTATTGAAACTATGTTTAGTGAAAATTGGAGCTACATATAGAAGAAAACATGAGAATGAACATTAGAAAAAAATGTTGAGAAAAACGTAGGAATAACGTCTATAAAAAAAATGAACGTTGAGGGAAATGTGGACAGAGATTTACTCATTTTAAAAAACTAAGTTTTCTTTGATTGGTTAAATTTTTTTTTAATAAAAAATAAAGTACATCTTCACCTTAACATACACAAAAATGATACACTTTTGAGATCAACTCTAAATCCCAACATAAAACCTTATTAACACCTCTAAATCGATATAAAAAGCAAAGTGTAACAAGTCAAATGAATAAACTTATGGCAAATTTTCTCTCCTGTTTCAAAATTAACATTTATTTTCAATAAAACCAATATAACATTTCAATGCTTTGCGTTTAAATGTGAATCTTATACATGTCTGCCATTTCGATCTTCACATCACTTCCATTTCCATTATTAAATAAGTATTTAGCTACAAAGAATAAAAAAAACAGAGAGAAAGAAATTATGTGTTTACCTATAATGGATCGAATATGTGTTATTTCAAATAAAATTAAATGCAAGGCAAGGAGAATGATTCTCAATTTTTGCCTTAATGTTCCAACTCTTTTGCCGCCTGATAGGCTAATGAATTAATGATGCAAACAAGGTTCGTTATGCACATGGGTTTGCTTAGCATCCAGCTAAGTATTAATTATATGAAACAATTAATAAACAACAAAGAGACAACGGTGTTATTTGCTGGATGTGTTCTAAGATCAAGCGTCCTAATGATAGGTTACAATAAACAAAATAAATAATAAAAATAATATTATTAAAATTTATAACTATAAAATAATAAACTTATATCTAATTCATATAATTTAACTATTAAAAAAATATAACACATTATTTTACATTAAATGTTATTAATTGAAAGTTAAGTTGCAAATATTTTAACTCATTTAATGTTAAATACTATTCAATCAAAATTTGTTTATTTTTTATAATTTTTTTAAAATATAAATAAGAGACTCTATGACATAAAATTTTTATTTAGAAATGAATGCTAATTCTTTTGTTTTTTAAACATATTTATCTTTATATTATTATAAATAATTTCACTTAAATTTTTTTTAAACTTTTATAATATTAAAAAATATGAAAATTTGAGCAAAAAGATACAGGAAAAATATTAGCAGATTGTTACTCCTAAGGGTGACAAAATCGATTAACCATCCAACAAGAGTATGACACAACAAAAAACATATGAGCGAAAATTAATCCACCATTTTATATTATTTTATCAAAAAAAATTACAAAAATTATAAATATATAGGTTAAAAAATAAAAATAAAATACATCAAATAATACAAATACGGTATACCCATATATTGTCCTTAAATGTATGGACATTGTTATTATGATCTTTTATAATTATTGGTTGAATAATATCATCAAATTTCATTCATTTTATTAAACTAATCTTAGGATTATTACCCACTAAACCCAACAACACAAAAATTAAGGTAGGCTACTTTTTTATGAAGCGATTCCCAATTAATGGAATAACTTTTAGAGTAGTATTGTCATGTTAAAATTTAATTTTGATATAAAATTGAAAATAATGGGATATTAATAGAATTGTAAATTATTAATTAATTAGTAATTGATTAGTAATTTTTTGTAATGAGCACCCTGGGGATTGTAAATATAGCTGAAGACAATGACATGACACTCATATCATTTTAATAGATTCACCACTCAACGTCTAACAAATACAATTAGTGATGGTCCCTACTCTTGCCTACAAAATTTAGCTTCCATTGATAAAATTAAAAGAGATTTAACCATAAATTTATAGTTGAAATATGAGTTAAATATAAATGATATAATCTATATCTATTTATTTTATTAAAATTTTAATCTTCATTTTTCTTTCTCAAAATTTTAATCTTAAATTTCTCATGTTTTTGCTTGCGTTCCTTAAAATTTCTTTTCTATATTAAAAAAGAGAGAGAAAGTCTATGTGTGTAGGTTTATGACAGTCTTCTTCCTCTTGAGTATGGCCTCTGTCTTTTATCACCATGTTGGATAACACTGGTGTTTGGGTTGGTTGTGCTCATTGAAAACATATTTAGCTAGCACACTAGCTACAAAGAATTTTCTATTGGTTCCTTAGATATACATGTTCACAGTTGAAGTTGAAAGTGCTGGTTTCTGTTTAGTTCCAATCTTCTTCTTTTTTATTAGTAAGAGTGTCAAGTTTGCTGTTTAGTTTGTGTTATAACTTGTTATCTGTTTCAATGAATTTTACTTTAAGAAAAAAAAAATCTAAATTTTACATATAAATCAACTTTATAATTAACGTAAATAATTATTTATTAAAATAATAAAATTTATTTTTTATATGATAATACCATTATTTATGATATAAAAAAATATAATCTTGTTTGGTTGATTAGCGTGTGATTCATGAAAATACATTATTGCTATTTAATTGTTTTTTTGTGCGGAGTCGAATTCATCAAAACATAGATACTTTGACATTTTATTACCATCAATTTTACATATAATTAAATACAATCTAATTTCTATCATGTTTTGAAAATATGATATATATTAAAAGTTTATTTAATAAATTACACCTTAGATGACAACAATATCCATTGTGGTAGAAACGTATATGCGAGATGTGTGAGATAGTATGATAATTAATTAATTTATTAATAATAATAAACTCTCTAAGGACTAACTTATGGAACTCATATGTTAACAATCAACTATTATGCTACCATATATTGAAGTCCTTCACGATAGCGATCATTTGAGTTAGAGATAAATGCAATTAATACCTTTTAGTTATATTTATTAAAATAATTTAATTTTTTAATAATATTTTAATACTTTTGTTGTAAAAAAATTGATAATATAAGAATAAATTATCGAATTTTAATTTTTTTTATTTTTTAATCAATTTTATAGTTATTATTATCTATTGTTAAAGACAATATATAAAAATGATATCTTAATAACAATTAAAAAATATGAAAAATAAAAAAATAAAAAAATAATTTTTTTTAATTATTTGTACTTATGTCGTTATTTTTCAAAACAAAATGATTAAATTGGTATAAAAAATAATAAATTGATTGTTGAAGTTGATTTCTAGGTCACATTCTTTGTATACATAAACTTATAAATCACATCAGAATGTAAAATACATGTATCTATTCCGATACTTAAGTTAGTTTCTGAGAATAAATATTAAGATTAAAAGAAATTTGAGAGATTTATTAAAAAATTTAACGGATCATAAAAATCATAAATAACTAATATCGATTAATTAATATTTAAATAATAAATAAATTAATATAATTATTTATGATATTAATAATATTTTATAAATAAAATGATGTCATTAATATTGATTTTCAAATTTAAATAATAAAAAACGTGACAAATATATTTATTTGATTTTTAAATATCATGGTGCACAAATCAAATGTTATTAGATATATCTAATGATTTTTCTATAAAAAAGTATTAAATTATTCTTTTGAATATAACTAATAGATTTATATTATCACTTATTTTGTATGTTTTACTCAAAATTTAACATTGATTGAAGAACCTAAAAAAATTATAATGTTTAATTTTTCAAAATTAATAAACTTATATTTCTTTCCTTTTTTTTTAATAATCCCCACTTAAAATTAGCATTCATAATTGGATTGAAAATGAATTAGCAAAGAATAGTATAGACAATAGAAGTGAGGTTGATCCACATAAAAAAGAAGAAAAATAGAAGTGGTGATGTTAAGAACAGAGCCACTAAGGTCACCCTCCATATATTCAACAATAAATAAATAAATATATATATATATATCCCTTAAAAAGAGCTAGAGAGGTAGGGTTTGCTAGTAATTTGTTTAGATTTTGATATCCACTCACAAAATTAAAGACTAGCTCCATTCTTATTTAGTGGGCCACTTTTAAAACAGCATCTTAATTACACCATTAAAAAGTGGGGTTCAATCAATCAACTTAATTTCTACTTGCAATTGGAAGATAAAGATTGGGGGATAATCTGGAAGCAATTGCTCCATTATTTTTGTAAGTTAAAGAGTCACAAAAGTTTTCTAGGCTAGGTTTGAAATCACCATTGTTTTTTAAAATATAAAAGATTAGTTTTTTTTAATACAATCTATAATAAAATATTATTATTTAAGTGATAATAAAACAAATATTAAAATAAAAAAATAAAAAATATATATAAAGAAAATAATATACTAAATATTCGAATTGAATAAATGAGAATAATGACATAGCTCTCATCAATACAGTAACGTGATAAACTTAATTTAAAAGGCTTAAAAATTATTATTTTTTATTCATTGATACTTTTATTAAAAGCAATAAGATTAAAAAAAAATTATTTATAACCTATAAAATTAAATGATTTAATTTAGAAAATTATACTTACTTTTTACCTTATTTTGTAAGATTCTTGATATTTTGTCTTAAATAGTATGTCCATTGTTTTAGTTTCAATTAAAAATTATTACTTATATTTTCTTTAAGTTAAATAATTATATTTTTTTATCCCATCAATTTATTACATCTTATTTTTAACTTCCAACATTTACTAATTAGAAAACAAAAAGGTTAAAAAACATAATTGATGGGTTCGAATGTTTAAATTTAATTTTTTTTCCCTTTTAATTAATAGTATTTCAAGTTAAGGGAATGTGTAAGGAGTTTATGAATAAGAAACTCACTTATTTAACGTAAATAAATAAATAAATAAAAAGACTTGTGATAACATTTTAATAAAATGACATAATTTTGGGAACAAAATATCCAAACTCATTTCTCTAAGTGTCTTCTAATTCATGTTCCTTTTTCCTCAATCCTCTCATAGCATTTATGGCTAAAATAAAAATAAGCTTGTAACCAGATATTGACTGTTTTCTACCATGATACAATTTATGATTATATTTAATCAAATTATTAATATTTATAAAAATTATAAACTATTAAATGTTACATAAATATTAAAATTTAATTTTATAATATGTATATATATATATATGTTACATAACTGCTATTTATGAAATTTATAACCATCTAAATTAAATATTAAACTATCGAATAAAATTTCTTATCTTGATTATAGTAATGCTATACTCGACCAAATTGAAGTCAAGTACTTGCCAACTACACGCAGCATATTAAATGAAGTGATTATCTCTTTATGGTTGTAACATGTTTTCGTAAGATTGGTTTTGGCAAATAATTTTTATTATTATTATAATAAAAATATATAAAATCATCGGTTTATTTTTAATATTAATGGATTATTTTTATTATTATAATAATTTATATTATATAAATATCGCTTATTTTTTTAAATATAAATCTATTAATTGACTCTTCCTTAACAGAAAAGTACAAAACTAACCGTGGATTAAGCTAAAAATCAATAAAAAAAAACCTTTGTATATTTATCTAATTTGGGGAATTACCCACTTATGGAATATATATGTATAATGTGATCAAGATCTTTCTCTACTCATTCAGCCAAAAAAAAAAATATTTCTCAACTCTTATTTCTGAAGAGAGAGAGTCACTATCAACTATCAAGAATGAAAGATAAATAAATTAACGTTTTCGTCTTTTACCATCCGACAACAACGACGTGAAGTGGGCCTTAATGGGCCATTAGCAAATTAACATGGGCCCAAACGAAAATCCAACTAAAGATTTTATATTAATCTGACGTGGGGCTTATGGATTGTACTCCTCATCATGGATTTTATGGTCCTCCTCATATCAGCGTGGATGACTTATGTTATTGTTAATTTTTGGGACCCATTATAATAAGTTAATAATTATAAAAATAATTCAAAATATTTATGTGTTTTATTATTAATTTTAAATATAATATAAATTATTTTAATAATAATTATTATTATTATTCTTATATTTTTTAAAAATGTATAGTAATATATTTTTAATATATTTATATAATTATCTATTAGTCTTTTATCATTTTATTTCATTTAAAAATTTAAAAACATTATTTTAAATTTTAGTTTATTTATAATTTTATAAATTTTATATTAATATTTTTCGTTAGAGTGAATAAATTTTTTTAACACTGAACTTTAAGAATTATTATAAAAATATTATCAAATTTTTATTTTGTTTTACCTTTATATCATTAAATTTTATAATTACTACAAAAATATTATTAATTTTTTTACCTTTATATTATTAAACTTTATAAAATCTTACAAAAATATTATCGACATTAATCAATTAACAAGAATTAACGACAAGTTACATGTACATCGATAATATTTTTATTACATTTATAATTTGATGATATAGAAGTAATAAAAAAATTTGATGGCATTTTGTAACATATGTAAAGTTTAATGTATGAAAATAATAAATAAAAAATTAATATTATTTTTACAATCCCAAAAGTTCGTGGTAAAAAAGTTATTACTCTTTATCATTATTTTGATTACACTGATAAAATAAACATAATATTAGTAATATTGTTTCCATCATATTTTGTTAATATTATGAAAATTTAATGGAAATGACTTGAAAATAATAGCAGAATTTAATTGAAATAATAATACTATTACTATATTTGTTTTAATAATGTAATCAAAATAATAATAAAATATTAAAGTAAATTTTATAAAATTATAAACGAATCAAAATTAGAAAATAAGTTTTTTTTATTTTTAAATGAAATAATATGAAGAAAAAAAATACATGATTATACAAATGTACAAAGAAAATATAACATTACATCATATTCTTAAAAAATGTAGGAGTAATTAGCATTTTTGTTGTTATTGAAATGATTTATATTCAATTTTAAATTAACAATAAAACTAAATACATGAATATTTTAACCTAAATTCAATTTTTATTAGTATTTATATTTCTGTTATAATTTTATTTTATTAACAAAGCGCAATTCTAGTGTAATGAAAGAGAGAATATATTAAGAATGTGAACTTATATATATTTTTTAAATTTTACTATTATTTTCCAAATCATTCACGCAAAAAGAAAACCGTTGATCCGTTTATTTATTATATTTTTCTTCTTTACTTTCGTTGATTGTAGGTTAACGTGATTTATTTTGGGCTTGGATTCATCTTAGAGTACGCTTTTATAGGCCCAATTTAGTTTATGTACACTATTTCTTTTTAAGTTAATCGGTTTTCAAATATAATTTGATCTATTATCTAAAAAATTTCCTATACACACGAATATTTGTACCTTTTTATTATTTACATATAATTTATTTATACATGGTAATTAACTAATATATAATAAAACTTAATTGATAAATATATTAATATTTAGTTAACAAAAAAACTGTTTAATCTTCTTTTTACTAGTAATTTTTGTAATTTTTCTTTTTCGTTGAATTTCATAACAATTACAATGTCATGGTATTTGGTCAAAAGTTGGGGGGAAATTAAAAACTTAATTGTTGCAAGGGGTATAATAGTGGTTTTCAATGGTGTATATATTTAGATTTTTATGTATAATAGAAATATAGATACACGAAGATATAAATTGAATGAGTTGATTTTTTCTTATTATTTTACTTCAACTTAGTTGTCAAGAATAAGATACAGACACTTTTCACATGTTTGGTGGGACATAATGAAAAAGAATTAGAATTGATTCTTTCTATTTTTGTGTGTTTAGTTGGACGAAATAGGCGGACGGAATGAAATCGATTACTAAAGGAAAAGGAATCACAATTCCTTCTCCCCCTTTCGTAATCATAATTTTATTCTCATCTAAACTTTTTTCTTCCAATTTTACCCTCACCTAAAATATAACCTTAAACTCAAATCCCAAATTCTCAAACCCAAAATTTCAAAACCCAAAACCCTAAAATATAAATCCCAAAACCCTAAACCCTAAATCCAAAATTCTAAAACCCTAAACCCTTTTTAGAAAAAAAATAATTTTAACCCTAAACCTTAACTCACAAATATAACCCAAGATCCTAAATCCCATATCCCAAACCTCAAAACCCTAAACCCTATTTAGAAAAATAATAATTTTAATAATATATTTCTTTTTAATTAAGTAATAATTATTCAGAAAAATAATTATTTGAATAATGTATTTTGTCCGACGAAAAAATAGTAATTAAATGACATTATTTGAACTTTACTAAATGTAGGGGTATTAAGGTAATTTATAATTTTTCATTCCATTCTAGTGACAAACCAAACACTGTAATCCTGATTCTGAGCTTGATTCCAATGGTTAAACCAAACAATATTGTTTCCTTTCTATTCCAATTCCGATTCTGATTTTCATTTTGATTTTGATTTTGATTTTGATTTTGAATCCATTCTACGAAACAAACGACACCTTTATGTATATGGTACGTTTTATAATTAATATAATATATAATTATTAACTATAAACGTAAAATATTAAAATTTATTTTTAATTTATAATTAACTATCAATAATAATATAAATGATAATAAATATATGTTAAAAAATGATCAAGTTAATGTTGTTATAAAAAAATAATAGGATTATAGTTTCTATTGGCTATTGTTATTACCTAAATGTTGAGATATTCAATGTTATGCTATTCCTAAGAGGCTATATCTTCAGGGGGTGAGTCTAAGATAATTTATAACATTCATTAAAATAGTTGGAAATATCAACTCTTATTTCTTTAGATCCATTCAATTTAATAAGTATTAATTATAATTATCTAAATGATTGTATATTAATGGCATTAAAGCTAAGAATGGCTATAAAAATTAACTATTCGGTTATTCATACCATTAATTTTATTTTTATTCGATAAATTTTGAAGATGCGTATGATTTCAGATAAAAATCAAACATGAAACAACGAATACGATTATATTAATTAATTATATTTGTTTAATTAATTTATATATTTATTAAACTAAATTATATATTAATTAATAATTATGATTTATTAAGATTTAAAAAAAAATTAGAAAAATATTTTTTTTTAAGTTTTTTTAATAACTATCCCAAATTATAATGATTTTCGAAGAATATCAATTACCTATTTTATAATTCAATTTGGGGATAATTATATCAAAAATTGTCTATGTATGTACCGTACTCATACCTAATCAAAGTTTTCTTAGGCGGTTTTTTTTTTTGAAAATATTCAATAAAATATAATGATAAGTTTTTAATTATCTTTTCATTCAAAAATCAATGTAAACCAATATCAATATCATTTCCAAATAAAATTACTAAAACAAGAAATACGGGCAAAAAAATTGGATAAATGTGTAATTAATATTTTAAGAATACTCCATCCAAAAACAATCCTTAATTTTTTCCTTTTTTATGTTGCATGGTGCCGTGGTGTTCATTTCCCATTCATTCACAACTGTTTATTTATTAAGGAGTCAATTACAGATATATTCTTTCAAATTGAAAAAAAAAATCAATTTTTTTAAAAATTGGATTCTAATAATTTTTTAATTCAATTTTATCCTTAAAAAATTAATCTTAAAAACCTTAAATTAAATTAATTATATTTAAAATTAATGAATTAAATCAAATAATTTAAAATAAACATCAATAAAATAAGAGTCACGCGATTAAATTATATTGAACCTAATCCCCGAATAAATTTTGATTAAATTGAAAGTCAACAATATTATCCAGCAACTTTAGCACCTAACGGTTTTACAGAATTACACCCCGTTTCAATAAAAAAAACTTTGGTAACGTTGGTTTAAAATTGCGTGAGTAGGTAATCTTTTATATATATATATACACGATATAATAATTTATTAATTAATTTTAATTTTTATCTAATTTTATATTATATAAAAAAATTTGATAAATTTTTATATAAATTATTTTAAATTAATTATATTATCAAATTAAATTTGAATAAAAAATAATAAAACCTCGAATTCACCAAAATTTGATTTGGACCAACATAATTAATTAATAATAATAATAATAATCTTACACATAGTTAAACTTCGTCGTACATTAGTATAAAATCGCTTTTGGCTTTTGTCTAAAACAAATAGATATAAATATGCCTAAAGTAAATAGATATACATTAACAACTTTCCTCAAACTTAAGATGTATGTGAGACCAACTTGAGGTTGTCAATCAAATTATGAATGCGTTCTTTAGAAAGTGTCTTAGTGAAGATATCTATAAGATGATCGTTGGAGAAGACGGAGAAAAACTTGAGAGCACCATGGACAAGATGAGAGTGAATAAAGTGACAATCAATCTCGATGTGTTTAGTCCGTTCATGGAAGACATCGTTGTGAGCAATATAAATGATACTATGATTGTCACAATAAAAGGGAGTAGCAGAGGATGTGGACACACTCAAATCCTTAAAAAGTCATCATAGCCAAAGGAGCTCAGATGTGGTATCAACAAAAACACGATATTCTGCTTCAGTACTGGAGCGTGCCATGAAAGTTTGTTTCTTACTTCGCCAAGAAATCAAAGAAGAACCAAAGAGAAAACAATAACCTATAGTGAACCTACGATTAGTGGGATCTCCTACTCAATTAACATCAGAGAATGCACGAAGTACTAGAGGATACTGAGCTGAGTAGAAAAGGCCATGGAAGATAATGTCTTTCAAGTATCATAGAATCCGCAGAACAGAAGCATATTGAGTCGATCGTGGAGTAGACATGTACTAGCTCACCTGATGAACAACATAAGAAATGTTTGGATGAGTAACTGTAAGATAAACCAGGCTTCCAACCAATCGTCTATAAAGAGAGGGATTGGACAATGGTTCCCCCTCCCCTCGAGGGTGTCAGATGCACATTAAGTTCAACTGGAGTGTCAACAGTCTTGCTGTCAGTGAGTCCAGCTTGAGATAAGAATGCATACTTAATTTGAGTAATATAAAGACCATCTGTGGAACGAGTGATCTCAAAACCCAAGAAATAGTTGAGATGTCTAAGGTCTTTTATCTCAAACTGCTGACTAAAAAAATCCTTAAGTTCTTGAATGCCACTAAGGTCATAACCAGTTATGATCATATCATCCACATATAGGAGAAGAAAAATGGTGTCTTTATCATTGTGATGAAGAAATAAGGCAGAATCATAAAGACTGGCAGTGTAACCTAAGCGAAGGATGGTGGAGATGAACTTGGCAAACCATGCTCGTGGAGCTTGTTTAAGGCCATAGAATGCACGTCGAAGGCGACAAACCTTATTTGTTTCAACAGATCCTCATTAAGGAACACATCTTTAACATCCATCTGAAAAAGGTCTCATTTATTAGCAACGACAACATCTAAGAGGGTACGAATAGAAGAAATACGGGCAACTGGAGCAAAAGCCTCTTCATAATCAATCACATACTCTTGTGTAAAACCTTTTGGTACAAGACGAGCCTTATAATGCTCGATGGACCCATCAGAGCGAGTCTTGATCTTATATATCCACTTACAACTAACCACAAACTGACCAGAAGGGAGAGTAACCAGATCCCAAGTATGGTTTTTGGTTAATGCATCATTTTCTTCTTTCATTGCAATCTACCATAAAAGGGTTAGTAGATGCCTCACGATAGGTGTGAGGCTTATGAAGTATATCAAGGGTAGTGTAACAATGATAGTCCAGTAAATGTGTAGGAATGAAACTTACCCGAGTTGAGTGGCGAGGTGGAATGTCTTGTGGAGGATCTTCAAGCAGAGCAAGAGTAGGGGACCTATGCTCAAGGTGGGGTAGCTCATCATCAACCTGTTCTTCTACAACCTATCTAGGAGAATCATTAAAAATATCTGAAGATTGAATAGAGAAGTCCAAAGGAGGATTATGAGTGTCTGTAGAAGGAACATGAGACTAATTTGGAAATATTTCTAAAACATTTGAGTTAGTTAGGGAAGAACGAAAGTGAGAAAGTTCAACAAATAAGCAGTGTTTCCAAAAGACAACATTACGGGAAACATGAAGACGATGCGAGACATGATCATAACATCAATACCTTTTTTAAGTTTTACCATAACCAAGGAAACAACAAAGTCTAGATCGAGGCACAAGTTTGTTGTGTTCATGAGGCTGAATAAGAACGAAACAGGCAGATCCGAATGAGCGAACATAATGAAGAGCGCTTGGAATGCAATTAATAGGATGAACAGAATGAAGAGCTATTTCACCCCAAAATGGGGTAGAAACTTTGGCAGAAAGAAGAAGAGCACGAATAGTGTCAAGAATATGACAAAATTTTCTTTTGGCTCGACCATTTTGTTGAGAGGTTCTTGGACATATTAGATGATGTACAGTTCCATATGAATGTAACAAAGCTTGAAAAGAATTTTGAGTATATTCAAGAGCATTATCATAGCAAAAAGTTTTGATATGTTTGAAAAATTATGTTTCAACCATTTTTGCAAAGTTATTGTATATTAGTAAGATTTCAAAACGAGATTTCATTGGAAAGATACAACTATAACAAGAATAATTATCAATAAAAACAAAAAAATATCGAGATCCACCAATACTAGTAACATGATAAGGTTTCCAAACATCAGAATGAATTAACTCAAAAATACTATTAGAGATAGATTTACTATTATTGAAAGGTAAAGCTGGTTGTTTTTCTAACTGGCATGAAGTACAATCAAAATTGTTTTTGGACACAAATCCCAATAGACCTTTAGAAGATAACTATTGTACTTGAGTGGATAGGGCATGACCAATACAAGAATGCCAAAGTGCGAGAGAATGTAAGGAAGAAACTGCAGTTGCTGCAACAACAACAGAGGTAGGAGCAACAAGTGAAAAATGAAGATTGTTCATGGGAAATATACGCCCGACCCTAGGACCTGTCCCAAGCTCTTGCCCCATCCTCACATCCTACACAATACACACAGAATAGTAAAAAAAATAAGAAGATATCCTAGTTCAGCTAATTGTCCCACAAAGCATAAATTATAGGATAGGTCAGGTACATGGAAGACTCTAGGAACAGAAAGGGTAAAGGTCGAAACAAAACCTAGACTATTCCCATGAATGGTGGAACCATCAACTATATGTTAAGAGGATGTGGTGCAGGGTCAAGTTTGGAAAATAAAGATGAGTAAGGTGTCATGTGATTACAACATGTAGAATAAAAAAGTCAAGTTTGAGACTTATCGGGCAGAACTGAGAGAGTAGTGGAAAGAGATGCATTACCAGCCATTTGAACAACCTAAGTTATGATATTCTATAATTTAGTGAAGGAGAGGTTAATAGTGGATCCAGAAGATTGTGACTCTGCTAAAATGGAAGGCATCAGTAGAGTAGGCTCAGTATTAGCAACAACAACAGTAGATTTGTTACGACGGTAACGAGTCTCAATGGTGTGGCCATGACGCTTGTAATAATTACAGAACCTTTTGTTGCTCTGCCTACGATGATTGTTAAAACTAGAGGAATAACCTGATTGTTGAGGTTGCCCACTGGCAGGAGCAGAAGGAGTAATGGCCAAAACATTGAACTTACTTTGGGCTTGAAGGGTTTCAAGCTAAGCTTCTTCTCTAACCAACTCATTTACATCGGTATCAAGAGAAAGAGGAGGACTGTGATTAAGAAGTTGACCTCGGATGGGCTCAAAGTCCTTGTGAAGTGACATCAAGAACTCATAAAGACTAAATTCATCCCTAATTGTAGCATTTTACTGAGCATTCATTGAGCATGCCCAAATTGGATCACAAAGGTCAATTTGGTCCCAAAGGAAGCGAAGCTGATCATAGTAGTCATTGATGGATGCCCTGGTTCCTGTTGAAGTTGATGCAATTCAAGTATTAACTGATATTTCATGGATCCGTGAGTAATGGAGTACCTTTTGGCCAACATATCACATGCTGATTTGGCATCATCAAAGCTGCCCAACAGATTGGAGATGGAGGCAATGTAAGTATTCTGAATCCATGTGAGGATCATATGGTTGTGACTATCCCATTTAATCATGTGACCAAGGAAGGTAGCATCTTCTTCACTTGCTCTTTTGACAGGAATGATAATTGCGCCAGTACAGTAATGCCAGAGCATACGACCCTTAAGAAAACTATGCATAGCTTGAGATTATGATAAGTAATTCTTGGTCCCCTCTAATATAGTATTGATAGGGCAAGAAAGAAAAACATCATTTCTATCCATTTGGAAACACAATATGCAAAAACGGACTGCAAAAATGAGGTTTATAGGTAGGTCAACGATCAATAGTAAAGTCAACGTGTAGTCACGGTCACACAGGTAAGTCAACGGGAAACGATGGTCAATAGCATGGTCATTTTGATGTCAGCTAAAGGTGATGATGACGTCAACCCTAGGGATGTGTCATTGATGACATTATCATACTAGAGTGTGGCGTGTGAAGCGAGTGAATCTAACACGTAGTTTCTGTTGGCAGCGCGTGCATAGTCCGATGATTGCAATACTTCCACGGTTGTGTAGATCTGGTCGAGCCGATTACAGTGTTATCTGCAAAAAGGTTGTCAGAGCAAGATGTATGACAACGTTTAGTTTCAATAGCGGCGCGTGAAAAGATGTGTAGTTCCTTTGAGATGCGCGTGATGGAACGTGCAAACTTCGATGGTTGTGATACTTCCATAATTGAGTACATCTGGTCGAGCTGATCACAATGGTATCTGTAGAAAGGTTTTCAGAGCAAGATGCAAGACGACGACGGTGTTTGCAGTGATATGTGTAGTGCGGGACTCCTTAACAATGACGACTGTATGTCCAGAACCTAAGGACAATGACTGAAAGATGTTAGAGATTCAATGCTGAGTGGTTACAACGGCTGTTGTGACAACAGAAGTTATAAAAGTGAAGTAACACTAGAAAAGACAAGACTGCTAGAAAGATAAAAGCAGTGACTTTAATACTAAGTTAGAAATACTTAATGATTGCATTCTATTCTATGATTAAAGGAATATACATGATGCTTTTATATAAGAGTTATAAGTGAACTAGATATACTTAAAATAACTATATATATATATATATGCCTAAAGTAAATAGATATATATTAACATATATAATCTACTAAGTTAATAAAAATATTTTTCTTCTCAAGTTAATTACTTTTAGATTCCTATTAGCCGAATTTGCATTTGTTAACTTGTAGAATCGATTCTATTGACTAGTGAACGAATTCAAGTTTGTTAATTTATTGCAAACTTTAATATTGCTTCAATGAGGTCATTGAAATGGGTCCGAGAGATGAGGTCATTGAGATTGATAGTTTGGAGAGAGGTTTATTGTATACGAGTCACCATGAGGTAGACGAAGATGAAGATGAACCAGTTCTATATTCAGCTTCCTTTAAGGAGATGGAAGATAAATTTTTGAAGTACCATACAGTTCAATGGGTCCTATATTCTTTGCTTTTGATATTGGCTTTGGGAATTGGTTTGTTCATGTTGCTCTATTTACCAATTGGGAGATATATATTAAGGAAAGATATTCAATCACGAAATCTCTATCTTACTTCAAACTCTTTTGCATACAAGGTAAATTCTCAACACTCTTCATCACTTAGGTTACGTTTAGTTCGTGGAATGGAATCAAAATCAGAATCGAAATGGAAAGAAAACAATGTTGTTTGGTTTGACCATTGGAATTAAGCTCGGAATCAGGATTAGAGTGTTTGGTTTGCCACTAGAATGAAATGAAAAAAACTATAAATTACCTTAATACCCCTACATTCAGTAAAGTTCAAAATACATTATTGAAATCATTATTTTTCTAAATAATTATTACTTAATTGAAAAGAAATATATTATTAAAATTATTATTTTTCTAAATAAGGTTTAGGGTTTTGAGGTTTGGGATTTGGGGTTTAAGGTTTAAGGATTTAGGATTTGAAATTTGGGGTTTAGAATTTAAGGTTTAGGGTTTAGGGTTTTGGGATTTAGGTTTTAAGGTTTAGGGTTTAGGGTTTAGGGTTCAAGGTTTTGGGTTTTGGGTTTTATGATTTAGGATTTAGGATTTAGGGTTTATGGATTTGACGTTTAAGGTTTAGGGATTTGTGATTTTGGGTTTAGCATTTAAGGTTTTGGGTTTTAGGTTTGGGGATTTGTGATTTGAGTTTAGGGTTATATTTAGGGTGAGGGTAAAATTGGAAAAAAAGTTTATATGAGAATGGAATCATGATTCGTAAAGGGGGAGAAATAATTGTGATTTCTTCTCCTTTAGTAATCGATTTCATTCTGTCTCCCTATTTCGCCCAACCAAACACACAAAATAGAAAGAATTAATTTTGATTTCTTTCGATTCCCTCCAACCTAAAATCACCTTAATGTGACCCTTAAGTGTACGCAATTTATTTTTATTTATATTTGTTGATATTTTCAAAATTATTAACTTACTTATGTATGTATTGTTCTTCTTTTTTCGGTTTGTTATAAATATATGGTTATGTAATCTTTCATTCAATAATTTCAAAATAAAATTACTTATGTTTTAATTTAAAAATAAGTTAATTATAACCCATGGTCATTTTTTTTTGTGTGATTCACATCCAATCCTGTTCTTTTCTCTCCTCTCCAAATTTCGAGTAATTACAAATAAAATATCTTCCTACATCAACTTTTAATAAATAATAATTTATATTTATATAATAAAAAATATTTTTTTTATAACAAATAATTTATCAAAATTTTATTATAAAATAATAATAAATTATAAAAAATTTAATTATTGAAAACTTTACTAAAATAAATTATTGACTTTTTTAAAAAATAAATTATTTAAAATTAAAGAAATTAAAAAATAGATTACATTGTAACACATATCTCTAATATTATTATAATTTTAATTATTATTAAGATAATAAATATTTATTAATAATAATTTAATTTAAATATTAAAATATAATTAATTAGATATAATTTATATATTTTATTATATTAATTATAATAATATTATATTAGATAATATTTTCACAAAAAAATTGTGATATAATGTTTTATGTTTGTATTGTATATTGTAAAAAGTTGGACAAAGAAGCTTTACAATTTTTTTTAATAATTTAATTTTTTTTATGAATATTATTTTTTATATCATAATTATAGTTAATATTATAATTATTTATTATATATAATTATATTTATATTTAATAAGAATAATAATAATAATGTATTATATTATTTATGAATTATCAAAATGCTTAGTATATCATTTTCAATATGTATAAATTTATATTTATTTTATTATAAAATAAATTATTTTTTATTTTTTAAAATAAAATTTTAATATATGATATAATAAAAAAGATTTATGTATTTAAAATTAATTATAAATTTATAAAATGTTAATATTTTATTATGTTTATAATAATTATGTTTTGTAAAATAGGATTGAAATATTTTTTTTTTAAATAAAATTTACCAAAAAAAAAATGGGATTTAAAGTTATATTTAGAAAGTGAAGCTTGTTTCCTTTAAAGGCGTAAGTAGGCATTCAACAAGGTTTGCTTTCGTATTCTATTTATGTAGTCATTGAACTTGTTTTTGAAAAGCTATGTTATAATAATAATTGTTTTGTTCAATGCTAGAAAAAAATAAAATAGAATTGTTCAAAACCCTCCAAATTAGAATGTGTAGATTCAAAAGGATCTATTTCTACTCCTTGGGTGCTTAAGTGATCGTAGCTTTTCAAATGGAGTGTGTATTCCTTATTATTGCATTCATTGATGCCATTGTGCTATATTCAGGATATTTACAGTCGCTGTTCGGTGTCTATTCACTTAGAATAGAAAATCATGGCATAAGAAGGCCACCCAGTGATGATTTCCACATCCAGGGAATTGCAAATCCAAGTGCATTTAGAAAGGTAGCTTTATGACAATTCATAAATTTTCAAGGAGATTGTGTACTATCCTTATAAGGTGAAAGTATGACTTAATTTACCTCCATTAAAATGACCATTACAGGCTGTTCTTATACGTCTTTCAAATATGAGGGCTGAGGCTTTCTTCAAAGAAGTCACTACTATTGAAGATGTTCCAAATTTGAGGGTAGAGCCTCTGTTATATCTAGGAGCACCCAACATATAAGAACTCAACATTACTATTAAACCAATCTAAGTATTTGTTGTACCTACACACTTATGATCAAGGGTTTGTGGTTTGATGGCAACTTTTCCTTAAGAGTTTCCTTTTTTTTCTTTTTCATTGTTCTTCTCACAACAACTAATAATTTATTATTCTGACCTTTTGCTAGATGCCGATGTCTCCACCAAAATCTTTGAGGCAAGATTCATTCTTTCATTCAGGGGAGCTGCTACTGCAAAAATTAGAAGAGGTTGAAAGTTCTGTCAAGGTAGAGAACCAACTGACTGCTCCTTTCTCTGTTTATTTGCTTATGTCGTGGTTGGGTGTGCTACTTGTACATCCATTGCTTACAACAGAGGGTTGAAACTCTGATTGAAGAACACCACCCTCAAATACAAGACCCTGTAGATTGAAGCAGGTGGGTTTAATAGAGAGTGAGATGCAAATTTAGTTAGCATATAAATGTTCTCTTGAAGATTTTCTTTAAGAAAAGGATATTACTGAATGATAAACTAAATTGATTATATTTAAAAAGAAGACTAATGCATCCATGGTCTCTTATTTATACCTATTGGAGTAATTTAGTCCTTTTTTTTAGTTTTTTAATCATTTTTTTATAAAAAAAATAAATGCATACTAACAAATAATCAATTTTATTTTTATTTTATTTCTTTATTAATTTTGTAATTATTGTCTATTATTAAAGATAATCTATAAAAGTGATATCCTAGTTAAAAAAAATATGATAAACAAATAAAAATTTGATTATTTATTATTGTGCTTTTACTTTTTTAAAACAAAAAAACTAAAATGTTGCAATAAATAACAAAAAGAATAACTTTATACTTTTGACATAATGAAAGGATTTGTGGTATCACACACCCTTAAAAAATATATTTTTCGTGTATTTGCTCTGAGATTTTTGATAGTGTACAACTAGTTAATGTTTATACATTTACATTTCATCTTTATTCCTCTAGTTTACGAGGTTGAATATATACTAGTGTTTGGTCAGCTGCTCAGCTGCTGTTTTTCTGATAATATAGAAAATAATTAGTAATTCTGTCAAGTATCCCAAGTGAATAACTCTAGCTCTACTACGTGATCTGATCGGATAGTAACAATTAAGTTTCAGATTAGTGGATTTTGATTTGGTTTATGTGCAGTACTAGTGTATCAATTACAAGCTTTATGCTGGGTCACTTTGTTCATGTCAATCCAAATTTGGCTTGGGATTTGTAGACTTTTAGCAGTGGGTGTTCTCTTGTTTATTTCAATCTAAGCCAGCGGACCAGCCCTTTTGTTTTCATTGTACATGATTCCTTTTTGACTGAGAATTGTACTTCATCATTTCTTCTTTGAACTGCACTTGAATTTTGAAATTAGTAATTGGCAATTGTTGAAGATCACTTCAAAGCTGCTTTGCACAACTTAACTAATTTTGTTTATATATCATGGCATTCTAGTTTTTGGAATGGAAGAACTAGATATAGCTCATGAATCTTTGCTTAACTTGGGTCTTGCATATGATTCAGGATACAATTGCTTGCCGTCTTTTCACCCCAGCTTATGTAAAACAATACAAGAAGTTCTTCTTTCTAAACTACCATTCAGGAGTTACAAACCATTGGTAATTCTGAATTTTATTTGTGGTGTAATAAATGATTATTTTCTCTTGTTTATGTAGAGGGTAAAATTGGAGTTGGTAGCTTTACATTATTCTTATTTTTATTTTGGTATTTTTTTTATCTTTATTATTAACTTGAAAATATAAAATATTCTTATTTAAATTATTGATACATATTTTGATTAATTTTAAATCATTAATACTTCCTAATTATTTAACATTATTGTTAACTTTAGGACAAAAATAGATTAGTAATTTAAATAATAGTATTTAATCGGTAGAATAAGGATAAAAAATGATACCAAAATAAGAATAGAAATAATCTAAAAATACAATTCCTCCAAAATAATTGATACGATATCCATATAATCCACATTTGTTATCTCATTGTTACAAAATAATTAAAATGAATCTCCTAGTGCAGTTAAAGAAAAAGGATCATTCACCCAAACTTTCTATACAGTTTTTTGACTCTAATGGATTATGATCGTAATCTAATGGTTAAAAACAGGTGTAATAATTTGCTTAATAAAGAGACTAGTAATACTATCGTTACTCTAATACGCAATGTTTGCCATTAAGAATGTGTTTTCTCATACGGTTTCAGTTTTTGTTTGTTTATGAGAAATCTGAATATTTTCTTTTATGTTATATTGAATTAAGAAGAAGATGAAGTCTTGGAAAGACCAAAGTAGTTGCATGTCGTTCTCTTTGTTAAAGTCTCTAAGGTGTGTGAAGCAATTTCAGGAATTTAGTTGAGAATTCGTGTTTGGACTACCTATTCTTGACTTAATCGAATTCTTTTTATTAATCTGTCTTACACCCACAAAATTCCTTTCCTTTGCTTCTATAGGTTCTTGAACTCCAAACGTGGTATCTGGTGGTTGAGAAATTATATTGCTATTAGATTATATAATATGGTAAATCATATTAATGAAATTTAAAATTAGTATAATAATAATAATTATTATTATTAATTTGAAAAACACAAGGATTGAATAGAAAGAAAGAAAGCAATAATATTGCATAAACAAGTTGGAACAAAGGCAACAAATGAATTGATACTTTTGTGTATTGGAATAACTTATTGGAAAAAGTGGGTTTGTGTTAATTTATTATATGTTTTTTTTAAATTAGTGTAATTTAGTTCTCTTTTAATTATATTTATTATTGTTTTAATATATGAATCGATCTATAATTTGATTCACTTGACTGTCTAAACCTAGAAGACAACCCGAGCTAATGAACAAATCATCCTCAAAAAACTTCTTCAAATCGCACTCACAATCATAAAGGAGAGACATGCTCGAAACAAATTTTGTATTTATAAGATCAATCATCGGTTCGAACTATAGTGAATTTGATCTCAATATATGAATATACTTATTTTTATTTTTTGTTTTTTCGATTCATATATTTAATCAATTGTTTTGAATTTTTTTAAAATTCTCTCGGTGTAAATCGGATCAATCTTAACAATGATCATCGTAGTAATTTTTTCTCTTTTTTCAAATTTTTAAAACCTTTTTCTATTTAAACATCTAATAGTTACTTTTTTCTTCAAAAATTCAAAATTGTTAAAAAAATAATTAAAATATTTAAAAATATAATGATTAAAATATGTTAATTTTAAAAAATAATTAATATATCTCATTTATAAGAATAAAGTAAAAAAATAACATAATACATTAACTTTTATAGGAGAGATTATAGTTTTTTTGTTTTTGTTTTCTTTATGGTTGTGGAAGAGTTAAAGAAATGGAAATTGTACGAGGGTCTTTTGATTAGATGCAACTCACAACACAAATCTAATCTTATGAATTAGTTTAATGGTAGAAGGCTAACCACCACATATTAATTAAATCAAAATAAAATTCGAAGCCAAAAATATCTACTTTTACTTCTTACTCAAAGTGGTACGTCAAATAAGTCTAACTAAATTGTCCAATCCGTCTCACAATATTAATTACCCAGCCATCACGTGCTCACTTAAATCATTAAAGATTTTAACACAAAAATTTAATAACAAGATTTTAAAAAAACTTATTTATCACAAGTTTGTGATAAATTATATTTAATAAATTTAAATATTTTTTAAACCCTACTCAATTATTATTTTTAAAGCCTGCCCAATTAACTTTAAAAACTATTCTTAAAACAAATATTGTAAGTTTAAATAATTTTTTTACTTAGGTTAAGTAGTTTTTAAAGTTACAATATTTGTTATGGTTTGAAATTGTTTTAAGAATAATTTTTTTTCTTCTATTTTTTTTACATTAATTATTTTTTAAAGATAAAACATTATTTACTAGGATTTGAATTTGTAATTTAAAATAGATAAATATGAGTCTCATTATTATATATCACAATATAAATCATAACATTAAGGGTATTATTAATAATAATAAAACTTATTTATCACAAATTTGTAATAAATTGTAAGTTATGTGATGCATAATTATTAATAAGTATAATCATATTTAATTATTAGTAAATACAATCATGTTTATTAAAAACTATTTTGTCTATGATATAATTTTTATATATATAAATTTTCCTTAATAATTATAAAATATGAATCCGAAGTCTTACAACTCAAAATAAATAAAAGCACAGCTTGGACTATTTTTTATTTTTAAAATGTGACAAAGGGAATAAAACATAGCAATAAGTACCTTAAAAAAAGCGAATAGTATCATCATCTCTTTTTTTTTTTTTTGGGTGATTGGTTGAAATACTTGACTCAGTAAAGTACTCAATTTAGTCATTCAAGCAGTGTGAAATTTTATATCTAAATTTCTAATCCATAGTGATCTAACAGAATGTTTAAGCTTAATAATAGCCCAAAAAAACAAACATACAGAAACTGAAAGCTTTAAGCTATTAAGAAGTCACACATTCTTCATTTTAAACTAAGAAAGAATTGCGTGAATAACATTCGTGTAGTAAGTCATTTGTTGCTGCAATAATTGGCTTCATTAATAATAATAATAATAATAAGAATAATAATCATTCTTCGTCACAAAGCAAGAGACAAAAAGATTTACTAATCTAACCAGCAGTCTTAGTTAAAAACAACACAAGTTAAAGTTCTACTATCATTGTCCACATCCAAACAGACGTAGTGTTATAACGTGACAACGCCATTGCAAATGACACAAGTGCAATGATTTCAAATAACTTGTATTAGGTTCATATGGCCACGTATATTTTTAGCTCATAAATTCGAATATATTAATACTATTTGTTATAAAAGAATAACATAAATTATTAACTTTTAAACAAACTAATATACTCATACTATATATATATATATATATTTTGTGTATTATTAATTTTATATGTTGCCGTTAATTAGTAATTAAATAGATTAAAAAGTCCACTCTTTATATAACAAAAAAGCTCACAATTTTAGTAACTTTTTGTTAACATATTTATAGTGTATTTATGTCTCATGCGAAAATATCAAAAATTGCACATGTTGATTTGAATACAAGTATATAAAGTTGATATTATATGTGATAATATGATATTAACACATATGTATTTTAGATAAACTGATTTGTTAAATTAAAATCTTGTTATTGTTTAGCACTCACAAACAAACATGAATTTCAATACTCGAGGTAAGACAACAAAAATAAATTTGAAAAATTATTAAAAATAATAACTCTATTTGAAATAATAAACAAAATATAGGGTTAGATTTACACTAATTATTAATGTTTTTAATATAAATATTAGCTTGCAATTTTTCATATAATTTTGTATAAAAATTATTTATATTATAATAAGTATTAAAATTATTTAAAAAAATACAAAGATAACTTTTTTCACAACACATATATAAATGTATATTTATTTATTTTTTAACAAAAAAAAAGGTTTTTATTACAATTTAATATATACTGGCATAATTTAATCTCATAATTACTGTAATTTTTTACATTTAATTAATAATAAACTTAATACATACAATGGACGTAACACTACTTTTTTTTAAAAGCTTTCGTCACTAGTTATTCTACTCGTAGTCGTAGATCTTCGTATTGTATAATTAATTAAATATAAAAATAAATATTTTATACAGTTGTACTTTTTCTTTGCGTCAAAAGTCTAAGAACAAAGGAAACGCAGTCGAGGATAGAGAGAGAGAGAGAGAGAGAGATTGCCCAAAATAAAAACATCTCTCACTCACTCAAAGAAAAGAGGAGATCGAACGTGAGTTATTCAATCTCTTTTCCTACCCTCCTTTTTCTTCTTCAAAATTTCATTTTCTCAATTCTGTTCACTTCTCATTTCCATCAAACATCTTTTATTTCTCCTCCTTACTTCATCAGCCTCGCTACCATTCTCAACAGCCTTTTTTAATTTCTGGGTTTCGCTCAAATCGAGTTTTTTCAATCTGGGTTTTCGATTTTAGCATCTGGATTTCTTTCATGGCAGCCTCTTCACTTGCATCTCCTCTCTGCACTTGGATTGTGGCTGCTTGCATGTCTGTCACGTGCGACAGAGACAATTGTAGCAGCCCATATTTGTTCAACTCGTCCAAAGGACTCAGTAAGAGAACTCGAAGGAGAAATGTCTTGTCCAAATGTAGCTTTGGGACAGCTGAATTTAACAAAGGGTTGATTTCGTCTTTCTGTGGATCCAGCATTCAGGGCCTGATGAGTTCTTATCTCGCCTTTGAGCCATGTGAGGAGTACTTTAGTTTAAAGGGATTGTCTTCTTTGGGCTACAGTGGAATGCCTGCGCTATTTGGATCCAATAGTGTCAGTACCAATCGTAGAAAAAGGCGTTTCAATCGAGCTGCTCATTCGGGTATTTATAATTTGAGTAGTTACAAGCAAATTTTATTTTCTTTTTCTCCTTCTGTATTTTGAATTAATGTCGATTGTATTTATGTTTTGTTCCTCCTTTTATTTAAAGTGTGGGGTTTTACCTTAGTTTCTTGTTTGATGCATGTTTCCAATCATTTGTTTGTTGCATGTCCTGGATTTTGGTGTATTTTTTTCACCTGGGTTTCAGCTAAATTTGATAGTCATGCTTTTCTCAATGAAAGAATTCATTATTCTATCTTCGACTCTACCCACTTACTCTTCAGATGGATGCTTAATGTTGAAGAATAATAAATTGTCTGGATTCTGCAGCATCCATATTTTTGTGCTTCCCAATTTTTTGTATAATAAAGTGAACCTAGGTTCTAGTTTCACTTTATTTTCAGAAACCTTACTTAAAATTGGTGCTTTTAGTCACCTAATTATTACATTTGTAGACAGTCATTTTAGACCAATTTTGAAATTTAATAGCTTTATTTTCTATTTTTTAAAAAAAAATTGTGATATTTTCCTCTTCAAATATCTCACCGGTCTTCTATTTTAATAAGGTTCAATTCGATTCAACTTAAGTTTTTCTAAAAATAAAAAAAATAAAAAAAAATCATAATTGACAAAAAATGTAACAATAAAGTGAATAAAGTGCGTCAACTTTAAAACAATGTGGCCAATATGCTCAATTTGTGAAAATAAAGTTACCAAAGTGTCATGTTATCCTTTTTTGTATTCGAATGTGAATCCCTTTATTTATATCTCTTATTGGGTACTTTTTCATGAAAAGTAATAGAATCCACTAATGTTTTCCCCCTTGTTTCCTAAATTTTTATACCTGTTTATGCCATGCTTTCATAATAGTGATACTCACAGAAGCATGCTAGTAGAGGAAAGCTCGTTCTTTCTAAGATTTATTTAGGTGCTTAATTGTAGTTTACGTGCTAATTTGTTTTCTTGTCTCTGGCTTTTTTATATTTAAATTTTCTTGTATGATTCCCTTTAATTTTAGGGGAAACCAAGGCTGTAGCTGTGCAACCTGCAGAGGAAGTGACAACTAAAACAAAACTCATTACAAAGGATCGGCGAGTGGTTGTAACGGGGATGGGTGTGGAGACTCCACTTGGTCATGATCCAGATGTTTTCTACAATAATTTGCTCGAAGGAGTCAGTGGCATTAGTGAGATAGAGAATTTTGATTGTTTACAATTCCCGACCGTAAGTTATATTACCGACTTGTTGTTGACTACTTTTTGGGATTATACATTGTTTAATATTCCTTTCTCTTTTAGAGAATTGCAGGAGAGATCAAGTCTTTCTCAACAGATGGATGGGTTGCACCGAAACTATCCAAGAGGATGGATAAATTTATGCTATACATGCTTACAGCTGGCAAGAAAGCCTTGGCTGATGGCGGAATTACAGAAGAAGTAATGGATGAGTTAGATAAAACCAAATGTGGAGTTTTGATTGGCTCAGCTATGGGTGGTATGAAGGTAATTTTATTTCTATTTTCAATTGAAATAAAGTACAAACCGAAAATGGTGAATAAAAACAGTTTGTTTAATATGAACTAAGTACTATGAGTTCATCTGAGACTCAATATACTTGTTACGACTTGGGCAATATACTTTTGTTGGGTCTCCAGTAAGATGGGATCAATGAAGTAGTTGTTATTGCAGGAAGTAAATCTATTATCAAAGTCTCAAATTGATTCATTCACTTTATATTTATCTTGCTTCTATATGTTGAACAGGTTTTCTACAATGCACTTGAAGCTTTACGGGTTTCATATAAGAAGATGAACCCTTTCTGTGTGCCTTTTGCCACTACAAATATGGGGTCTGCCATGCTTGCAATGGATCTGGTCAGCTTAAATTAATTTTATCTCTATTTTCAATTGAAAGCTTTAAGTGCATTAAAATTTTGTTATTGGTTATTTGACTACAAGTTTTCTACATCTAAATCCAGGGTTGGATGGGTCCAAATTATTCAATCTCAACTGCCTGTGCTACAAGTAACTTTTGCATTTTGAATGCAGCAAACCACATTATCAGAGGTGAAGCCGTAAGTTTTTGGCTTCTTAATGTTGGTTTTTCAATTGATATTTGTTTGTCTAACGAATTGTAATTTTCCAAGTCTTGAGAAATCTAATTAAAATAGAGCTAAAATTAGTCACAATTTCTTTTCAACATTTTATTCATACAGGATATCATGCTTTGTGGTGGTTCAGACGCAGCAATAATACCAATCGGTATATTTATTTATTTATTTGTTTGTTTATTTTTCCATTTCCTACATTGCTTTTCTGCAAAAAAAAAAATTTGGACTATGGTCTACTATGATGTTTCTTATAATTGCTATCATGACGTTTTATCCTACTTTCACTATCATTGCTGCAGGCTTGGGTGGCTTCGTTGCATGCAGGGCACTTTCACAAAGGAACAGTGATCCAACCAAAGCTTCACGTCCTTGGGACAGTGTAATGTTATAATTTTCTTTATCTTTTGTGTTTCTACTACTTTTAGCCATTTGTTGTATCTCGTGGCTTAATTCTGTTTGAAATATGAATCAACAAGTGAACTGATAATTGAGTTCAATGTATTATTAACCATAACACTTATTTGCTACTTCAGTTATATAGGATCGATTAAGCCAGTATTGTCCATATTGCACATTTTCTGTTTGATCTTGTCATATGGAATATTAGAAACTTCATTTTGGCATGTTTAATATTTTCTAATTCTTGCAAGAATGAGTACGATAAAACAAAAATAAGAATTGAAAAGGAAAGGAAACTCTGACTTCACTAAACGTGAAGCTAGGTATTTTTTTTTAACTTCGTTTAAGATGCTTAGCATTAATTTTATTCGTTTATGTGGATTATCTGTTGAGGTTTCTTTAAAGTTATCCTGATTCTTTGATCTAAAATATAAGCTTCTTACAGTGCGACGTTTGTTATTGAACAGAACCGTGATGGATTTGTTATGGGGGAAGGATCTGGTGTTTTGCTTCTGGAAGAATTAGAGCATGCAAAGGTTGGTTGTAAACATCTTGTTTTGTTTTCTTTTATATAATGGTCACATCTTAAATTATTTATTATTACTTGGCATATAATGCTGAATTTCATCTTATTGCAGATTTGTCTTTAACTAATGATAACCTCATTAATGTTTCTTATTTTGCAGAAACGAGGTGCAACCATATATGCCGAGTTTCTTGGTGGAAGCTTCACGTGTGATGCTTATCACATGACTGAACCACATCCTGATGGTACTTTGCTCTGTCGTTGACATAGATTCTGCCACAATAAGGGGCATATATATATTAGCATATAAACTTCAAACCACAACACCCCAAAAATTTCCTCATCTCATTCAATTATTTATTTTCATGGCATTATTACTGTGATTGCTTTATTGTTATAGGGATAAAATAGAAGTTTCCAATGATTTCATTCCTGTCTTGATGACTTTATTACATCTTTTTCTCTTTTGATGGATACTTTAAAGATTTAAGAGTGTTTTTGCTTTTGTTTCCGTTTTACCAGGGCTTGGTGTTATTCTCTGCATGGAGAATGCATTAGCTCAGGCCGGTGTACATGCAGAAGATGTAAATTACATAAATGCTCATGCTACATCCACGCCTTCTGGTGACCTTAAAGAGTATCATGCTCTTATTCATTGTTTCGGCCAGAATTCTGAGGTAACTTATCTCGATGGTATAATTCATTATTCTTCATAATTCTGATTGACAATGACAAGATATACATGTTTTCACAGTTGAGAATAAATTCTACAAAATCTATGATTGGACATCTTCTAGGAGCAGCTGGAGCTGTGGAAGCTGTAGCAACAATACAGGTGAGCTTTTTCTTTTTAACTGGGAAGAATCTGTCTTGAAAATTTTGTATTGTATCGTTTAGTTGAAGGAACGCTAATTGCACACAAAACAATCGATGTCATATGTACCTTTGGGTTAAGTTTGTGACAATAATGCCTATGTTCTCTTTCTTTTCCATAGGCAATAAAAACAGGGTGGGTTCATCCTAACATCAACTTAGAAAACCCAGATGAAGGCGTGGTATGCTACTCTCTAAACCCTAACTTTTTAACCGGTCTATACATGATATTATATTTTCTTACCATGGTAAATAGTAAAATTAAACAATTAAGAGGTAACAAAATTTGCTCTTTGATCGCTTTAGGCGTGGGATGATTAGCTAAATTTTGTTTCCCCATGCAACAATTCAGGATACAAAAGTACTAGTGGGACAAAAGAAAGAGAAACTGAACATTAAGGTGGCACTTTCAAATTCTTTTGGATTTGGTGGCCACAACTCGTCGATCTTGTTTGCCCCTTACGAGTAAGCCAGATAAATGCAAATTCAACCAGTAATGATGTTGCCTAAGGTATAGTATTAAACTCATTCTATGGGTCTCTAATAAGAGTGGCAATATTTGACAAGATATGGATAAAAAAATTAGTCATAATTGTTTAATATTTTTTTCATATATTTAAATATCTTGTTATTTTTTACTATTATAAATAGATAACACGATAAAAATAAGTAAATTTTTCAATGTCTCAACTAACACACGACGACATATTTAATGTCAAAACACGACAAATAACATGACACAATTGTCACCCCTAATTCCAGCTTCCCTACTTACCTACTTTAACCTAAACTATATAGAATTTGGTTTGGTTATCTATATGTAAGTAAAGAGACAGGTGTATTTGCAATAAATAACAAGACATTGATTTACTTGGATTTTTTCAGGTCAAGGGAGCTCCTATGATCATGTAAACCAGATTGGTTGAGCAGCTGATCACAAAGGTTTTACTTTTAAAAGAGCCATTAGAGTTCAGAAGACAAATTAACCCAATTTGGCTGTATTTGCATGCCATTGTTTGTCGGAAAATTTTCTCATAATCTTATTTTGTGAATGGCCTCACAATGGCTTGATCTACTATGTTTTAGCCATTAAAACAATTAATAAATTGATTCTTTTTTCTTTTCTTTTTTCTTTTGGGTTTATGTACAATTAGTTCATAGATCTAGAGCTGTTTCCAGAATTAATTGCAATGAATTTTTAGAGGCTAGTTTGGTAGATTGAATTTATTACAAAGTGCTTTAATTGTCTGATTTTAGTACTATTGTCCTTAATATTTGGAAAAGCTCTATTTGTACCGGTCAGGAGCAGATCTTGATCCAATCAATTTTAAATTTTAAATTTTCTTTTTATTTTTTTCAATAAGTGCATTTGGGTTGTTAAGGAAGCATTAATAATTGAGATAAATAGCATTACTCATGTATTTGAAGGTGTAGGGGTAAAAGGTTATCTGAATTGACTTTTAGGCGTTCGTTCCATCCTATGACAAACAAACCTCGTTTTATTTTTCTTCATATGGTTTGTTGATATTTGCTTATTCTTCTTCTTCTTTTCTTTATGTTCAAAAGAAAAGTGAGATTTTTCCTAAACAAAGAGTACTTTGTTCCCTACAAATAATTCCTTTTTTAAGTCATGAAAAACTATTCAAAATATATGGTTATTTTAATTTATAATTCTATTTTTACTGTCAAAAATGGCCCAAAATACCCAATTGCAATGTTTGGTGAGAACCGATACACTTGATAATAAATATTTAAAATGTTATGTAGTTTTCTTATGCATATTTTAATTATTAAAATTTAACTTATTTATTATATTTTTTTTTACATTTTTTATTTTTAATTTGAAATTAAATAAAAATAATAATGCACATTTTGACGAAAAAAAGTTAACACGCGTTTTGAATTGAAAATCTAAGTCAAGTACGCACAATTCTTAGGTCATACTTGTTATATAATATTAAAATATTTGAACATATAATTTTTGTATAATTAAATATTTAATTATGAAGTGAAACTATAATCCAGAATTAAAATTATTCAATTATGTAAAAATTTAACATATCATTGAATATAAGTTTAAAACGTATTAATCACTTTATTTAACATGTATAAAATTTCAACTCTAAAATTATGTGTCTTGACTTTTTATTTTATCTTAAATTAAAAATAATTTATTTTTGTTTTAAAATGTAAAAATAAAAAACTAAATATTTATTAAAAAAATTATAATAAAATTATTTTAATGGGTAATAAAATTATATAAAATAAATTAAATATTATTTTAAATATAAATTATTTTATTAAAATATTTATTATCAATTTTATTCGATTATATTATATAAATTGTTACAAAATATCATATATATTAATTATAATAAAATTTAATATATTTCAATCTAATATAATTATAATTAACATATTTAATAGAATGTAACAAATATGTCGTTATTGGATCAAAATTTATATATAATCAGATAATTTTTATTCTATCAAATCAAAGACATAACTATTTAGAAATTATATAATCTATTTGTTTTATATTACTTAACAAACATGACTTGCTACCAAACTACAGATCCCCAAGGACGATGGAGATGGAACCTTACCTGGCTTCAATGGTGGGGTTGAGCCAAATCAAATTGATATAACATTTCTTACCTGATCAACTTTTAGGCAGGACGAACAGGTGATCTATATTCTTTAAATAATCGTTAGCCTAAACTAATAAATATACTAACGTAAAAATTATAAATATAAAATCTAATTATTTCAAGTAATAAAAATAACATTTGATTATAATTAATAATACAAAAATATCACTACATTATTTTTTTAGATGTTTACGTTATCCTTTTAAATGTAAATTTATATAACTAATACAAAATTTAATAGTAAACTTATAACACTAAAAAATTAATAATAAATTTATACCAATAATGAATTTGTATATAGATTTTTGTACCACTAATAATACTTTAATAATATTTTTTATGAAAATTCAATGATATAATTATTAATTTACGGATTAGCTCTAACTTCTTAATTTTTCCCTTCAATAACGATAATTATTTTAACATACAATAAAAACTTGGTGCATGATTTCCAAAACTGAGAGTACCACAAAGGCACCAGTGGTTCTGTTCAAGATAAATATAAGCTTACCCTAAAGAGGACTATAACAACAGAAGAATCAAATTCTCGTTCAAATACATAGACGACCCTTTCATTTTACTTTTTTTTATTGCTGCTTTTCTTGTGACTCTTTTTAAACTTCGAGCTACCAGCGGAGAGCAAACCTGAGGCACTCTTGCCTTCAAGTTTCTTCGTCAATTTTACTACACTAGCCATTCCTTTTTTTGCAGCTGCTCTATGCTGAGGTCTACGGCTCATCAATTTTCGATCAAGTGGCCAATATGCATATGGCTCAAGTTTGCCTTTCTTTTTCACATCTCCACCTGCCTTCTTGCTAGCATACTCACTCCCAATGTAAGCCCATCCAGATTCAGATTCAGATGTCTTTTGGCGCTTCTGAGTTTTCCTTGAGTTCCTGGACAAATAACTACCCGCTTCACTCCTTGCATCTGATTCTGGGTGAGCAGGCTTTTTTGTCATTAACTCTCCATCTTCACGAATTATTAAGCGCCCATCAGAGTCTATCTCTGGCTCCTCTTCCAGACCCTTTTTTCGCTTCGTATTTGATGATTGAAGTGCAGACCTAGTTTTCTGTCGATCAAGCAAGTCGAGAGGTTCATCTTCTAACTGATCGAATAAATGTTCAGGGAATTTCTTATCATATCTACTTCGGGAACTGGAGATGGAGACAAATGATTAGATGTCAGTTTTAACTTTAGCAAACACGCTACAGGTTAATCTAACAGTCAAATGCTTGACACAAAAATCACAACTGACCGGAGAGAAGAAGCTTTAGATTTTAACTTTGATGAAGCCTTGCCTCCCTTACGGGATGTTGTCTTGGTATCCACACCCTCTGCATCACTGTTTTCTGAATCTTCATCACCAAAATCAGAAAATATCTTCGTATGGTTCCATCTGCTAAGTCTGAAAAGAATAACAAGTTGAGAATCATAGAGAGGGTGTGTGATATGTAGAGAAGGTGTGTAAATGAGAAGCAAAAAAACCCTAAATGACATTAAATCCATATATCAACTACCGTCTAACACTGCATGACATGCATAATTCTCCACTAACAAGAAGATATTAAAAGGCAAGCGTTTCACACTTTCAGTAGTAACACTATAAAGAGTACATTTCGCATAAATTAATAATTAAAAAAAACTTTAAGAGTAGTAGTGGTGACTAGTCTTATGATGCTTTATTTATACTTGTTTTTAAATATTAACCATCCATTTTTACATCCAATACATGTGATGAATTTGAAAATATTAATAAAAAATAATATTTAACTCTCAATGGCTTAGATATAACAAGTAAAAACAAGAATAAATAAATGATCTTATTCCTTAAAAATTAGCCAATTGGCAAAGAACTGTAATGGTTTGAACTTGGCAAAAATAACAATACTAGACATCCCTATAAACCAACATTTAAACTCTACCTAGATATAAAAATTGAGAATCTACAACATTGAAGATTAATAATACACTATTGAACAGACCAAAAAAATAATTAAGAGTTGAAAACCAGGAAAAAATAAAGACAATGGTTTTTGTCTCTTAAGAAGCATCGAGGCAAAGCGATCCACATGAAGAGAAAAATCAATTATTTTTTACATTCGGAAACCACTTGCAGCTATGATGCTTAAGATGTATGGCAGCAGACAATCTATGAAAATTGAACATCCAATAGGCCAGCAAGGACTAAGCAAAAATAACAATCCCAGATATGCTATTGGAAAATTTGTGGGTTATATATGCTCAGGATGCATAGATACAACAATAGAGGCACTGAATTTTTAAGGTAAATTTCACTGGAATATTAGTAAGTCCCTAACTTTTCAATTGTATGTTTTTGGAAATTAAACAGTCCTTTAATTATCATATTTCAATTGTGAAAAGAGGCAGCAGATACCTGGAGGTAGTTGCCTTTGAGAGATGAGATCCAGTTTCAGAGGAGCTAACCAGTTTCTTGTCTCTTCTTTCTTTGATCTACAAGAAAGAATAACATTAAACAAAAACCCTCTTGAGACTACTATTTCAGCATCACACTTAATTTAACGGACCTTCCGTATATTAGTTAGAAGCTTCATGTGTTCTTCAGGCATTACTGCCTTGACAGCATCTAATCCACATTTTTTTACAAGCATTTCCAATAAAACTTTAACCTGATAACAAAAAAAGTGAATATGCGTGAGAAGATTTTGGGTCATAAGTGACTCAGACTGCAGCACCTGTCATCAAGGGACACAAGCTAAACTCTAAACTAGTTGATTTTATGTGTAAGGTGATCAAACAGACCTTAGCCTTGAAGTGCATTTTGGTGTCCTCTTGCCACCTGAGCATGCCTTCCACCATGCTCTTTAAGTGTGATTGCAAACCTTCAGCTCTTGATTTTGCCACAAGTACCTTCAGTAGACCTAAATTAGCCTGCATCAAATATCCCGGTTTAGAGATAAGTAGATATACCATCATGAAGGTTAAATGATAAAATATGGAAAGTTCCATGAATCCAAAGATTAAAGTCATTAGAAAAGAGGTGGAACAAACTTTTATGACTTCTTTGTCCTTTCTTTGGAGAAGGAGAAATGTAGATGGAAGCACATTGTAAGCGGTAGAAACAAGATCAGAGAACTCATAAACCAACCGAGCTAAGCCTTTCACAGCAGCACTAATCATACGAGGTGTTTCGCCTGCTAAGCCTCCAGCTACCTATAACAAGACAACAGTTACTTCTCAAAGGCTATCAATGTGATAATATCATTGGCAAACAGGTCATTATGCACTGACAACTTCTTGTGAATAATTTAGGTCAAACACTAGAATACTACTATAAATGATCTACCAAGTTCAGAAGCAATACCATTTGAAAAAATTGATACAAATTTTCCCTTTTCCCACCATTCTCTTCATCTCCACAAGCATGGCCAATTTGGACAAGAATATCATATGCCCTGTTTCTTGTTTTCTTGTTGGACTGCAACATTAATCGTAATTATTACAACATATTATAATTGAAAAGAACATTAACATGATAGACAAGCTGCGTCATTATAGCTGGTAAAGCCAAAAGGACGTGTTTTCCCCACCTCCAAAATTCATCTAATTAAGACATCAAAGTAAAATTTTAACGATATTAACTTCAACTATTCCAAAAGCAACACCAGAATCATTACAAATATGATAAATGCATTTTGTATTTTGATACATAGAGTAACACGGGATTTATACTATCCAATCTTGGAGAGTTCTGTACTACAACTCAAATCAATTAGTTGATGTATGTTTATCTTTCAAACTCTCTCTGTGTGTGAGAGAGAGAGTTGTACCAGAGCATACCAATCACGAAATTATAAGTGGTGGTAGTATAATTAACCAAAAAAAGACCCAAGAAAACATTTTAAAAAAAGTTTCCCAGAAAAACGAGACTCAAAGTAATCAATTACCAGTATAGCAAGTATACTTCTATCAAATACAAAATATTACCTCTTTAAGAGCAAGTACTATTTCCGTTAAGAAAGAGCCAATGATGTCACGCCACCTCTGCTCAGCATTATCCTGTAGAAAGAAGATAAGTTTAAGGCATTTACAAAAAATCAATGGAGTACACTACATGATACAATTTTGTGGCACTGATTGTATTTACCTTAGAAATATGGACTATTAGGACGTATAAACAATCTAGTCTGTGTCGTTTTGCAGCAAAATGGCAAGAAGGCAACAATTCAACCATAAGTGAAAACAATTGCTCGAGTTTCGATGAAAGGAACACATCAGATGTCTGACCATAAAACCCCATCAATTAGTCAATCTTGTTCTGCTAGTATGAAATGATGCATCTCATCTGGATTAAGATTGACACAATAAAACCGCAAATGCGTGTATTTACTATTTACATTCCACTTTGGGCCTATTTTTTATAGGAAACCATTTGGCTGTAAGTTCATCAAGTTCATAATCCACTTACATAAAGTATTTTATAAATATATTTTTCTTCACTTGATTAGTCTATGATATAAATTAATAACTTACAACAGAGAAGCATGAGAAAAATAACATAAAACACCTATCTGAACACTTTCAGATACCTTGAGAATCATGGAAAGGACTTTATACGCCTTCTTTTGTGTCAAACCATTGCGATCCTGGAGTCAAAATTTCACAACCAGAGATCTTTCAGTTCTTGAAAGACCACCTTCCTCCCCAAATAATAAAATAAATTACCAGATAGTGCCCAAAGAGACGTATATATCATACCTTTAAGTCATCCTTTATATAATCAAATAGAACAACCACCTCTTCAGCGTCCAAACCTGGTAAGTGAGAAGCTGCTAAGTCAAACAGTTGTGTCCTGTCGATAAAATAATGGAGTTACCAGAAAGAAATATCAACAATGTGGTATAGTGTAGGCATAATACACAGAGCACTATAAAATGATAAGTGCAACACTTAAAAGGGAAGAAATTCAACCTTGAATATTCTACATTGTTTTCTCGGGTGGCCTTCAATAAAATCCGTAATGGGCGTTGGAAAGATTCTTTTACAACTTCTTTATCTGCTATGGAGGCAAACTCACCAATTGTGCACTGTAAATTGCAGAAACATGATAAATCTAAAAATTACAATAACATCATAAATCAACTAGTAAATGCACTCCAGTAAAATGAAACATTAAGTCAATGTGAATATTTTGAACTAACCTTTTCTTATTTCTATCCAGGAAAGCAGACTAACAGTAAAAGAATGCATCATCAATTACATTTTGTACTTCTTTGAATAAACCTTTCATTAGGCATTTTTTATAAGTTATTTGTGGGATACATCAAGAGAGAGAAAAGCAGCAGATCAAACTAGAAAAACCCTCAGCAATTCATATACAACCTTTAAATGTGAAATATATGAAATGATCTGGAGGGTAAAGTATAGAAAATCATTTACGTAACATAGCAGGGCCTAAAAAAGGTATGTACGTACTATGTATTGATTAATATACAATTATTGGGTTCAATACAGGGGGGGGGGGGGGAATTGTAATTCCATGCCTTCTGACTAGAAACTTAATCCGCATTAAAATTTTAATGATAAATTTAAATTAAATTAATAGAACTCGAATCCAGCAAAAAACAAATGCAAGAATATTACAAATAACGTATTTCCATAATATTGAAACCAAAAAAGATCCATATGTAACCATAACATGAAATATTGAATTCATCACTGAACTATGATTAAATACCTGCAACCAACCTCCATCGTCTTTTCCACTTTGGAGAAAGACTCCCGATAAAACCCTCAAAAATCCTCGGGCAGATTTCTTCAATGCACTTAGGTTATCTGTCGCAAACTGAGGGGTATATTGAGCCAATATTCTCTCTCTGGCAATACTATTTTCAGGCTCAGAGGGGTCACATGAAATGTTCTTATTTTCCAGTATTTCCCTGTTCTGCTTAATTAGAATGTGCAAGCCGGAACATATTATGCCACGAATATTAGGCTTACCAGGCTCATGCTCTTCCCGAAGCACACTACAAAGAACTTCCTCAAATTTTTTAAAACTTTGAGCTGTGTCCAGCGGATAGTTACAAAATGAAGGCATTAAACACCACAAAGAGTATTCTAGAGCATCTAAATTCCTTGATGAAACAAACTGTCCTTGTAGCTTAAGCTGCAAAAAATACGTTTTCAAATATAATTCCTATTTATAGAAGAATTGCATACTAGAGAAAAAGAGAGAGGAAACTGTTATGGCGATACACATTACTTACTTTTTGAGATTTCTGTCTTAGTAGCTCAACCATATTCAAAATCGGCCCCACAAAGAAGCTCAAACGGGCACCAATTGTATACTGCTTCAGAATAGGAAATAGCCAAACGTTTACTTCCTCTTGGTCTTCAGCATCTATATTAAGAGGCAGAACACCTAAGAAAGTTTCAGGACCCATAGCACGGAGAGCTGATCCAAGGCACTCATGCAGCTACAAATAAATGCAACTAGCATATTAGACAGTGTTGTAAATCTGAGGAGAAAATATGTACCTTAAAGGATCAAAATATCATATGCAGAGAGATAATAAGAATATATAATGAACCAAATTTGCAAGTAAAAATAACAAAAGGAGCAGAAAATTCCATCTTGTGATGACCTTACAGTAGAGCTGAGAATAATACCCATTACCATAGGAGTTAAGGGTTCTACAGATCCTGTAACTTCAGGTTTAAGACACTTTAGTCTTATAATTTTTGAGGTGAGTCCCATTGATCCCATAATTAAAAAAATGGTCTAAAAAGTAATTTTCCTTTTTTCATTTTCAAATGCACAGTACATGGAGGGCATTTTCGGTATTTCAGATTTAAAAAAAACAAAAACGGGTGTTTTACCCCTATCCCCCCATCTGTTTAATCCCTAGCCCCTCCCTCCCCCAAAAATTAATGAAAAGATTATCAATTCTTTTAGATTAAGACTTAAGAGCTAGGGGTAATCTTGTCCTTTGGATTAAGACTTAAGAATTTTATCAGGATCTTTAATCTTGTCATGTGCTCTTAACTCCTAATCTAAAGGAACTGATAATCTTTTCATTAATTTTTGGGGGAGGGAGGGGTTAGGGATTAAACAGATGGGGGATAGGGGTAAAACACCATTTTTAATTATTATTTTTCAAAACATCTGAAATACCGAAAATGCCCACCATTTACTGTGCATTTGAAAATAAAAAATTAAAAATTAAGATCAATTTTTTTAATTATAGGACCAATGAAACTCACATCAAAAGTTACAGGATAAAAGTGTATTATACCCAAAGTTACAGGACCTGTATGGCCCCTACCCTCATCATAGGACATAATAGAAGAGAATAGCAATTACTGAACAATTATAAATTCACCATGAACACGGATATCCAAATCATCAGATGGACAAAGTTAACTGCTTAAAGCTAAATATTGAAACTACCTCTTTTCTGAACGGAAAATCTACTCCTGATTGCTTCTGCATATCTGCAATGCTCTTTAGGGCTTCTCTCATCAAATTAGAAGAATAAGATCCTACATATAAAAGATATTCCGTAACTTCTACTAAACCATAATCAATATAAGCACAGCAGATAATAATAGTAAAAAACCAAAAAGAAAAAAAGAGAAATCACCAAGTAAAACATAAAAAAAAGTACCTAATTTGTCAAACATGGCCGCAACAATTTGAAATACAACGTCCCAAACTGCAGTGTAGTGATAACTAAGTAAACTTTCTGTAGTGGCACAGACTTTTTCAATTATAGTTGGCCCAGACTTTCTAGCATCCACAATGATATTAGCATTAATTTGATCTACACCCTGCTTGATCAAGTTTTCATCTAAACAATGACTTATCAAGCTCTTAAATGTATTCGCCGTTGCATGTACAACCTCTTCGTGTTCAGATGCCAATGCATCTGCCATAAAAATGGAAGTCAACAATTGCTTCTAAGTAGATAATAATGTACGAACAATAAGATAGTACTTCTTAAAGTGAGAATAAGCAATTGAATGCAATAAATTTAAAAAAAAATTTATGTAAAAAGAATTAAGACATATTGGACCTTTAAGTGCGTTGAATACTAGAGGGAGTCTAACTATGCACATCTGCCTGTTGTCATCATAAATCTTTTTGATTCCAAGATCAAGCAAGCGAGCAGTGAACATCATTCCGTCCACAGATGTCTCACTTGAGGAGACAGAAAGAGCTAAGGAGCATAATAGATCAAGAAGTGCTTCAGAATAACCCAATGGAACTGGGTTTAGGCAGAGTAGAAATAAACTATCTGTTACACGCCTTGTAACAAGAGACTGGTGCAGTTCCAAAAGAGTTTTGTAGTACTTCAGTATAACTATTATGGACTTCTTTGACATGCAAGGAAGACATTCCTTCAGGGCATCTAAAATATATAGAACCTCCTGCGCTCCTTTGGATCCCTCACCGCTTGATCCACCAGCAAGCAGAAGAAACCTTTCAAATAATTTTGTAATGGCCTCACTTGCAGGCGCAATCAAAGATTTCGCTTCAAAGATGGTTAAAACATGACGGAGACATAAATTTGATTGCCTTCTCACCTGTTAAAAACCAAGCACAAGATTCAAAATTAAAAAGAGAGAGAGAGAGAGAAGCAAAGTGGGTAATGACCTGAAAATTTAGCCATCCTAAGCAGAGGAAGGAAACAAGAAGATTGTAAATCAAAACTCAAGTGACGTTCTCGACTAATCTCGAAAATCTATCAATGTTATGTTCTAATTTCTGACAAGCCGAGAAGAACATCCACTGAGAATTTTGAAAATTCTTCCCCTCTACCCCAAAATATACAGCAACTTTCCCCATCAGTCGATGACAAAACGGAGGAAAAAAGATCACAGCTTTGTATTTAAGCAAAGGAACTCAACTAATTGAACGTATAATGAAGATTCTGGGAATTGCTTCAAAAAACTCAGTGCATCTTCATATGAGGAAAAAAGGCACAAAAACAAACCACCAGAAATTGATAATTACAAATGAAGCATATATAATTTGTGCTAAATCGCAAACTAAATTGTCATATTAATCGAAAGCCAACACGTAGGATTCAAATTTATGGACCTTAATAACACATGCTTCCTATATCGTCCTTCAACGTGACTTTCAAACATAAAAATTGATGATTGAATTGTTATTATAATTTCTGCAACTGCCTTAATTTTAAAAATTATAAGTACCACGAAATCGATACTCCCGTCCCCAGTAGATAGAGAGTATACTAGACACAGGCACAGAGGCACACACACATACCCCCATTCCAAAAAAAAAGACAGGTACAAGTTCACCTTAGGGCGCGAATCGGTAACAAACTCCAACAATGTCAAGAACAATGGGAACAACTCAGACCAATTGGAACCGTCTCCGACAATCAGAAACTGCGTGATACACTTCAAGCCAGATGTAGCAGCACCAACTGACAACGAAGGCAACTTCAGCGCATGACGCACTAATTCCAATACGAAATCTCGCTTTTTCTTCAGAATTGCAACGGAAATTCTAGGAAGGAGCAACGAAAGGATAGTGAGTAGAGCCTCTACTAAATGAATCGGCGGCTCAACTTCGGAGAAAAGCTTAACCAATGACGAACATGTAGCACCGAAGTAGGCAACTGATGTTAATGGAATGTTCTGGTCCTTGAGCTCCTGAGTCATGGAGCCAATGACGGCACAAAGCCGTTGTTGGTCCTCGCGAGTGGAGTCTCTGAAACGAGATATAATTGACTCGCATAAGTCTCCGTTGCCCATGAGATTTTCATCAGGGTGCGTGATCCCCTCATCCATTAAAATGTCCATGGTTGTCGAGTTAAGGAGTTGTAGAAAACCTAGCCTCCTCAATACTTGAGACGTAGGGTTTAAGAGAAATGTAGTGTTTGGGTGAAAGACTGGGATTATAATACGGCGGTTATACTCAGGTTGAGAATTATAGCTTAGACCAAATTAGAACGAAAAAAGTCTAGGTTAGTTTAATAGTAAAAAGATTTACTTTTTTATTAAGTTTTTTGAAACTATACTTTATTATTATGTGATGTTTAATTGGAGGTAAAGAAAAAGATTATTTATTTTATTTTGTGTGTTTGTTTGGAGGAAATGTGTGGATAGAATGGAATCATTTACTAAAGGATAAGAAATTACAATTTCTTTCCCCTTTAGGAATTATGATTTCATTCTCATCTAAATTTTTTTTATCTAATTTTACCCTCATCTCAAATACACTAAACTCAAATCTCAAATCCTCAAACCTAAAACCCTAAGCCCTAAACCCAAAATCCCAAATTCCTAAACCCTAAACCTCAAATCCCTAAATCCCAAATCTTTAAACCCTAAATCCCAAAACCTAAATCCCAAAACCCTAAACCCAAAAACCCTAAACCTCAAATCCCTAAACCTTAAACCCTAAATCCAAAATCTCAAATTCTAAAACCCTAAACCCTTTTTACAAAAATAATAATTTTAACCCTAAATCTTAAATCCCTAATCCCTAAACCCTATTTAGAAAAATAATAATTTTAATAATATATTTATTTTTAATTAAGTAATAATTATTTAAAAAAATAATAATTTCAATAATATATTTTGTCTCACGAAAAAATAGTAATTAAATGACATTTTTTTAATTTTACTGAATGTAGGGGTATTAAGGTAATTTATAGTTTTTTTTCATTTCATTCCAGTGTCAAATCAAACACTATAATCCTGATTACGAGCTTTATTCCAATGGTCAAACCAAACAACATTGTTTCCTTTCCATTTTCATTTCATTCTGATTCCGATTTCATACCACGAACCAAACACAACCTAAGTGACCAAGAGATTTAAATTATTTATATTGATGTATCTAACTTAGATACCTTTCGAATGAATTTAATAAATTTTTATCTGATTCAATTATTTAACTAATTTACACCCATACAAATTTAAACAAATATTTTTTTTAAATCAAATAAAATTATATTAATATTTAAATTTATTTATAAACTATTATTATATATAAAACACAACATACATAAATTTAAAGTTTTAAGTTGATATTCTTATAAAAAATATTATTATTTATAGTTATAATTAAAAGAATTAAAATAATGATAAATTGTCTATTAAAATTTTAAATTAAAACAATAATTTAATATAATTATTATATACCTAATATTAAAATTAATATATTATAAAATAAAAAATAAAATTATTTATAATTTAATAATAATTCAATATAGAGCGAATTATATAAAATCTGTTAATTCAAATCCGATTTAAATCCCAACGAATTGTATAACTTTTAATTTGAATCTAATATAACCATAAAATTTATCAATTCAATCTTATTTGTATCCATATTTTATAAAAAAATTCACTTTAATCATATTATTTACTCAATTCAATTATAATAGTACATGTTTAAAAAGTATTAATTGATGTAATTTGTTATTTAATTAGAATTGTTTACATATATATTAATACACATATGATATTTAAATGATATTTTTGTATAATTAAATGATAAATTATATTAATTAATATTTTTAAAATAAAATACTATTAATATATTATTTTTTAAATTTGAATAAAAAAATATCGTGATAATTTTAACGTTTGAACCCATGAAAAAACGATAACTTTGTTTAGGGATGGGTAAAAAAACCAGAGGTTCGATTATCCACGGTTATATGAACCGACGATTCGGTTTTTAACCGATAAAATTTGGGAACGAGGACGATTCTAGGTAAAAACCGAACATGAAACAACGGGTACGATTCGGTTATGGTTATATTAAAAACCGTACCCATCCGTTCCTGAAATTTAATTAATTATTTTATATATTTAATAAATTAAATTATATATTAAATTATAAATCAAAAATTAATTATATATATTTAATAAATTAATTTTTTTTTCAGGTTTTTTTTTTCATAATCGTCTCGAACTGTTACCAGTGGATAAAAAACTATTCCCAAATCGTAACAGTTTTCGGGCGGTTTCGAATATAGGTTTTTTAATTCAGTTCGAGAACAATTATATCAAAAACCGTCCATACCTGTCTTCGTGACCATTCCTAACTCTGTTACAACTTTTGAGTCGTTGAATATGTTTTTGGAATTTAGATTTTGATTATTGGGATTCAAAATATTATCAAGAAAAACATACTCTTGGGTTGGATTAGCGTTAGAATTAATATAGGTGTTATTAAAATCAAGAAAATTAATAAAAATAAGAATTAATAAATGAAAGATATATTTTAAATAGAAAAAAATATTAATTTATTAATAATATCTATTTATTAATTATTAAATTTTAAATTGATTAAACTTAAAGTTATTTTAATTTTTAATATATATATTTTATGTTATTTTTATTTTTTAGTCAACAAACCTCGCTCTACACACAATTTCCTATGTCAAGTACTTTTTTTTATAATTTTGTCGGTTGTCTTTTATTAGGAGTGTACAAAAAATTCAATCATCTCATTAATCTGATCCATTAATTTTTTGACGATTTTGATCAGACTATCGAATCGGATCAGATGAAAAAAAAATTCAATCTATTAAGTTCATATCAAATGAAAAAAATTCATTATGTATCATACAATTTGATCAAAAATACTTAAATATATATTTATATTTTATATATTAGTCATATTTTAAGATTTTTTTTAGTTCAAATAAGTTTATGTTACGTGAAAACTTAAATTTTTTATTCAAAAATATCAAAAATATAGTTAATTAAGTTTATTAATCAGATTGATCAGATTCAACTAATCTAATATGAATAGATTAAAGATCAGATTGCATCAGATTTTAAAGGTGATCGGGTCGATTGCAAATTAATGTATTTTAATATAATCGAATAGTCGGATCGAATGAGTATAAAATCAACAGTTTTATATCTGATACACACCCTTATCCTTTATACTATATCTCCAGTTCAGATAGCCAAAGACTCTAACGAATATACATATGTGTGTACATTTTAACCATGTTTTTAGAAATTTATAGTTATTTGGACTGTTGTTTCAGTTTTTTGATTAATTTTACGAACATAAATGATTTTGGATATTATTTTATCACAAAATAACAATTTTAAAACGGATACTATTTTATCGATATCCATCTTTATTCTCACTCGATATATATTATATTTATTTAATTAATTTATATATTTATTAAAATAACTTTAATTCCGAGTATTATTTATTATCCGTTTCGATTTGTTACACATGATAAAAATTGTCATCGAATTGTAATGATTTTTGAACAATTTCGAATATAGATAAGTGATCATTCCGTGCTCATTCTTAGATATACCGAAATCTTTCTCTGATTCCATCTTGTCTATCCCTTTGAGATCATTCTGTGCTCATTCTTTGAGCTCTATAATTTCTCTATTATTCACTCAATTGATTTTCATTGTCGACGACAATAGTGGAGTTGAGAATTGAGATAATCCAACTTGAAGATTCCGTAAAGAAACAGATCATCAAACACTAGTTTTTGTTTAATTTTATTGTAATGCAAGAGTAAATCTCTTGATTCCCAACATATATCATTTTGTATTTTAGTCTCGTGGAAAAGAGTTATATATAGAAAGAAACATCAAAAAGGGTTTCAAGGCTTTTGAATTGAAAAGGTTGATGGGGGCAAAAAAGGAATGGCGAGTAAGGGTGTCGAAGGTATCGTACAACTCAATAAAGGTTATGGTGATGAATCCGTAGAAATGAAAGATATGAGTTGTCGAGTACACTTTCTTCCTTGTTCCATCAAATAAAATAGTTACAGTGATGTAAAAAGGTTAATTAGCATAAAAAAAATAAATTTTATTGTGTATTATATACTATTTAAAATCTTAACTATTTTCAAAAATAAAACAAGGTAAGACGATAGAAAGTTTTTAACTTTTTTTATTTTTAATATCAATACAAAATTATTTTTTAAATTTGTATATAAATTGCATTGATTTAAATATAATTAAAAAAATTATATTTAAAAAAAATTAAAAAATTATGGGGTTAAACTGGTTCAATGTTTCAACCAACACTAGAGCAGACAAGATCTAGGCTGATTAATACTGCAATGGGTCCAAATGAGCCTGAATAACCAGACACATCTTGCAACTTTATCCTTCCTCGGTTGTCATTGCCAATTACTTCAAAGTCAAATATAGAAGTAAAAAAAACAAAACCTAATTTCTAATTATGTAATAATAATATTTACAAATTAATATACTTGTTTTCTTTTGGGTTTTAACGGTTCTCTTTGATATCGATTAGAAGGAATTGAAGTTGATGGATATAGGCTGAAACCAGTACATTTCTGGAGAAGGAAGCTGCAGGGAACTTACCATGGTCCTCCCAAGTGGATATTGTGATATGTGACCATAAAAGGTACATCCACCTATGTCTTTCTACCTAGTAAGTTATATATATACACATATGTCTTTCTACATAGTAATTTTTATACCGAAATATCTATAAATGATTTGAAGTTATACATACATATATGTAAGAAAGGGGTTCAAACTCACCCTTTTAGTGATAACGATAATTATATATTACTACCTTAAAATATAATTAACAATTTTATTTTTAAAAAAATTATTCAGTTGTTTCTAAAGGTAAAAAAAAATAATACTCTGGCATCATCTACTTTATCAATCAAATTTTATAATAAAAATGAATGTAAAATGTGAAAGTGTCAGGATTTTTTTTTCTCCCTTTGACAATGTCCACAAATTGGGGTTCAGATCGAGATTTGTAAGCTTATGAATATTTTTTGGTCAAATTAAACTAAGATTCAAAGTTCTACCAAACTTATTTATGATAGATTTTAAAATAAAAGTGTTTAAGTGACTGCAATTTCGTTTCAAATGTTAGAAATATTAAAATGATGTTATAAAATTGTGAAATGCATGTTCTTTTTAAATTTTAATTACAACTCAAGATTGGGCTAAATATTTGACATTAAAAACCTTATGTGTATAGAGTTCTCCTAATAGAGTTACTCTATTTGTCTTCATAAGAATACTAATTCTATTTTTATATTAATCTTAAATATAAATTATGTTGTTGAATCATATAGGATCCAAAAATATTTATAAAATATATAATTTATTTTTGTAAGATGACACAATATTAGTGGAATTTCTAAAGATTTCTATAATTAATAAAAAAAATTATTTTTTATTTTATTTTTAAGTTATATGTGTAAATTTTATTTATTTTTAGACTATTTTACATACAAATAAAATAAAATGTAAAATAAATAAATTATATACATTATTTAAAAAAAAGTACAAATAAAAATAAAAATGTAATTTATAACGTAGCTATGGGTGCTTTTAGGGAAATTAAAAATATAAAAAAATTGTTTCCCTGGGTCATCGATTATTTATTTAGCCTATTTTGACTTAATTTATTTAACTGCGTATCCGGCGTACGAAATAAATAAATTATTAATAATTAACTTATTGTTAACTTTTGTGAGAAATGTAATTATAAATATTTGTTTATAAATACATAATTAAAAATAAGAATTGTATAATAATATCATACACTTAAAAATAATTAGTAAAAAAAAATTATCGAGAAATTAAAAAAATAATATTATTAAAACTTATAATAATAAAAATAAAATTTTAATATTAAACGAGTTTCAATCGATGTAGTTTAATATTAAATGAATTTAAATAATCGTTTAATTTGAACAATGTTAAAACTGTAATGATGTATCATACTTTTTTAAAAATAAAAATATATGATGTAATCATAAAAAATACTATTTTTTTTGTTTATTAATTTTAAGTGATTATTTTTATTATTTTATCAATTTTATTTTAACTAAACTATAGATTGTTATTGTTATCATACATATAGCTAATATTTTAAATAGTTATTAAAATAATTATGTGTTTGTAATACTAATAATAAAGATAATAATTGAGGGTTAAGGATAATCATAGACATTATTTTAAATATGTGAATAATTTTGTCAAAAAATTATAAGATATAATTTAGACTTTATATATATTATAGATAGATATAGATACATAGATGATATTAAGTTCATGAATGATATAAATTTTATTTATATTCAATTTTAAAATAAAAAAATTAATTTTTAATTATAAAAGTTTAAAATCTTATAAGTTTTATTGATATATTGAATATTAAAAATTAAAATTTAAAAATTTATAGAATTATTTTAAACATATAATTTATTCATAATTTTAAAAATATTATATCTAAAAATTTATTTTTCAAACTTACATAGCCACTACTTCATATGACATAAAGCCGCCCCTTAGCAGGGTGACGAAATCTTTACATCCAGTATTATTATTGTCTCTAGTATAATCATGCAAAATTTTCTATATAATCATGCAAAATCGAAAATTAGAACTTTGTTTTATAACATAAAGATAAATTTAGAAATATAACCAAATATATTGTTCCGTGATAAAAAAAAATCATATAGCAATATGTTACACTAATTATATTGTCAAATAATAAGATATTTAAATTTTGATACATTTTATAAAAAAATATGTAAACTTTTTTCTTTATATAAAGTTACATAAATTTTTATTATATCTATATGTGAGTCGTTTTTATGATTAAGTTAAATTATTATTAATTAATTAACATGATAAAATTTAATTATAATTAATTAATTGATATAATAAATTTTAATAAAAAATATTTATTTATTTATAAACAGAATAAAAATTTGCACACATTATAACGAGAAAAAAATTCAAATATTTTAGTATAAAATAGAAAAAAAAATTAATTTAGCCAATTATATTAGGCAGTTGAAGAAAGCATATATACAACTCTGGCAACTCTAAAACAAAGGTAAAAGAGCATTAAATACTCCCACTAACAAAAGGCCCAAAACAAGTAATTATCAAACGACAAAGCTTTCTGTGCCGTATGATTTCTTAGCTATACAATCATCCCAAAACCTCACAACGTTGCCGTTAAGATCCGTCAAGTCTTGATATCGATACCAACTAACATCCCCCATTCTCATCTTCAACTCTTTATCCCAACTCTCCCACCGCTCCCCACAACCCTCTACTGCTTCCAAGTGATTCTCATCTTCCACCGTCAACTCGCCGTCAACTTCTTGTTTGTCGACATAGTAAGCATTTATAAACTTAACCCCTTTTGTCACTGCAATTTCATTTTCAACATGGTTAATTAATCCAACAGCCGAAGCTGAATCCGAGCTGGCTGGCTCATCGTCCGAGCTGATTGATCCATTTAAGGTTTGGTCACACTTTGAAGGTAACAAGCCAGACACGACATTACAAGAAGAAGATGAGGTAGTACAGCCGCCGGCGGAGGATTTCATCCTCCAGATACTTACGGCGGCCGTTATAACGGCAACCCAAGTCCACACATTATTAACTATGGTGAAGAAACTGAAACTTACATAATTAAAAGCGAGGATTTCGGGATTTGAATCTGCTAATACGTTCATTCTTTTTTTTTTCTCGGCAACCAAACACGAATCTGTTTTCGGTGCGGGTCTGTTTTTGGTGGGAAAGTAACTTGGTTTATAAGGGTTCTGAGATGAGAAGAGAGGTTGGGTAATGATGATTTTTATTGGTGATGTGTAAGAAAATGTGAGCCGTAAGATGGGACAAGTTGGGCCTAGGATCTGATAGAGATGCCAAGAATCGAGAACTAAGATGCTTATTGCGAAGGTAGATACCCCTTTTATACCGAATTCTGTTTTGCCAAATTATTTCAGATGAAAACCGTACGGACTTCACGAAAATTTAAGGTTAGCTATGTGTTCTATCAATAATAATAATAATTGTTATTAGAGTAAAATTTTTATTTTAAAAAATATATAATTTGCTCTCAGCTTGCTTTAAAAATAACGATTCTCAAATCTAATTCTGATTGTATTTTTATTGAAAAATAATTAAATATTTTATAAATAACGTGTAAATCCCTTATAATTTAACGGTAAGATTCGAGTTTAAAAATTAATATAAAAAAACACAATTATGTAAATTTGTATCTCACTAAGTGTAAACAGTACTCTTTTATATAAGTTTATAACATTTTTATTTTTAATATTTTTATAAGTGAATGTGAGAAAAACAATTTTTTTAAAAAAATAATAAGAATAACATATTTAAAATTTATAACCGTAAAAATATTAATTTTTATGAAAATTTTATATATTTTATTAATAAAAAATATTGTACATCATTTTACATTAAACGTAATTTAATTAAATATCGTTTGAATTAAATTACTGTTATTTAGACTTATTTAATGTTAAATATCGTTCAATTATATGACATTTAATATTATTTTTTTATTATAAAATTTAAAAGTATTATTTATATAATTTTTTATAAAAAATTAGAGATGTTATTTTTTTAATAATTTATCAAGAAATTTTTATAATAAATGTAAATTTTATGATTTTTAGATTATTATTAATTATTAAATAAACAATAAATGCTTTATAAAATGAATTCCAACACATTCTTAGAATATCAATAATGTTAAATTATAATATGTTTATTATTGTACAAATCATAAGATTTTCTCAAATAAAAAAATGAATTATTATAGTAACAAATTAATATATTAACAAATTAATATATATCTTTTAATGAAAGATTGTAGCGGTAAATTCATATATATTTTATTATAATGTATATTTGTTTATATGTAATTTTAAATTTTCAATAATTTTACCCAAATTTTTCGCCTTAGTTATGAAGTTTAGACTTTTATTATATTAGAGATTAGAGGCTTATTTTAATAAATAATACATTTTATTATTAATAAGTAAAAAGTTACTAGGTGATTACAAACTATATATATATTTTATTTAAAATTAATCTTAAAAAATGCATTGATAGGCTATTTTTTTCTACATTTACATTTGTTTTTGAATTATTTTTTTTCAAAGCTTAAATATCGCTTTTACTACATATTTTAGGATTATTTTGAAAAAAATAAAATAAAAAACTCCAATATAACTTACATAACAATTTACATTTCATAACGTTTTAGTCTACTAATAGTATTAGAGCACCAAAAAAATTGCAAATATTGCAAAAAAAAAAATATTTTTTGTCTCAATTTGATTTGGGTTAATTTAATTTTTCTCTTTATTATATTAAAGTTATTTTTTAACTTTAGGTTGATACATTCTAGATGATATTCAATTATCAACAAAATATAGTTTCTTAATATTGTAAAATTTGAGATTTTAAGAGGAAATCATGCTAAAAAAATTTGGAAATATTTTAAGCAAAATAGGATTGAACCAACAAACTACCAAATACCAATATCATAAATATCACAATATGAATTAACTTATTTTGACATGGTTTAAAATCTGTTTGTATATCTGTATTAGAGAGGTATAGCATTGAAAGAGAGTCAATAATATTTTACGAATAAATTGTCATTATAACAAAAAATCAAAATTTACATTCCAAAAACTTAAAAACAACCTTTTTATAATTTATATAAATATATAACATGCATAATAGAAAAATACATTAAACTTATTTATAATATTAAAAATAAATTATTAATATTTAAATTTATTTAGTTAATTTTTAGTTCAAATAATATTTGGTATAGTTTAAATATATGATTTTAAACAAAATGAGAATTTTTTTTATCCTCCTAACTACTAAATGAGCCACTTGTCTAGTTACTTAAAGAATTTGCAAAAATGGAAAATATTTTTTTTTCAAAATTATATAATATTAATTGCTTATCACATTAAATATTTTCTTATTTAATTAGTTTTTAAATAATAATAACTAACTTTAATATTAAGAACCTTACACGTGCTGGTGTAGTCATCTTATTCGTATAAATTAATTTATATTATCTATAAAGAATAACCATTATAAGATCACGTGGATAATGTTATAAACAAGTAACAATTTTGTTAAAAATTTAAAGAATATTAAATGATACATATAATAAGTAAAATTAAATTTATATAATAATATTCAATAATAAATTATGATATTAATTGTAATTAATGATATATAATATTACTGGTACAATATTCCATCATATATATAGTTTTTATGCTAATTTATTTTCTTTTAAAAAAATCCTAATTTTAATTTTAATAAAGAAAATAAAATAAAAACCGTTACTGAATTTGTTAATTCGGGTAACAGAATAACTAAAAAATTGCAAAGGGATCGGAGGAGCGAAGAAGAAGAGAAACATGATTTCCGAGAATTACTGAATTAATTTACAAAACTAATTACTAAATACTCCAACCCAACATTCATTTTTCTCTTAATATTAACATTATATTAATTTAATTTAAAGAAAAACAATCTAAAGGTGATGAGAGAGATTAATATTGATAGTTTCTTTTTTTTGCTTTTACTATTTAGAGAGCTCGCTCTCTGTCTCCTCAATCGCTTCTGAAACTTTCTCCATGGCGTTTCTTCTTCGGATTCGTAACTGATGTTTTCCGTCTCCATTTCAGGTACGTTTTATTTTTCCTGCATTTGTTTTTTGTTATCACATATGAATTCTCGATTTCTGATTTTTTGCATGGTACTATTTGCTTTTTTGTTTTTTTTTTTCATTCCAATTCTAGGTCTTCTTTAGAAGCCTTGTATGAATTTTACATATGTATGTATGTGCAATGCATTGATGGAGTTCGAGGGATCTAAATTGAATGTGGGACAATCGATCGTAATTTTAGGTTGACAGACCTTAATTGTAGAGCGTTAGATTCATCACATCAATTTCAAAAGACCGGTAATATTTTGCATAATAGATTAATGAGTGCGTCATTCAAATATCAACTATGGGCTGGAGCTGGATAGCAATGCGGAGATTACGTAAATTTTGGGATGTATTCGGAGCATCAGACAGTTTTAGTGAATTTTGTGGAAAATTCATGGGGGCGAGGAAGGAGGGATTGGAATTCAGAAATTTGATCTTGTTTGTTGGTGTTCTGTACTAGTTATCTCGTTTATTCAGAATTTCAGTTTTACTGAACTTTGATAATTTTACTGCGCTATCGATTTAAATTTGATTTAAATTTTCGCAATAAATGATGTAGAAGCTTGAAAAGTTGATTTAATTGGGAGCGTTGATGACGATAATTAGTTCAAATAGTTTTAGCCTTTTAAATAAAATAAATAAATACACACACAAAGTTATTCTGTTCTAGAATCTAAATTCTGCATATTCAATAGTATTGTTTTAGGATCTTCAACGTTTGAGGCCTCTATATTGGTTTTCTTCAAGCTTATGGAGATCTTTTTTCTGTAAATGTAGTTGAAAAAGATCTATAAGACTTTTTCTTCTGGAATCAAACTCACTTTGAATTTAGCATTGGGATTTTCTTAACCATCATCTTATAAATTTCACAATGGATGAAATCGGGAGCAGCAAGTTGTTGGGAATAAGACAGATTGCTAGGCTAAAAGAAATGCTTCAAAAGTGGCAAACTGTCACACTTGGTCCAAAGCATAAGCCTCCTGCTGATCGAAATGTAACTGGAATTTCACCAGTTATTAACAAAAGGATTGCAGGTGTTATGTACTGTGATTCTGATGAAGATGTGTGTGCAAGTCCACAACCACCTCATGATGTCCCCAAAGGATATCTGGCTGTTTATGTTGGGCTTGAGCTTCGAAGATTCATCATTCCCACCGGCTATCTTAGTCACTCCCTTTTCAAATTATTGCTGGAGAAGGCTGAGGAGGAGTTTGGGTTTGATCATGGTGGTGCCCTCACTATTCCATGTGAGATTGAGACGTTCAAGTTCTTGATTAAGTGCATCGAGAACGAAGAGAAGGCTCAAAATCTTGGCAATTCAGGTTAGGCTCTTCTTTAATTCATAATTATTTAATGTTCGTTAACATGTTACAAAGTGAGAATACAATCATACGAATCAACTAATGCCATTTTAATGCTTCAAGTGGACTAAGATACTTAAAGAAATAATACATTGGACATTAATAATAAAATTATATTTAGAAATATATAAATTATAAATATAAAATAAAAATAAAATATAAAAATGATCAAATCTCGTATATAATATAGTGTCTTTAAAATATTTATTCACTTTGAGTACTTAAGAATTTTAAAAACTTATTTTAAAGATACAAGTTTAATTAATAATAATTATACACTATTTATTACTGTGGTGAATTTATAAGTGTAAATAACTTTATAAGAATGAGTCTCACTCTAGATTTAATATAAAAAAATCTATGTTTTTTTTTCTTCCCTTTTTTCGTTCTCTTTTCTTTGTGTGGCCTCCTCTTAGTGTATGTAGTCTCCACAGCAAAACAAATAAAGGAAATTAAAAGCACGGCAACGGAAGTAGCATCAGTAACGAAAAAAAAAACTGAAGAAAAGAGAAAGCCCAAACGAGCAAAAGAAATTTAATGCAATGAATTCGTACAAAAAGTGGGTAATAGTGGTAACAGTCCAAATTTTCATTTAATTTTCCAACGGTATCTTGTTCAACCCCACAATTCTTGAAATATTGTATCCTTGTTGTTTGTAGCATTCATAAATATAGAGAAGTCATTGTTTCTTCAAACAAAGATTGAAGCACAACCTTGGAGAGCGAATGTTTAATAGGGTTATGAGTAAGTGAAGTAGTATGCCTAGGGTTAAACATATAAATATGGAATTAAATAATTTCATGAGCATGTTCCTCGGTACATGTCTACACACAGTCTACCATTTTTTTGGTTCACCTGAAAGGCATTGGAAATAATCAACCTAATTGCTGGTAATTTTGGTTCGCCTAGTAGTTTCATAGATAAAACTCTATTCCTGTTACAAATAACAGGTTTGAACTACACAAATAACATTTAATCGATAAAAGATTTGATGGTAATTTACTAATTTCTATGTGCTCATAATCTGTCATCTATGCACAAATCACAATATTGCACTGTCTTTGCAAATACTGTATGTCTTACTAAGAGATCGTTTTTGCTTGTTCTTTATGCAGCAACAAAAAGTCAGATACCTGAAGAGTAATAATGTAAGCCAATGCTGATCTTATAAGTAGGGATCCAGATTTAGGATTGAAACTCTGTTTAAAAGATGGTTTCTTTATATGCAGTTATATTCATTTTCAAGTTTCTATTTGACAAAAAATAGGAAAACTTGAGTTAGAATGTTCTTAGCTCTGTTGTTCATAATTTCTTGCCTGTAGTGAAGTATTAGCAGAGTACTGTTCGTTCTCTCTAATGGAGTTTGACCTACATATTCTGTTTATTGGAAATATGTAGCTCATGATCTGCTGTTAAGCAAAAAATGTGCAAGACCTTTAATTTCATAATCCATAATATAGCCTAATTTCGAAAATAGATACTTTCATATGAATAGGGTCAATGGGAGTGTGATTCTATTTCATAAGATCATTAGCTTTCCTCCTTCGTTCTTAGCATTGCAGTCTTTTTTATTTTTATTTTTTTTATTAACGGACGTTAAACTCTTATAGAAGTGAAGACTCACGTTACCTAGATCATTAGCTTTTCTCTTTCATTTCTTTGTAGCATTGTATTTGATTATCACTCATCAAATGAATTTCAGATTTTATTTAGGAAAGAAGTGTAATATAAATTAATGTAAATACAAAAGAAAGTGTATGTTTTTAGAACCAAGATTAAAAGATTTCATTCAATTAAAAGATGATTTTTTTTTAATTTTATTAAAAATAATTGTTTTTTAAAGAAATAATGTTTGATGTTTTGTAATTTATAGTAACAATGTTTGAACATTTGTTTTTTTTAAATAATAATTACTAATTCATACATTATATAATAACAACCTTTTCGAACTCATATAATCTTATTTTTTTTATAAATATTATTATATTATAAGATAGTGACATGTTTGGACATTTATTAAAATAAATTTTGATATAATAAAAAATAAATATGAAAAAAATTAATCAAATTTTTTGATTTAATTAAAATTTTATTATTATAAAATGATACTTGTGTATTTAAAATAGTTACGATAAATATTATTTATATATATTTAAAATAAAATATAGTTTTTATTGTATCATTATCTAGTGGAGTAACATAGACTCGTGAGGTGGGCCCCTTTAAAGAGCCGGAAATCAAATTTCGTGAATCTTCACCCACGTGGGCTGGTCTTCTTTCGGTCTGTCCTAGTAACTATGAACAGTTATTGTGTATCATCACTCTCCAAAATGAAAAGACTTCTATACCCTCGTCAATACAATGCTACAACACAAGGGGATTGAGAATTTAGACAATTGGATTTGAAAGCCATCATCTTATCATTAGTCATGAGTCATGACAAGCCGCGAAAACGTCAGTCACTTTTGTGCGACATTGCTTGTCTTCTTCGTTCCTGACATTCTTGACGAATTGACGCCTTCAATACGGATACATTCGTCCATTTCAAACCCCCCCTTGTTTTTTACCTTACATATATATATATTATAAACTCAATTGGTAGGATATTGCATTAAATTAATAAAATTATATAATATGGTGAAAGAAGATATTAATAATGCAAAATAAATAAAGATAAATTAGCCACGTCATAATGCGCAAGCAAAGAGCTACCAACTGTTAACCATGATTAAGATATATTTCTCATAGTCAGTTTAGTAAGATAAAAAAAACAACTTTATAATAATAAAAATTTCATGTAATAATTCAAAATACCCTTAAGCATAAATTAAAAATAAATATAAAAAAGTTAAGGGATTCTTCTCTAAATAGAAAAATAATCTAACTCTCTTTAAAGTATACATAAATAGGTAACAATTAAAATGCAAATATACTGAATTCATTTAACTAAAAAACCTAACCTATCAATCATAGCCTTAAATCTATAAGCTTGTTTTTCTTTTTAAGGATTTTAAGAGATAAATAATTATTTTATACACATCATGTGTAGTTTATATAACATATAGATTAAATAATTAAAATCAAAATCAATGATCGAGACATCAATCATATGACTAACCATTTTAATACCATGTTTTTCCTCTTTGAAAATGATATAAACTCTAAAATGCAACAAATAATCTAGTGAAACCATTTCAGATAAATAATCATTTTATATATCTAAAATCCTTTTCAAATGTGTATTATATATAATACGTAGACCTGATAATTAAAACTAACCATTGAAATATCAACCACATGACTAACCATTTTAATATTATGTTTTTCCTCTTTCAAATGATATAAACTTCATATTATGTTAAAATGTATTGAAAAATTAGTTATCTTAAAACTTAAGTTATTACTTGTTAAAAGATTAGATATCAATTAATCAATCTTTATATATAACAATAACGAGTTTGTAACTCAATAAAACTTAAAATATTTGAATACTAAAATGTTGTCAATTCAAACTTGTAATTAGTTTATAACTCAATAAAACTTAAAATATTTGAATATGTAAAATGTTGTTAATTCAAATTTTTAATTACAAGTGTGAATATCTTAATTGCAAATGTGTAAATATTACAATTATATATATATATATATATATATAAGGAATATGCATAGTAGAGAAAAATAAACAAAAAGATATTACTCATAATTTCATAACTACCTCTTACCACAATATTTGGTTTGAAATGAGACTCTTTATATTTTAAAGTTATAATGGTGAGTTTCATGATGTTTTATATACATGCAATGTTATAAGAGTGATTTATTAAATTAGTGTATTTGGATTATATTTTATTTTTTATCATAATCGTTTTAAGAGAAAATTTATCACTATTATGATAAATGATTGTCTTGTTATGATAATATTTACCATAATACTAGATGTTTTTTCAATGTTTTTTTATACTGTGTCAATATTTTATCACAAATTTTTTTTTACCAAAATTATTTTGATACAAGGCATATTATACTCTTGTAGTAAAATATTGTATTTTGTTGATAAATTTTCCTATATTGAACCAATATCTTACTTGTTTTAATAATCAAAATTGTTTCAATATAAAGTTTATTATTGTTGTGATAAGTCTTATTGTCCAATGATTTTGATAAAAAATTAAAAAATAATCTAAAATCATGTTATTTTGGGTTATTTTTTCATGTTATATTACTTATAATACTTTTTAGAATTATGCATTTATATAATTTATACATATTAAATTAGCTATATAATAATTATGGATATAAGAATTTATTAATATTTATTAATGCACCTTTGATTTGTAAATGAATAAGATGAATGCGGACCACTCAAAAGTATCAAATATATAAAGTATAAACTAACACACAAATTTTTTTTTATTTTTTTTATCTAATCTAAGAAACATAAAAAAAGTAGGTGCTACCAATGATCGTCTTATTTAAGAATGAAAAAAAAAACACTTTATTAGTAGATAAGTGATATAATTTTTTTTTGTGTGTGTTTATACCAACCCAACAATGCTAAAAATGAGTAGTGTGTGTTTGAGTATGTATAGTTTTCAAAGCAAGAAAGCATCTCTAACAACCTAATGATTACGTACTATTAATATTTTTTAAAATAAATCATACTTATATTATATATATGGTCGGTTTCCATTCTAATGGTATAATAAACATATAATTATAATAAATTATCTATATAATTTAATCCATAGATCTTTTCTTATTTACTATTTTAAAATTATCCAAATATCTACCAATTTCTTCTTTTTTTCTTTTTGAAAAGTATATTGTTTCTCTCATCTAAGCACCTTTTCTTAATCTTGTTTCTCTTTCTGTAAAGTACTGCTTTTTTTTTCCCCTCTTTCTCTGATAGAAAAAGTTGAATATCCAGTGTACAGTATTGGTTCGTCCCATTTACAACTTTAATGCATTGAATTAATCCATTTACGATTTTCTCCTTATATGTTTTAGTCATTAATCATATATATATATATATATATAATACAACTGAAGTATCAATATTTTGCTCAATATTGTGAGTGTAAAAAGTTCAATTTATTTGAATGAATTATAACTAATGCGTTAGCTAAAATGAAATATTTTTTTAATAATTTATGAACTTATTTAATAAAATATTTTTATTAAAAAAATTATCATAATATTATTTTAAAGAAAAATACACTTAAAATATAATATTTTTTTATAAAAATATAATAGAAAATATATATACTAATATTTTTTTCCTCCAACAAAATTATATAGATAAATTATTATTATTATTTTTAAATATAAAAATTCGTTTTTCAATATAAAATTGATATTACTTAAAAATATATGTACGAAGGAAACTAGATATTATATAATTTTATAAAAAAATACTAATTTTTTATAATTATTAACTGGTTTATAAATTTTTTATAACTTTCAAAATATGTACACATTTGTTTTAAATTAATTTATTATTATTTTTAAATAATTATGATAATACTATCACATTTTTTGAAAATATTTTTAAAATTATAAATTAATAAAAAAATCAACTAATTTATTATCTTAATAAATATCAAAGAACAATGGTATTATGACACCAATATACATCCTTTTCAAAAAGTTATATAATTTTTATATATCATTTAATAATTATAATTTTTTTGTCTTTTAAGTTCTAAAAAAAAAGAGAGAAAAAGATATATTAATATCTATTTTTTATTTTTATTTTTTACCCTCGGTAAAGAAGATGATATAAATATCATTTAACATATTATTTTAGTTGCCATTGCAATTAAAGATGTAAAAAAAATAGAGAAATTAAAGAAGAAGAAAACTAATAAAAGATAAAAGATAAATGTGTTTTATTTATTATAAAAATAATATTTAATTTCATACATATTTTTATAATATTTTAATTATATTGTTATTAAAATTGATCATAAAATAATTTTTTTTCATTTTATTTTATAATTTTATCGGTGTATTAGATAAAAATTATTTTAATTCAAATAAATTTTAACAAAAAAGTGAAATTTTTAAATAAAATAAATAAATAAATAAAAACTTAAAAAATAATTATTTATCATTTTATAGTAATTTTTTTATAATATGATTAAAATATCATAAAAATAAGTAATAAAATTTAACTATTATTTTTAGATTAAGCATAAGATATATGCAATAGCCTCTTTAAACTCTCTTTAAAATATATAAGCAATAAATAGATGTTGATTAGAGCATGAGTAGTGGAATTTTCTTTTAAATAATATCTTTAAAATATTTTAACAATAAATAATATATAATACGATAAATCAAAATAAATATAAAATAATATGTTAAATTTTTATTTTATTAAAAAAATATAAATTAAAAATATGTTATTTTTATTGTTATAAGTGTTAAAATTATTTATTAATTATAAATGACGAGAATATTACTTTTAGCATTATAAATTTTAGGATTACTTGTTTTTATTGTTTAAAATAATAATAATAACTACCCGTTTATCATTATAAAAAGAAGAATAAATACATTAACAGTTAAACGGATTAATCGTCACCGTCCATCCCACTCAAGGATTCAAGATCATATACACATCATATTAATTCTCTTCAATATATGATCTCAGACGACATTTTCTTCTCAAGCTCTGTTAATTAACGATCATTATTAGAAAAAACAACACAAAACTTGCAAAGAATGTACAGATTTAACCGTGTAGAAGATTCCAGAGAATTAATAACATTAACAGGCGTAGAACTCAACGAGCTCGTTCAATGACTCAGGCTGATCCTCTGCATTTTCAAGCATCCAAAGCAAGTGTTCAAACAAAACGACCTCACAAGCCACATTTATAGTGTCGTTTTCTGAATACCCTGACCTTTCCACTAGCGTTCTGAATAGCGGATGTTCAATGATGTCAGAGCTGACAAGGTATCGCCGTCTGGACTTTCCTACGAAGACAGGATGGAGATCAACTCTGGACGACTCGTCGTCCGCGCCGACAATTGAGCTCATGCTTGGATGGTCTTTCTTGCTGAACGAGTTCCATTTCTTCAGAGCTGATTTAATCTTCATTAGCTGGCCTCCTTTGGCCATGGCTATGACTATGAGTCTACGAGTTTAAGAGTGGACTAAAAAGAGAGATTTTCTTGTTTCTTTGTAACCAAGAACTAAGGTTCGTGTGTTTATATAGAGTAGGTTAGGGGTACAATGGTAAAGTACTTGAAGTGAAGTAATGGGCCCAGTGTCATTGTGGGCCTGAAGTCTATTAAAGATAACGGCCGCAAATATTGAAGCGAAATTTAAAAAATAATATAAAAATTAATAAAGAATTAGATGTAAATTTAATTTTATCTCATATTTTTCGTAAATAAATAAATTTAAATGTTACTTTCTTCATAATTTAAAGGAATTAAAAGAAATTTTCTAAACTATGATACTAAACACATTTAAGTAAAACTATCATTTTGACACTTCAACATATTTAATATGGTAAAAAGTTAAATTGATTGCTTTGTTTATGCAAAAAGTGTAATTTAATTTCTTATGTTATAAAAGTTGAATTTTCTTTTGCTCATTAAAAATTACATATTTTTTGAATATTATTTTATTATTAAATTTTTTTATCAAAAATTATTTAAATAGTTATTTTTCAAAAAAATAAAATGACTAAGTGATATTTTTTTATATAAAAAATGACTAATAGTACATGGTTATAATTTAGAGGATGAATCACTTTTCATCCACACAAAAGTATCCCAACAATATTTTTCCCTATTTAATATTGAGATAAAATCATTTACAATTTTTTTAATAAAGAAATATCACACTCTTTGAAATTTATGTCTATAATTTTTTATTTTAAAAAATAATAAATTTAATCGATAAAACTTATAATAATAAAAATAATATTTTAATAATAAATTTTATTCCTATTAATTTAAGAGGATAGTATATTATTTTTTTACAAGCATTTAGTAACAAATATTATCTATTTTACATAAAAATAAAAAATTCTTAAAAAATAATAAAATTATCAAAAGATAAGTAAATAATAATTAGAAGCTGAAAAAGATAAATCTACTTAGTTTAAAGCAGTAATATAAAAGTATTGAAATTTGAAGAGAATTTATAACTTAAAAAATAATGTTGTTAGTAAAATGTATCATTAAACCTTATAAGCAAAAAAAGATGAAAGATAAGTACGTGAATATGAATATGTTAGAATCTTAACTTTAGAAATAAAGGGTAACATGATTTAGACATGTACTGCAACTAGTGCGCCATGTCATATATTTTTGTGAATAACGTTGTTCCAACTCGTGCGGTCTCAGTAATCGTTGACCCGGATCGATCTCCACTGTTATGCATTGCATTCTAATTAAACCTATAATTTCAGCATGTCATGTGTCTTATTCTGATTCATTAGCACTGTATTTTTTTTATTTCATCCCTTGATCTAAAGTTGATCTTAACCTTTTATATTCTACTAATTAAATTTTGTACATCAATTTTTTGGATTCTCACCCACAACTCAGCCTCTATCCACTTAGAAAAACAATTAGTTTTCACTATTAGGAATTTTTCGTTATCCTGGGGCAAGAGATAATGAGCTAACAATATCCATCCCCACTTTTGGAATGATCATGGGCTGACAATAGACTATAGCTCACTGGTTGGTTAGTGTGGTATATTAGCATGTCTTTAGCACCTAACACATTTTTGGACATCGTCAATGTAATCTTTTAGAAGAATAGGCCAATAGTATCCATGATCGATGGTTCTTTAAGAAATGGTTATACCTCTTGAATGAGCCTCACATCATCCTTCATGCAATTCACTCAAAACTATTTGCACTTCTTGATTAGGTAAACACTTCTGTCAGGTTTGCCATAGTTTTTTTTGATAGAATGTCCCCTAAACAACGGTATAATTCCTTGCTTTTGTCATAATTTTGTGTGCCTCATCCTTGTCCTCATTAAAAATATCGTGAATGAGGTACTCTATGTATGGAGCCAGCCAAAAGGTGTGTGTTGAAAAGTTGATACTCGTATGATTTTTATCCTTACCATCGTCTCCTATTATGCTTGGACCTAATAAGCATGACACAAGAGTGACCCTTTTCAACTTTGATATCACCACTGATGCCAAAGTAGTAAGGGAGTTTGCATGTATGTTCCCTTGTCTTGATATTTGCTTGATCTCAAATATTTCAAATTTTTCCCTTGCTTTTTTAACCTCTTGCATATAAACCTTCATCCTTTATTTCATAGCCTCAAACTTTTTATTGACTTGATTTATTACAAGTTGTGAGTCATTGTGGTCCAATACTCTTTTGGCTCCCAAGGTCGCCTATAACATTGTTGGTTGCCTAGAAAGTGATGCAGAGACATTGCTCTATTAAGCCTTTAGTATGAGTGAATATCACAATTCCAATCCTCAACCCTCTTAAATTTCTTGCCCTATTAACGTATGTCTTCCACAGACTTGGAGTAGGTGTTATCGTCATCAACATTGGCACCATAGCTTCTAGCTCAAATATGGGATTTTGAGTCCATTCAGCTATAAAATCAGCAAGAATGTGATAATTTTTTTTTATTTAAGGATTGAGCTACTAGAACCATGTCTGGTTGGTCTGAGTGATGTAGATATAATGAATGGCTAGGGTCATCATACCACTTCGGTAAAGTAGGGTTGGTATTGGTAGTTATAGACATTATTGTTTAGTAAAATAAATCGAAAGAACGAGATAGGATTTAGTGTGTTTTAGACAATAATGACTGCTTATGAAACAAATAATGAACTGAAATATGTTTTATCTTATAAAAAATGAGTCAAGGATTACAGAACTAGAAATTTCAACCGCAGAACCGGTCAGAAAGTGGGTGAATCGACGTCTGGAGTGGCTGGAGTAGTGGCTACAACGCTGGAACACTGAACCGGATGAAGATCGAACCAGATGAAAGACCGAACCGGATGAACGACTCGTCGTTTGCTTCAGAGGCGCATGAACGACATGCCATTGGAGTCGTCTTCCTCATCAGCTGGCGCATGTTGGCGCGTGTGACTCTGACGATACTTGCGGAATGCCGATGAACTCAGGGAAGGCGCGTGTGAACATGTGGGGTGTTATTTTGGCTTGAAATTAATTACAAATTACTCGAATTCTTCTGGATATTATAATGAAATGAAATTGAAATTATTTTATGAATTGAAATTGATTTTGAAAAAAAAAACAGAATGAGAAATGAAAAAAAATCTATATAAGCTAGATTTTCTAGGAATTATTTCCTATACTCTAATACCATGTAAAAAATAGTTTGATTGATTATAAATAAACGAATATTTACAATCTATTTATACAAAAAAATAAAATTATAATAATTAAAAATAAACACAATTATAAATAAGCATGTTATTGGATAACATGTTTTTTCACACCAGATGTTAGTTAATATGTTGGTTATCAACATCTTATCTGAGTTCTTTAACATTCATCTCAATGAATATATAATAAAATCTATTTTAATGATAAATAATTTAATAAATTATAATAATTATAAAATATCCAAATGTATTAATATTATCATATTTTTAAATTTAAATTTAATAAATATCTACTAAAATTAAACAAAAAAATAAATTTATGGTTAAATAGACTTAAATAAGTAGATGTAAATCTTCCCCCACGTGGTATTCACATGCTCCTAGTTTTAATGATTATTATTCTAATTATGTTGGGACTTAATTTTACATGATCCATTTTATCATTCAAATACAAAATTAACCTATATAAAGCAATACTTAATTAAAAATAAAGACGACATTCTAAGTCTTCATAGACATAATTACTTTATAATAACGTTGCTTGGAGTTCTCGAAACCTAGAAGTAATTTTATTAGTTTAAGTTAATGAATTTCATAAATCTTACAAATCAAGCTCATGTAAACTTTAAGCTTTGTCTTATTAAATAATGTTGCTCCTCATCTCTGATCTAAATTTAACTTTCTCTTTGATTTTAAAAATTATCCATTAAATTTAAATTTTAAAAATGTGATCATTAATTTGAATAATTCTACGGTAATCATTTATTAAACTTACTACTTATCATCGAAACAAGTGTAATATATATATATATATATATATTAACTTAAGAAAATTATATATAAAATAAAAATAGGTAAAGCAAAGTTCGATCTCAATTGAATAAGTGGGTCACTGGATAAGATAATATTACCCAAAAGTTCATACATTTGCAAAACCCAAAATGAAGGGCAAAAGATAGAGATTTAAGAAAGAGAAAATTTTGAAGCCTTTTCAATGGTGATGACAAATTATTCCTCGAATTTGAAACTCGAAATGAGTCAACCAAAATGCTTTAATTACTCCTCAAATCTTCAATTTACTCATCAACAACACGAGGAACAGACTCAGCCTGCACAATCATCATTATCACAAAAAACACAAACATTGTTCAGAAGAAGCATAAATCATTATACTGTATTCCGTTAAAAGTATTATTTTAATCTCGTACCCAGAAGCATAAATCCAAAAAAAATAACGAAAATCCATTAATTTTACAAATATTATATAAATCTATAAACTTTACAAAATATATATTTTTAAAGATAATAGATCCATTTAAAAATTATGATTTTAAAAAACATTTTTATTAAATGTAATGGAATTGAAACACAAAATCATCCTAATAACAAATTACACATCATTGGTTTTTAAAAAAACTTACCAACATACGGTACTTAAGAGCATAGAACATTTCGATATATCGACGGCTCTCTAGACGATCAAGATTCGAAACATGTTTCCAAAATCCATATACTCCAGTTAAGGTCAATAGCCTCTCTGAGTAAATTTGCCATGTGTACCTGTTGATGATAATAGACAAGCAAAAATTATCAAATTCATTAGTTTACAACGTAACACAAGTTCATTTTTTTTAATAAATGTAAAAAAGATTAAAGAGTTTCTTGCTACCAAAATTAAACATGCAACATGCAAGTGTTATTATACTTACTTCTCATGGATACGTTTTAATCCTCCTTGAGAAATTTGATCCCAGTAAGAAGGATCTGCCGTGCATTTGTCGAAGAAGTTAACAAGGGTTTCGGCTGCTTGATCACCATGGTAAGGATCAATGTGGAAGCCAGATTTACCATGTACTATAATCTCAGCAGGACCACCTTTGCAAGTTGCAAATGTGGGCAATCCACAACTCATGGCCTCAACAACAGTCAATCCAAAGGCTTCATACACTGCAGGCTGCACAAATGCTCCTTTTGTGTCACAGATGTATCGATAGAGTTCACCGTTCCTTACCCGATTCATCTGAGATGAAATCCATCTGAATTGGCCATTCAAGTTGTATGTTTCAATTAGGCTGTACATTTTCTTCATCTCAGCTTTTTCTTCATTGTCTTTTGACTCCTTCCTTCGATCACCAGCAACCACAACAAGGTTCACCAGCTCTCTAAGCCTCTTGTTCCTTCCATACCACTCAACAAGTCCAGTAATGTTCTTCACACGATCCAATCTTGCCATTGTGAATATGATTGGCTTGTTTCGGTCTTTCAACACACAACTGTCCAAACAAAATTGAATTAGAATACATATAAATATAGAACCAAACAATAAAATAAAAAACACACCATAATGGCAACAAGACAATGTATTCACTCACATGTGTTCCTCATTCTCAACATGGCTGTAAAGAAGCTCTTCGATTTCAGGGTGGAAATGTGTCAATCTCTTTTCTTTCTCAGTGTAAGGGAAGTAGATGCTCAAGTCAGCACCAGGGGAAACAATGTTGAACTTAGGATCGAAGACATCAATACCGTGAACAACTCTGTACAGCCCAGGAAGCGTGAAAGCTGTGTGACTCTCGTACTGTCCAACTGTGTCCTTACTGAAACCATAGGAATCATGATCAGCATTACCGCTAACGAGCTAGACTATTACATAAATGGGAAAAGCAAAGGACAATCACCTTCCGGCAATCTCTTGGAATGTACTGGTAATAATGAAATCAGTGTGGTTCATAGCTATGAGATCTGCAGTAAATTGGCAGGAGAAGTGATACTTTTCATCAAGCTTCTTCCAGTAAATGTCCGAGTCAGGGTACTTAGTCTTCTCAAGGGCATGAGCAATGGTACACTGCATAAGACCACAAAAGCCAATCAAAAATTCTCCGGTCATCCATTAATTTTTTTTGTAAATATAGTTAGATGTAGTCATGTGACAACCTATTAATTTCAAAAGATTCATGACAAACCTGTGTAACTCCCAATTTATGTGCAAGAAGTGAGGCAACAATGTTACCATCACTGTAGTTTCCAATGATCAAGTCGGGTTTGCCATGTAGCTCCTTTGCAAGCTCATGTGCAACATCCTAAGATCAAACATGTTAGGCTCAAAACCAGAGTCAAGAACATGTCAATCGTCATAATGTCCATCAAAATTATACCTCAGTGTAAGTCTCCAAATAAGGCCAGACTTCGAATCGTGAGATCCATCTACGGACTATTCCTTTCTCATTCCTGAATGGAACACGAAGAATGTCCGAGTATTGTGTACCATACACTCTCTCAAGACGCTGGCCACAGGTAGTGCCTACTGCATCAGGGAGTAGCCTTGTGATCTTGTCACAAGAACAATATCATCAACTGATGGAAGGAGAAATAATAATAAGACTACCAAAGATGTAAACAGAAAGTTAGAAATTAAGCCATACAATGAGGATGCGAGGAGTGATGTCAAGTCCTTGTTGCTTAATCCGAAGAAGCATCTCATTCTCCAACGCACGAACTTGATCCAAGATGTAAACAACCTGCACATGGTAATTAGACACTTACATTTAGCTGACCGGTAGCATGAAAGACAAGAACATAATAGTCTTTCGCAACAAACCTGGCCTCCAGTGTCGGGGTAACCCAAAACATTGTCTTGTGCAAAATATCCATGGGGAGAAAGAATCACAACATTAAAGACCATGGGAATTCTGCCTAAGAACTTCTCAAGAGTGTAAGGATCTGGTGCCTCAAGAAGATCCAAAAGAAGTTGAATCATTTCGTCCACACGCTCAGCATTGTCACCCCAACCCCTCTCCAAACCAATCTCTTGGAACTTATATTCAAATTCAGCATATGGAGTGTCAGGTGCAAGTGTAGACAGATATTCCTCTGCCTTTCTTAGAACATGTTGAAGTGCATTCAGGTTCTGAATTCTATCATTCAGCATCATATTCTGTATAACAAACATCATATAATCATATTATCCAAAGCTTCAATATAGAAAACAAAATTAAACCCCCCAAAAAAATTATAACTTGAAAACACATGAAGATATAGATATATAAACAACCTTCCCCTCGTAACAATGAACTCGGAGAAATTCTAGGAGTGGATGCATGCTTTCCTTGTCATGGAAAAGCTTCGCAGAAAGGTGACGATTGAGGAACTCAACTCCATTACCAATGGACTTTGATAGAGTTGGTTTTGGAAAAGAGGCAGTAAATGGTTCAAAGTCCAACTCAAGAACAAAGTTCCCATTTGCACTGTAAACAAATCAACATACATTAATGACCTAAAAATGGAGAATAAACAAAAACCAAGACAATATATCTCAAATATCAAATGACATAGAACAAACCTTCCATCAACAAGTTCTTCCTTGAAGTGCAAGTACTCAGCAACAAGCAACTCTTCAACGACAAGAGCATAGACATTCACACGAATGTATTCCCAAACACCAGGCCTTGGACGTACAGCTAGAGCAACCCATGGGGGAAAAACTATAGCTTCCTACAAATATAGAGTCAGAAAGCAACAAAATCGTAAAAGATTACACCGAAAACAGGATCGTAATGATAGAGTTTGTTGGAAAGTTGAGTTAACATTACATATATACATTCTAAAATTCCTCTATACACTAGTAATTAAAATTTAACAACTTTGGGAATTTGGAATTGCAGGACTTAGAATACATACCAACCCTTGTTATCGGATCTTTTCACACAATGTCAAATAACCCTAAAAGGAGTAAAGTGTGAAAGTAAATGATTTCAATAGTTACATACACCTATTTTTTTATAAGTTTTACCCTAATATTTTTTATTAACGTGGAAATTTTACTTCTAGCAATTATCCCTCAAAATGTGTCTCTATCACTTGCTTCTATAAATTTGTATTTTAATTTATTTTAGGTAAAAAAAAAAATTCTTTTATAAGACCATTTTATTTTATTTTATTTTTTACGTGAGGTGCAAGATGTTTGGTCATTAATAAACTATAGCTCTGATAACCTAAGAAAAAAAAGAGCCTACTACTACTAATAAGTTAAACTCAATTGATATACACGATCATTTCGTATAACCTTTATTATAATATTATGTCACTATGTGTGACTTTTACCCCTAACAAATGAGACGGATCAAAGTACCTGAGCTGATTTCAAAACTTCTCCAAATGCTCCATTCAAAAGTTTCTGCCTATTAGCTTCAGGGATGGCTTCAAACTCAGCAATCAGCTGATGGGCTTGTAGAATACCCTTTCCCTTACTCTCAATCCTACAAGCAGGCAAAGTTGTCTAAAGAAAAGCTTAAAAAGAAAGAAAGTAAAAACTAGGTTGAATAATGAAAAAAAGGTTCCATTTTTAAGTTTTAGTAAAAAGGATTTAGAACATGATCTTTGAATAATGAAAAAAAAAGTTCAATTTTTAACTTCTAGATAAGGGTTTTGAACATGATCAATTTCAATGGTATAAATACCTAGAGAGGAGAGCCAAAATTTCATTTCTGTGAACAGTGAGTGTTTCATCCAATCTCTCACGGAGACTCTGAACGCGGGTCAGTACACGTTCCGCCATAGCTGGTTTCTCAGAAAATCAGACAAGTCTCAACACTGCAAAAGAAAGTGAGACCAAACTGTTTGTTAAGCAGATCTGATATAAGCAAAGACGTCACTGCAAAAAGAGAGAGAGAGATGTAGTTAACAAAACCCAAAAGTCAAATTTGCAACATAAGTTTAAAAGTAATTTCTCATTCAACATAAAACCTAACACCTCCCACTAAACCCCAAAGTATGAACCATTTTTAGATTTCCTCTTTAAAACAAAGCCAACAAAAGTTAGATAAGAATATAAGCCCACAGACCACTAGAACCAAAAGCATACACTTTTTTTAGAGTGAGTGAGATAAAAAGTTTAAAAGGTATAAATTAAAATTGGGATTTTTCAGATTATGGTTATTGATAAAGCATGAAAATCGCTTTATCTAATGATTAAAAGACACTAATCATACTTGATCAAAAAGAAGAGTGAAAGAAATATCCAGCATTAAAGCAGAACTGACATAAAGGAACAATCTTTGACCAGAGGGAATATGTGCAGATGTTCCGCAAAAGCAAAATCCCAGTTGAAAAACATAGCAAGTTTCACAACTTTTACAAAAACAAAACCAAGTTGAAAAACAGAGCAAGTTTTTGAAAACATGTAAGTTGAAAATGAAAACGTGAAAACTCATAGATCTATCAATAGGTGTCGTGTTTCAAAATAGAAAGAAATCTTTGATTTTGATTATTTGATCTAGCGTTCAGAATGATGCTTTTGATCTGCTAAATTTTGCATAAAAAGCCTAAAACCCAGATCATTAAAGCTTTGAACTTTGTACGAAAACAGAAATTACACTAAAACTAACAAACTAAAGAAGAAAATAGAAACAAATAAAGCATAATGACGGTACCTAAGAAATATAGAGTGAAGAAATAAAACGAATACAGAGATGTGGTTTGCTTATGAAGATCGGTAGTGACATTTATAGATTGGGAGCGCGAAAAATATAAAGAAAAATATTAACAAGAAGAGAGAGAAAATTTGTAAAAAAAAAACCCATGAAGCACGATAATTTTAACTTTATTTTATTATTATTTTAATAAAAAATAGAAAATTACTACACAGGTTTTCAAAAACTGTGAAGTGTAAAACCCGTCAACTCATCAAGTTTGAAAATAACATTTTCGTCAATTTTATATTTTAATATGATATTTTCTATATATTTATTAATTTTATAAATTTATTTCTTAAAAAATAATAAATATGATAAGACGAAAAAAATTAACTGTTCATTTTTTAGAAAAAAAAATTGAACCTAAGAAAGAACTGCTTTGAAGAATATGCTTTATCAAATAAGTTGAATAGGAATAGTTATTTTGTAGTTTGTACCCGTCAACATTTGCATATGGATAAACACATTGATCATTTATATAAAATAATTTAGTTTTATTTTGAAAATTATTATTATTATTTTAAAAAATAGATAATTTACGCTGATAATAACATTTATTATTCTATACATATCAATTCCAATAAAATATGCATACATATCTCTAAAAGAATATGGAACTAATTCTTCAAAAATAAGCTAGACACGTACTTAATACTCATTGAACAAAATGGGATGAGAGAAATAAAAATATATAATAAATAAAGCAATGAAATATATGAGAAGGGTAAGAACCAAACACACCTTGCAACTCAACTCGGATTTTGAGTATTAAAATAAATAAAAAGCAAGCAATGTTTTATTTTTAATTTTGTTGTTCAATAAAAACATAGATGAATAAGCAATTTTTATGCTATTTTAAATATTTATAATATTATGACTTTTCATTCATTTAACATATGCAAATATGAGATATGAGTCTTATTTTATATTATCTTCATAATTAATTTAATTTCAAATCATATTTAATATAATAATCAAATTTATACTCTTATATATATATATAAGTCAAGTTGTACTTTTAACGTAACTAAAGCTAAGTGTATAAATGTCTCCATTTTTATAATATCTTAATTATTATTTTTTAAAAAAATATACCATATGCGAGTTCATGTCAATTAACTAAAATTTAAGTACAAATAACTATTTTTATGGTAAGTCAATTATTACTTTAAAAAAAATTATTTGAACGTAAATTCATATCAATTAATTAAAATGTAATTCCAATATCTATTTTTATGATATGTCTATTATTATTTCAAAAACAAATACCATAATCTTGGATGTGAGTTCGTGTCAATTAACTAAAACTTAAGTCCAATACATTTTTTTAAATATAAGATTATTTATTAATTTTCTAAAAAACAAAACAATGAATACGCACCAATATTATATAATTTTTCATTCCTGCCTTACCTTTATGTGGTTTCATTGTTGTATACTTGTATTCACAAAACCGCTTTACTTCATTTTATATTTTTTAAAATCATTTTCTTAATCAAATAATAAAAATAATATTTTAACTATTAATAATTAAAAATTTATTTATTTATTTATTTTTAATAATTTAATGATTTTTTTCAAAAATAATAATAATCAATAAGATATATGATAACGATAGATATCGAAATCAAATATATATTAATTATGTATATATAATTATATAAAAAATATAATTTTAATAATAAATTACACAATAATTTATATAATTAGGATGAATTTTATTTTACTTAAAAACATTTATTAAATAATTAAAAAATAAATATTAATATTAATATTTTAAATAATATAATAAAATAAGAATTAAGTTAATATTTATTTTTTAAAAAATAAAATATATATATATGAAACTGAGATAAGATAAATATAACTAAACACAACTATTCAAGTTGGTTTCGTGTTATTATTTATTAATCTCATATTATATCCACATTTTTTTCTTATAATCCACGTCAGTCTAGGTGATATCAGTAACCTATGGCTATTTTGTATTTAACGGATCTATTAATATTATAATTTAAATTATTAAGATATATTATAATTTATTAATGAAATCTTATTTAACAATAATAATATTAAAAATTAATTAAATATTTAGATATTATGAAAATTATATATATAGTTATTATGGTAATAAAAAAATATTTTAACAATATTACCTTTCTTTTATTATTATAGTTATTTTTTTCCTATCTCCTCAATAAGTATTGATTTTAAAAAAATTATTATACAAGTTAATTTAGCTTAAATTACCACATTATTGTCAATAAAATATTTCTTTAGACAAGCTAATAAATAAGAAGAATATTAACAGCAATCTTTTATACATAATTGTAATATGTAATTAAATTATTTTAAAAAAATAAATTATAAATGATATTTTTGTTTAAAAATATATATGTATTAACATTTATAGTACAGCAAATAACGTTAGTGTTATTATAAATATAAATTGAAAAAATAAGTGAATTAAAATTAAAAATTTATTTAATATTATTATAATTAATAAAAGTAAAACCATTTAATTTTGGTTGGAGAGGAAATGGAACGACAAAGTTCCAGGAAAACAATAATGGCGGGCCAGTTTCGGTAAGTAAGTACGTACGATACAATGTAAATTTGGTAAAAAAAATGGTGTAAAAATAATTTTTTAATCATCACGATATTATTATTATTTTTTTCTTTTTGGTGACATGGCTTGTTTTTATTGGTATCCAATTCACCTAACAATTTGGATCCCAACGTACCTATCTAAGTTAGTGTAGTGGTTTCGAAATTATAATAACTTAAAAATGCAAATTCAATTGTTATTTTAAAGGTTGATATTAGATTTATTTTATCGAGTGATATCATTTTTATTATTAATGTTATCATAGAAGGACATTCTTGATAATTGAGTAAAAAATTATATTATATAAGTATTGATTTAAGATAATATAAATAATTTAATTAATTCAATAGTTTTTTTTATGCCAAGACGAATTAAGATATCTATTTAAGAATCATTGATATATAAAAATATTAATTTTACTTTAAAAATATTAAATATATATAAATTTATATTTATGATAAAATATTTATTTTATTATATATTATATTATAATGATTATGAATATAAATTTATATATTTAATATTATTATTTTTCATAGTTAAACATAAAATTGAGAGAGTTATACTAAGAGTAAGCATTAAAAAAATTTATTCAAAAATAACAATAGATTTATAATTTAATAATTAAAATTTAAATAAGATTGCAATAAATTCTTTTTATAACTTAAAAATAAACTCACTCTACATAAAATTTGTAAGTTTATACATTTTGAAAATGTCTATACTTTATATTAATTTGATATGTATCACCACTGAAACATGGTCACTAATTTCTTAAGTTTTATTCATTTTTCGTGTAGTATTCGTACTAATATTGATTATTATTTTAACAAAATAATATATAGTTATTTTAAAAAAAATATTCATTATTGTTATCAAATATACCCCTTAAATTGATAAAAGCTTATTAACCCTTATAAATAAATGCTCTTAGTGCAAATTATTTTAGCACATATCATCTAAATATTATAATCAATATAATATTAAAACATACTTTAAAATACATCTCAGAATAAGATGTACAATAATATTAATCGAAATCCAACATCATAACTATATATATAATAATAATTAGGTTACTTAATTATTTTGTGATATGATTAGTAGATGTAAATTAATGCATATAAATTCTTTATTATAATTAAATTAGTAAATACTTATATAATTATTTTATAATTCAAAATCTCAAATTTTATATTAAATTAATGATTAATAATTTACTGTACCCATAAAACAACTTTATATATATAATATTATTATTTTTATATAATGAAATTTTTATTAGTGCTCATTGGGTCCCAACAAACATTGTGGCGGATTGTAATAGTTTTATTGTCTGACGTGGAAATGACATCACAATATTATTTAATTTTATAGGATTAATGACAAAAATAAATAACGATGAGGAGTTGGGTTTTATAAATTGAAGTTTGGTACAAAACCAACTGGACCCACTGTTTTCTGAAGGACACTGTATTTATCCAAAACTCGTGGGTTAAGTCAATTGGCTAAATGTAGCTAACCAAACTCAGGATTCAACCACTTTAAAATGCATAAATGATTGCTATTAAATTAAACATACAAGTCTAATTAATTTTTTTTTAAATACCACCAAATGTTCTGCACTTATATTAATAAAAGTATCATGTGCATATAATAACATTTTTCATTTAACCATTCTTATACGAGTTAAATGAAAAGATAATTTTTTTATGATCATTTTTTTCTTAATTTTTATTTCTATACAATTTTATATTTGTTTTAATCTAACTATGATAATTTATTTAGTCTATTTTCAACTTTATATAAATATTAAATCAATTTTAATCCATAGAGTAATTTTCTTCCTTATAAAAATATTAGTCTTGATTAAGGTAATTATTTTAGTCCTCTTATTATCATATTCATTTATTTTTATGACTCTATAAATCTTATATTTATTTTAGTCTTTTTAAAATTATAATTTAATTAATTTAAACATCAATTTTCAATTTAATTAAACCAAAATTAATATTTTATTATATATTATCTTATAAGTGACTTAATATTATGATAAAATTATATTTTTATTTTTTAATATTATAATTTTATTTATTATTACGAATTATTTTTAAAAAGTTCAAAAATAATAAATAAAATGTCTAACCACATTTATTTTTATTCCAAAACTCATTATTTAATATCTCAATCAAAGATTTAAAACATTGTTATTTTCTTCTTTTCTCACTTTTCTCAATAGCCTATTACATGATATATCATTGTAATTTTTATCATAAAATTGATAAAATTAAGTTTATAATAGAAAAGAAGAATAATGTTTGAAATTTTATTTAATTGATTGAGATATTGAATAATGAGTTTTGGATGAAAACAAAATGATGTTAAACATTTTTATTTATTTGTTTTGAATTTTTTATAATAAAATTTGAAATAATAAATAAAATTATTAACGTTAAAAAATAAAAATATGTTTTTATTCTTATGATAGAGAGGCACGTGCAAGTTATATATACGAGAATATGTAATAAAACTTTAATTCCTTTAAATTTAAGTAAAATTAATGTTTTATAGATTGTATAATGGTTTTGATAATTTAGAAATTAAGATGGATATAATATTTGTATAAAGATGAAAATGAATTGAGAATGATAGTAAAAAAATTAAAATAGATAGAAAATAATAATATGTGAATTAAAATAAATATAATATTTATATAGTGATAAAAATAAATAAAGAATAATAGTATAAAGATAATTGATGCATTTAATCTTTATTATAATAGCATTGTTGCTCGTGAATGTGTGGGGAGGGGGTGGTTACGTAAGTAATGGGTTAGGTTAGGTTTTTTTTAAAATAAATTTAATTATGGGTGAAATTTTAGAAAATGTCTTTATAAAAATATTTTAATTAAAAATGTTATTACAATATGAGTTATGTGCTTGACTCCATTTATATGGGTGCTTGATCTTATTTGTTAATTTTTTTAAGTATTAAGGTTTTTATAGTCTAATTGATAACAATAATATCTTTGTGTTTCGTTAATAAAATTTACAAGACTCTCGTTGCCTTTTCCCATTAATCAATATATTAATTACGTTAATTTAATGTTTTTGATATAATATTTATATTTTTTTGGTTTTAATTTATATATTCAACCCATATAAACTAACATATAAAATACATGAATGGTTCTTATATTGTTTATTTTTACCAAATTTAAACTTTTCAAATTTTTTTATCCGATTTAATTCTAAATTATTGATGTTAGATTTAATTTAATCCAAAAGTACTTATATTTAAAATATCAATATTTTATTAAATTTTAATTAAATTATTATTAAATTATAAATATATATATTTTTTATTTTATAATACATTATATTTAAATATTATTCATACCTAATGTTACATTAGATTATTATTTTTATTTAAAAAATAAATATTAATATTAAATTTTTATAATAATTTAATATCATTATTTTGATTTTCTTAAATGTATCTGTAAATAAATAAATTTACAAGAGATACACAAATTTAAATTTTAGATAAATATTTTTTTATTACAATAATTTATAAACAAATTTTATAATCAATAATACCATCTATTTAGATTTAAATTAATTCAAATTTATTATATCATCAAATCTAATTTTTATCCTATCTAATTTAAATTAAATTGATAAAAATAAGCCCTTTTTATCTGCTATCCACCCTCATTTATAGTACAAGCTGTGCATTATATTTTCCTTTTAAAAAACTTAATATACAAGGTGGCCTGAAAAGCTTTTGTTTTCTGCCACGGCTTTTTATTTTACATCAATGAGAGTCGAGAAAGAGACGCGCAACTAATTCTGGTGGGTTTTCTTTTCGATCTTCTTATGTACGTTGCCCATGAGACATTGCTTTTTCACTTTTATTTCCGTATTAAGCAATAATTAAATACATGAAATATCCACGATTAATATTTATGTTGCATTTTCTCCTTTTACAATATGTGCACGTGATCACACTTGCTTACCATGTTAGCGGCTTCACCTGAATTCAATTTGGATTAATATTTTATTTTATTTTAATAAAATTTAAAGATAATTTATTAAAAAAATTATATGTGAATTATCTTTAACTTTATAAATTATTTATATTAATAATTTTACTTTAAATTGATATATTTTAATCATATTACTTTTATATATTTTGATAATTTTAATTTACTTTATTTTTTATTTTTTTAAAACTTTTTGAGATTATTTGTGAGCCCTTGCTAGAAAAATTTATTTTAATTTAACATAATTTTTTCTAAAAAATATATACTAAAAATGATTATAAATTACTAAAGCATTTAAAATAAAACAATGATATAACTAAAATATACTAATTTTAAGAAATAAAATTAATTTATCAAATTTGTAAAAATAAAATCATCAGACTATTATACAACCAAATCATTATATAGAAAACAATACAACTTATTCTTTATAACATTTAAGAATTAATAAGTGATTATGCTTCTTTTACTATAAAATTTATTGTTTAATATAAAATAATTTGATGTATTTAATGTTATTGTTTTAATTATTCTTGTATTTTATATTTAAATAAATGTAATATAATTTTTTTTTAAATAAGAAACCTGAAAATATAATTTAAATTCTATAAATTTAATATATTCAAATGAATTTTATATTGTTAAATTATTATTAATTCATAAATTTAATATTTAATATTTAATATTATTTTATCTAATTTCATTTAAAATTTTGTGGTGAATATGGACTTCATGTTGGATGAGTAGTATATAAGATGTTATGCCACGAAAGTAGTAGATGTACTAATGTGACTAAAAAGCATAGCAAAACAAGACAAATTAAATAAAAATGGTTCACTTAATGAAATATGTAATATTTATTATTATTATTTTTCATTTAAGAATTAGTTGATTATTAATCGAAATATAATTAACAAAAAACTATTTTTTTTATTTTTTTCTTATTTTTCTTTTGAAATATAACAAATATATTATTTGTAATTTTAAAAATAATATCTATTTACTTTTTACAGGAAATTGTGCATTTAATATTGAAAAAAACAAAAATAACATTCTTAAAATTTATAACTATAAAAATAACACATTTTATTTTTATCTCATATATTTTTATGACTAAAAAAAATTTAACATATTATTTTATTTTAAACATCATTAAATTGAATTATATTTAATTAAATTATATTTATTTAGATCCGTTAAAGGTTAAATATCGTTTAATTAAAAACAATTATATATTATTATATTTTCAAATAAAGTTTTATACAGTAAATATTACTATTAATCCTGCATTCAAATAAACTTCGCTCAGAATTCTCATTACTTTTTAACATCATTTAAATTATTTATACTCATGATAATAAACACAAAGGTTGTGAGAATTCGATATTTTTTAATAGCAAACAACAATTCAAAATCTGCTGAAAGCTAGAAAAATAATTTGTCACAACTAAAATACCAACTCAATCTACTTGTAATTAAGTAATTATCCCTCTACTTTTAGTGGATCCTGATTTTCTCATTTGCTTCACACCACCATTATTTTTTGCCATAAAAAATTAATAAGAAAATTGATATATATATATAAGTTGTAGTGTACATTACTCGAGTTTTTAAATACAATAACGATATAAGACCGACTAAAAGCGTCTCTTCAAAGAAAAAATAATTAATTCAACAAGGTTTTCACAATTAATTAGTTTTATAATTATATAAAATATGAAATTAAAATTCCTAATTTGTTGTTTAATTAAAATATTCTATATCTAGATGTTTTATTTAACCGTGCATCATATAAGTGATTTTATTTTCATCTCAAATTTTTATTATAATTTTACCCCAGCTTCAAATACAACCTTATATCTTATATCTTACACCCTAAACTCTAAATCATAATAAGTTATAAATCTTAAACTATAAACCCAAAACCCCAAAACCCCAAATCGCAAAATTTTAAAATTTATTTTAAAAAATAATAATTTTAATCCTAAACCCTGAACCTTAAATCCTAAATCCTAAATTACAAATCACAAAACCCTAAACTCTATTTAGAAAAATAATAATTTTAATAATATATTAAGATAATATACAATATTTTTCATTCTATTTATAAACTAAACACTATAATACTAATTTTTTCTTTGATTCCAATGATCAAACTAAACAAAACTGTTTCATTTTTATTTCATTTTATTCTCGTTCCGATTTCATTATGTGAACCAAACATTACTTTAGTGTAAATGATGTAGGGTAAAATATTCTCATATTCTTAGGTTAGTTGCTAATTTAAAAATAATTTGATTTGTTAAAAAGCTTTAATATAATATTTTTGTTTATTTTGTTAATAAATTATATAATATGAAATTAAATATCACGTGTAATTTTTTTTAGATTTGTTAATAAAATAGGCAAAAGTCTTTAAATATTGCAACAAGAATCATTAAGTTATATTTTTTAACAAATCAAAAGTTTTTTGCAAATTTACAATGAATCTAATAATTTGATGGAAAAAAAATACTTGAAAGTTTTTTTTAGGTTAATTTTTTTTTAAAGTTGGATAACCTTTATAATTTGCATCTTCTTGTTCACCCAAAAAAAATAATTAAAAATGTTTACGTCTTTTGGTTGTACTGATAGTTACCTTCCCTGCTCTATTGTAAATTTATAACATTGAGAACCATCCATCAATAAAGAGCATGCGTAAGCATAAATAGCATTAGCATATATGATGTCACTTTAATATAATTTATACCTACCAATAAAAATCAAGTTTAAATTAAATTTGTATATAGGTATTTAAACTTTTAAATATATGATTTGATAAAAAAATTTAAAAATTTTTAACATAGATTTTTTAAAATTAAATCGTATGATTGAGTCAATAAATTTTGATTAAAAAATAACTATTTTAATTACGAAGCTATAATATCTAAGTGTGAAATTTTAAAAATTAGAAAATAAAATCATATGTTTTAAAAGTTCGAGAATTTATACTTAAATTTTTAAAAATTTGATTATTAAATTGTATAATTTAAAAATTTAAAGATAAATATATAAATTTACTTAAAATTAAGTAACTAATATAATAGTTAACTCAAAAGTAAATAAATAAAAGTAAGAAGTATACTAATTAATATTGAATTTGGAAAACGATCGATGTTAAAGCAGTTATCCATTTGGCCTATGGACTTGTGATTCAATTAAGATTTTTTTTTCCACTTGGCAGTTGAGATTTATCTTATATTTATTTTATTTTTATCTAATTTATATATGATACATTTATTTATATGATTTTATTTTTAATTACATCATAAAAAAATATTGTTTAAATTATGGAGAGAAAAATATAACGAACAACATATATTTAGTTTACAATATTTTTTTTACGTTATAATAAATAATATATATTTTTTATAAAAGGTTAAAAATTAAAGTTAATGTATAAATTACATACGTGAAAGCTAATAAAACTGTCTTACTCATCTCCTTGTACGCCATAGTGGAATGCTTGCATATGCCTTCTAGATTTTCCAAATCTTTGTATCCAATTTCATAAGAGAATATGCCTTTTGTTTGGTGTGGTTTTGCCCGCGAGATTGTTGTCCTGCACACTCGTTAAAAGGAGTATTCTGCTCGACAAAAGGAGTGTTATGCTCCGTAGGACATGTAAAAACCTAGCACAAAAAGATAGGGTGTAGGAATCTGCCTAGTTCATAATACTCGAGCTAACCTAACTTAACATTTTAAATTTTAGATTTTTATTGATTTAAATTAATTCTTATTTTTATAGAATTGATTTTTATTGGGTTTGTTAAATTCTTATTTTTTAATACCTTATAAAAATTGAATCAATCAATATATGTTTAACATGTATTCATATTTTTATTTTATTTACTTTCTTTTTAAAAAAAATCACTTATACTTATACTTTTATATGTCATTGTTATTTATTTACAATGTGATTTGCGTTTAAATTTTTATTGACTGATATGAATAATTAATCATTAATAGTATTTAACAATCTTCTTTATTTTATAGAATGTTTAGTATTATATTTTAATTTTGAAACTTCCAATTTTAATTAATTAAATTTAATGAGGTTAAGTAAGTGATCAAAATTTAAAATATTTAAATTTAGAGATTATAATCAAATTAACTTCAAAAACATTAAAACTATAATATAAGAGTCGAAAAAATTAATAAAAAAAAATTTAATTTGAATTGGTTTTTATTTATCTAAGAACCGATTATATTAATTTAGTTTCAATTTTGTTCTTAAATCAAATTAACCCGTATATACACGTCTCTTCAAACTAACTAGACAAAGATATAGTTGGAAATCTATTACTGTACATTATCATGTACGTATAGATGCAGATATATGTAGAGTTAAGAGGGACACGTGCTCCATCCAAACTCTTTACAAATAAAATTTTAGTTGTAGTATTAATAAAATTATAAATAAATTCTACCCCATTTTAATTTTAAATTTAAGCTTTTAATACTTAATATATCAAAAACATATATAACAATTTGAATATGTTTTACTAAAATAAGATACTGATAATTGCTTGATAATTACTAATATTTTATAATTTTACCGTATTTAATAAAATAAATAAGTTTTATTATATCATATTTATGAGAATATTTATATAAATTTATATGTTTGAAATCACTTATATTTTTTGTTGTGTGTTATTGTGCATTCCTCTTGAAAATATTCATTGAACACGTTAAATTTTTTGTGTCATGAAACGGATTAATGTAAACCGTAATGCGACGTCCTCTATTTACAATTGGACAAAATTGAATGTAATGTATGCCGTAGTGGTGGAAAACCTATGACATGAAGCACTTGTATTTATTCAGGCTGTTCGGGCTGAAACTCTCTGCGTTAACCTTCACTTATAAATAAAATGTTTTGTTACTAGGTTTCATATATAGATTTTACTTAAAGAAAATAGTACTCATAGCTTTTTATTTTTGTTTAATTTTAGCTTTATTTTATTCACAACTAGGTTATATTCATATTAATAAAGAGGTAGATCTTTTGAAGGTTTTTTAAATCAAGAAATATACCATAGAAATCGGTCTATTCAAGAATACACTCAATATCAAGATCACATTTATGGAGTAACAAAATCACTTATTTTTATATATAGATTATATTTTTGTATTTTTTTGATTTTATACCTAGATTGTATTTTGTGGTTATGAAATTTAATATAAGTATGTTTGGTTAATTTAAATATTAAAATTTAGTTTTATTGTCATGTTTGTGAAGATTAATTTAAGTGAGCATTTTTATAAAATAAATTAAGTTTATTTTTTAACTCAATATCTGTTATAAAATTTATTATTCATTATTATATTGAAAATATATTTTTCATAATAGATTTAAAATATAAGAATTAGTTTTTAAAAATGTCATATAGATCTAATTTTGACCTATTTAGTAAAAATTTAAATTGATAACTACGTCTAAAGCATTAATTTAAATAGTTTGTTATTTTCTTATAAATAAAATATAATGTAATATATTAATTAATGATCTTTACCTAAATATATTAATTGATTTGATTAATAAAGATATTAATTTCCGTCTAATATTTTTTTTCATACATAAAAAGAAATCAATAATCTAAATTTATATTTTTATTAGCCTAATTAAATCTAAGCAAGCATGATTAAGTACCTAATTATTCATACAAATTCTCCATTGATAATTAACATGCATATCTGCCTTGATTAGTTTGAATTGAACCTATATTTTTTTTTTATTTTGTCATTAGAGTTGTATTTTAAAAACCTAAATATTATGATAGAATATTTAGGTGTTATTTTCATGTTTGTTTTTAAAAACTTTGACGAATTATTTAAAATCATTTAGTCTTCTTTAGTCTGACCTTGAGAATATATTTATCGTTTATTATAAGTGATTCATGCATTTGAGTTTTTTATAAATTTACAAAATTTGACTACCAAGTTTTTAACGTCGTTGTCGGGAAGTAATAGCGCTTTAAATTTTTATTAACAAAATTCTTAAAAACATTTTGTAAATATTCATACTTTTTCTTTTTTAATTTTTGTGTGAATATTTATGGGTTTTTGGATTAAAAAATAAAAAATTTAAATTTAAAAATAACTTATATTTTTTGTGTATTTTTACTTTTACTTCTTTTCTCTTTTCTCTCATTTATTTATTTATTTACTGTTTATTTTTTATTTTTTGTGATTTTTTTTATTTCTGTGATATCACCAACTATTTTTATTTGTTTTAATTATTTTTTCATGTTTATTTTATTTTTATTGTATTTTTTATCTTATTATAATTGTTTTGTATTTATTCTAATTTAGTACTTAGTATTATGTTACTTAAATTTAAAAAAATATGGATTGCGGCATATTTTTTATGCTCACTGCTACATGAGTCTCTCATAATACAATTGGGTCGAAGGAAAATTTTTCTTACCATAGCATGAATGTTTTATACATTGTAATACATGGTCCCTATTTGAATATGTTGAATTCTATTTTTGCTCATGCTACGATCCTTGATGAAAAGGAGGTCAATACTAAATTAGACCTAAGTTTAAGCATTAATTTAATGCCTTATTCATTACACTTGCAGTTAGGAGTGAGTGAGTTGAAAACCACAATCATGTACCTATAATTAACGGATAAATTTTAAATATATCCAAGGAACATGATAAAATATTTAATGGTACGGGTAGATAGCTTTATCATACTTATAGATTTTGTAATTATAGATGTACAAAAAATCTTAAAATTGGATAAGAAGCACACTATATTTCTTGGTAAGTTTTTCATGACCTCTATCAAAATAATTGTTAATGTCTATAGATAGTTTATTAATGACAACTTTGAGAGAGATTGTAAATTTTCAAGCACATGCTAACACAAACTCAATGACAAGGAGGACATTGATTGAATTAAAGTATACAAATTGTAATCCCCCAAAAGCTTCTTGGTAAGACGTTAAATTAATGTGTAAAAAGTTGTTACCCATTGAACTTTTTTCTTTTATTTTTGTTTGTAAGTTATAGTTATTTTTATTATATTTTATGTTCTTTTAGATTTAATGTATTTTTTTTATTTTATTTCATTTTTATTTTCTAATAATGTGAATAATGTTTATTTTATTTTGTAATTAATTTCATAAATATGTGATTTATGAGAAGTATACATTATTCTACTTGTGTGATATAACTAAGTTAGATTATGGATGCAATATGACTAACCACATCACGTGCTTAACCACATTGAGCTAACACCAATGAATAACATTTATTTTCTTTTCTTCTTTTTCTTTGATTTATATTTGATATATTGTGCACAATATATAATCTAAGTTAGGGTAGAAGAAAAGTTACATATAAAATTAAGCATTTTTAATTTTTTATATTAAATATGTGTTTGTTATTATTTAGTTTATTTAGTTGTTTAGGTTCATTTAGGTCTATTTTTAAAATTTTGATATGAAATAATCATGCTTTTAGTTAATTTAAAGAATATGATGTCTTAAATATCATAGATTATTATGAGAATTAGTTTTTTTTATTCTTAGTTTGTATTTCATACTTGGATGTTGAGATTAAGATAAACCCAAAATTGATATTTATGAATCAAATAATGGAGACTGCGTTGTAAGAATATTTTGAAGCTTTAAGTGTTTAATTTGGAATGATAATATCTTTCTACTCCTTTAAATACTTTTCTTATTATTTTAAATTATTAGATAATCTTTATAGGTTTTATGTTGAATATTAGGATTTTAAACATATGATGAAGAACCATGTAATTAATTTCATTCCTTATATACATAAAATTCCCTAAGAACAACAAAAGGAGCCAAAATAGTCACTAGACAAAACACACTTATACATATTGTCCCATTCTCTTAAAAAAAGAAAAAAAGAGAGAAAAATAAATAGTATAACTATGACACTATATTCTTTAAAGTAGTAAGATGATTATTATAAATAAAAAAGTAAATAATCCCCTTGAAGTCAATGCATCTTCATTCATCTTGAGACACATATTTGAAATTTTTACTTGATGATTTTAATTGATACATGAGATTAGTAATGTGATATTTTCATAAATCTTAGCATTTGATTCATTTTATGAGATCAATATTATGTATATCTGAGTTTTTATTGTTTATCATATGTGAACTTATTAGCTTTATTCTTTACATAACTAATGTTTTATATACCTTGTTAAGTGCTTGAACCCACAAGATTAGTGTGATATTGAAAGTATATCTTATGAGAATTAGAGTTAAAGCGAATTTGGATTCCTAATACTAAGATTGAATGAGTCAATATAGATATATTTTTGCAATTAAACATGAATTTGTAATGAGTACTAATTTCAACAATAAATTGTAAGCCTTTAGGATATTAAAATACTTGATATTTTGATTATGAACAGTAAAAAAGCTAAAGTATGAGAAGTTTTTTTTTCATTTTAAATTTTTTTGTTATTTATTTTTAGTTTGTAATTTTGTATAGTAAGATGTTTATGAGTATCATCATTGAAAATCATCACGAGATTTAAATTCAACCTAGGGATTTAAAGGCTTGTTGCATACGCTAAATGCATCAATGTCAATCTACGGAAATAATTTAGGTTAGTTTATTTTTTTATTTTGGTTTTTATATCGCTTTTCTTGCTATAGGAGAGTAAAAAGGTAGTTGGAGGTTGTTTGTGATTTTATTATACTTAAATAAAATAAATAGATTTTATCATAGCATATTTATGTTAATATTTATACAAATCTATATGTTCGAAATCATATACGTTTTCTGTTGTATTTCAAGTTTTTTTAGCTTCAAACGTACAAATTTATCAATAGTGGGACTACTGAATTTTCATCCTAAGAGCTTAAAAGAATAAAGCATATACGTCTTACATCAAGAAACCAACCTATGTGTAAGGCATGTAACGTAAAAATTCAAGTCAAATATTTCATATCGTAGCGAAGATTTTGTGTGTTGTGACATGCTTCTTTTGGGAATATTCATTGGGCACATTAAACTTTCTATACCACGACATGGATTGGGACACTACGTGATCTTCTCTGTTTCCAATTGGGCAAAGCTGAATGTAACGTATGCCAAGATGATGAAAAATATATGCCTTGATGCGCCTTATTTATTCAACCCCAAGCCTTTTACACCAACCTCTGTCTATAAATAAATTTTTTTGTTAGGTTTCATATATATATATATATTGTACATAGAAAATATTCATGATAGATTTTTATTTTTATTTTATACATACATAGGTTATATTCATAACAATAAAGAGACAGATCTTTATGAGGTTTTTGAGATAAAAGAAAATACAATAGATATCTATCTATTTAAGAATGCATTGAATATCAAGATCACAATTATGTTGTAGGACACATCATCTATCTTTAATTGATATCGTAGATTTAAATTATACTCATTTATGTTTTGTATTTTTTGATTTTATATCTGAATGTTGTTTTTAATATACCAGCTATGGAATTTAATATGAACATCTTAGGAAAATTTAAACTATGAAAGTTTAGTTTTGTTGCCATGAATGCGAAGATTAATTTAGGCGAATATTTTTATAGAATAAATTGAGGTTCTTTATTAAATATTAGTTACAAAATTTATTATTGATTAATATATCGATAATATAATTTTCATAATAGATTTAAAATATGATAATTAGGTTTCAGAAACATCATCTAGATCTAATTTTGACGCATTGAATAAAAGTTTGAATTGGTTTCTTTGCCTATAACATTAATTTAAATGGTTTACTATTTCATTATAAATAAAGTATAATTTAATTATCATTTAATGATATATGCTTAAATATATTAATTTATTTGATTAACAAAGAAACTGATTCTCGTCTAAAAACTTTTTCATACATAAAAGAAAAATTAATAGTCAAAAGTTATATTCTTATTAATCTAATTAAGTCTAAACAAGCATGGTTAATTAGTTAATTATTTTCATAAATTCTCCATTTAACTTACACATCTGTCTTGATTTGTTTGAATCAAGCCTATCTTTTATTATTTTATTATTTTTAAAACTCAAAGATTGTGATAGAATTATTATGTTTTATTTTCGCGTTTGCTTTTAAGAATTTTGATTAATTATTTAAAATCACATCGTTCCTCTTTAGATCAACCTTAGAAGTATACTTATCAATTATTATAAGTGATTCTTGTCTTGTGAGAATTTTATAAATTTATAAAATTTAACTATCAAGTTTTTGTGCATTAAATACATATAATATATTTTTCAATTAAAAATAAATAATAACTGAAAAGTAACTAATACTATTTTTACGGTGTATATTATGCTCCTCTTAGATATTAATCATAAATCCACCAATGTGTACATATACACAAGTTTGAGTACAACGTCCCAAAACAACTCAAAATGTTCTAGAATTATGTCTTTGTATCAATTGTTATGGCTAAAAATTAAAATAACGAATAATAGGAAACGAATATTGAAGACTTTAACTCATAGATTTGTTGGATGATTTGCTATTAGTTAGTTTTAATTATTATTTTGATACTTCAATGTATCTAGAAAAATAGAAGCTTGTGTTTATTGTAAGATATTTCTATCTTTAATGAATTTCTTCATTATTTATTAAAAAAATTAACTGAGAGATATTATATATAAACACTTTAACATTATAACACCCTTGTGCATCTTTGCATTAAAGTAACATTTTTGTTAAGTACATATTCTTAGTGTTATTATAATTTTATCCTCAATATTACCAAAATGTTATACTCTTAAAAAAATTTAAGTTATGAGACAAGGGTATTTAAGTCTTTTACTTAATTTTTTTTAACATGAGATGTCACCACTTTAATTCCTTAAGTGAAAAAATTTTAAAAAAGAAGAACCAAGCTGAATCAGTTAGGATATTTGCCCATGTTACATTCTCCCTTTGTCTTAGAAGAATAAATGTCCATGCTCACAATCCACAAGTTTTATTTGTTTAGTATAACCATTTTCCTTGTTTCATGAGTTATTTTTATTATCTCTCACATTGGACTAGAGCACAAAAACATTAGAGTACTTAGGGAGAGCAAATTAAAAAAACCAGATAAGGATAATAGGTAGAATTTGATAATAGTTGAAAGAAATAGAAACTAGAGAACTTTTAGGACTAATTATACCTTGAGTAATATCTCTTTAGAAAGATATAAATGTCTACTTTATGATAAATTTTATAGTTTATAATTTGAATTTTCTCTCTCTCAAAGTTATACCAATTTAAATGAGGGTTACTTTATGAAGTCAAGCTGGAAGAATCTTTGGTAGTTTTGCTTTTTGAAATGTTTATAAAGTTTGTAATTGAGTAAAGTATTTCTTGTTTTTAAACTTTACATGTCTAGTTTTTAAAATATTTTTTGATTTGTCGTTTCAAAATATTTAGACAAAGTTATGCTCGTTTAATCAAGGATATGTCTAGTAAGATTGGTATTAGAAAAACTATTTGAATCCCAATCGATAATTTTGTTATTTCAAATAGTTTCATCGATTGAAATTGGATGATTTATATCTTTTTTTAATCCTAAGATGTCTAGTTTAATATGAACTTTATGAATTGTTATTTCGAGTTTTCTAGACAAATTTGTAGCAATTAACTAAAGATATGTTTTGTTGAAATTGGGTTGAAAAATATGTTTTGAAACTAATATGGATTGAAAGGGTTTTCCTTATGATATTTGAGTGCATGATATTTTATTTTAAAGATTAAAATGTTTAGTTTTTTTTTTATGTTTTTACACATGATTTTAGACATTTTTACTAAAAGTTATATTTGAAATTACAATTATAGGTTTAAGAGTATCCTAAAACTATATAAAATGCAACAATAAACTACTAAAAACCCTTATTTTGGAAGTGTAAGAGTGTCTTTTAATTTGAACTAAAAAAGAAAGCTACGATGTTATTCATGTTTTTACACAAGTATGATTATTTAAGAAGAGTTTAGCAAGCAGAACCAACATTAATTTAGTACTACGAGTGGATACCTAATATCTTTTCTAAATCATTGATAGCATTATTTTGAACTATGTTCATGTTCAAGTGAATTCAATTTTTACAAGTTTCATGTTTATATAAAATGCATTTATTTTCACTAGTATCGGAACAAACATTTACGTATTAATTTCAATACATTTCAATAATATATACACCATAAGAATTTATTTTATTTTCATTATTAGAATTAGTAAGGTACATGCAAGATAATTTGAAGTAAATTAAGATTAAATCAATTTTATCATGTATACTAATTTTTATACAAACTTACAAGTTTTGTAAATATTTTATAACTTTCAGAGTATTTTCTCTCATGTATTCATGATAATTGGCTATATATGAAATGATTTGGTAAAACATAATGATCAACAAATTTGGTCCATATTCAACTCACTGTGATGTTTAACAACTTAAAATAATGATACAAGTTCAGTTAAGTCAATATGCACATGACTCGTGTATCAACAAAGCCAACTGAGCCATTATAATGGCTATGTCAAGAAAGTTCCTCACACGTATAGTTAAGAGCTAGTACCAATGTTAAATGTCTCATCTATCTACAATCAAATCCCCATGTTCTCTTAACAATAAAAATACGTTTCTCATAGTTATACATTTTATGAGCGTATTAATCATGATACATTACTATATTCTAAAAATCATGGACAAATAATTTTTATTATTATTTTATTCATTATAAGTCATGAGCATGTCATTTACAACTTTCATAAGTATCAAATTATAGTTATTTTATGAAACTTAGATTATACATTTATGAGTACGTTATTTTATCATAAATATTATATGCAAGTTATTTTTATCACCATGTATTTCAAGATAATTTATAACCATTTCATACATAATTTACATGAGTATTATGTTATTTTATAAAACTATCTACTCATTGAGCTTTCTAACTCACTCTTTATATTTATTTTTCTCCCCAAAATAATAGGTTTTGAGGTCATGCCATGCGAGTTTGAGGGCTTAGGATCTATTTTTGTCGTGTAATCTAAGTTGTTTTGAGCTAGTGATAATGTCTTATGTGGTGTTTAGTATATATTTTATAAGATGTAGTTATGTATGGACTTGGACAACTTTCTAGATATGTAAAATTATATGCTTGTAAAATTATATATAGATTGATGGTTTGTAAAAAATAATCTTTTTAAAATTGTTATTATTTTATTGCCAGAATGATAGTTTAATAATTAGGGGGACTCTAACCAAATTTTTTTAAAATTCTTATGTGAAATTTTCAAGTTAAATCATAGTCATCTCAAGATATTAGTTATCACAATTTCTCAAGATAAGTCGCATGCTCTAGTGTTGAGCTAGTTATTTTCTTATTTTCTAAAGTAGCTAAATCTTTCATTAAAATTTGTGTTTGTTATAAATGATTCCTAAAATTTCAAAAGTTTTTTTATTTTGTATTTTAATAGATATATAAATGCAACCAACATAAGTTTATCATGTATCAAAGCTGCAAAAAGGTCTTATAGATCAAAAGTGTGCCCTAAAATAAAAAAAAACATTTAATAAAATCAAATGTGTTAGCAATATAAAAGAATTTTTAGATTCATATTTATTCACTTTCAACTTTTCAAAATCAAAATCCACTTAGTATTCTCACTGTAAAATTAACTTCTCACTTATTTTAAATTACATATTCACTAAGCATCTTGTCCTAAAAAAAAATCTAATATCCATTAACAAGTAATTAGTTTTGATTCCATTTTAATCAATAATTAACCTACTGTATAACTAGCTTGTTAAATTATTATTTTTTGCAAACTATATCAGTTGAGACGACCCATCACCTACTTGCAACAAACTTTTCATGAGATAAGATTAACTTCTTATAAATTTATTAAAAGACACAAATTTCATTATTATATATACAACAACTATAACCATTTAATTATATCACTTTTACATGTCTTGCATTCGAGGGGGAAAAACCCTACATAATTATTAAATATGACCCACAAATCGATGATCTAATCCATCTAATTTTGGAGAATCTTGAACAATACAATTATAACAACATGCAATCTATTAGCACCACTTATCAAGACTCTTTTTTTCTTCTTTCTTATAAGTTTGATATTATATGTGTAAGTGAGTATATATGTAAATTAATATGAGATTTAAGAGAAAATTTATTAATTTTTAAAATTAATTTTACTTAATTTGTAATGATAAGAGATAATAATGAAATAATATTAATTAAGATACCTTATTTAATTTTTATGAATCTAAACGAGACAAGTAATAATACAAAAATAATAAAAATAATAATTTATAATGTAAATTTAATAAAAAAAATGATATAATATATGTTTAAAGTTAATCTCATTAGTGTTACAATTTAAATGAGATTAGATGATATTTAATTAAAATAAGATAATATTATACCATAAATATATTAGAGACGCTAAATAAAATATAAAAGAATATAAGATAATACATTTTGTATCTATAAATCGTGAGTAGTTATAATTGAAAATAAGGAATGAGATTTTTCAAATTACTTATATGTTAATGTTTAATTGGTGAAACATATAATCATAAGATATAAAGTGAAAATGATAAATCAGGTCAGATATTCAAATGCAGAAATATACATAAGTATGTTTTAATTGTTAATCCATTTGAGCTACCATCCTGTTACTGATCAGTCTTCGCGTATCGTCAATTGTACTAAACAATAAAAAACAATTTTTTTCAAAAATAACTGTGGTCTTTTTTTGGGACTATATACAAAATAATGGCATTTCTTTCAAAAATTAACGTCAAAATGTACACTTTCTACTTTATGCGTTATGTTGAAGCAAGTTAGATTGGTGGATTATATATAAAGGTTTATCTTTCCTTTTTATTATTATAGAAAATCAATAAAACTATTTAAATGATCTATAAAGGTTCACTTAGTAAAATGTGGGATATTTACAAGCTATATGTGTTTTAATTAGGATTATAAATTTGGACTATAACTAATGAATTTGAGTTATAATTAACTTATTAATATTTTTTATCATTATAAATAAATAATTTAACTAACAATAAAATATATAAATTTAAATAGATAAATACAAACATGCATAATATGATAATAAAAATGATAAATCGATAAATATATTATTAAATTTGTAAGCGTTGTTGCTCTCAGTGTCTGTTTGTTGGTTTCTCGTGTATAAAACACAGTATCTATTGATTTTACTTAGTGTTTGATCTTCTTTTGTATAAAATTGGTTAATATCGATAAATAATGCACACATGTACATAGTTAGATATATGCGCATGTTTACACACACTACAGTGTTAGTTTTCATAGTGTGCATGCTAGGCTAAGTGTGACAATTTTTGGTGAGCGAGCGTGTGAGCGAGGCAATGTTCTCGCTTGTGTTTTTTGTTTCATATTGGGTGCATATATTTGTGGAAATAACTCAACATTTTTTTAAACAAAAAATGTGTTTTTTAAGTACCTTGTCACCACTCTTGGCGAGGTGGCTAACTGATTTCTAAAAATACCTCTCACTTATTTCTTTTCTTTACCCATTGATTTTAGAACCACAAATCTATCAAAATTCGCACTAAAAATTATATTTATTTTTTAAATTGTTTTAGAGAGTATACATTTGAGTGTGGGTCAATTATTGAGCTTATTGATCAAATTGTAGACTGTGTGCGTATGTGGTTTGACTATGTATCTCCCGTATACGATTTGACATTTTGTGATGGATTGTGTATCCCTCAAGGTTGTGAGTTGTTACACTTATTGTTACTGATCTTTGCATGTCTATCAAGGTTGTGAGTAGTTACATTTATTGTTACTGATCAGTGGTCATTAATGACACTACATTGGGTAATGTTAGTTGTAGAGGATAGTTGGGTTCGCGTGTAGATCCAGGTTATTGCGGAAGCAACAAGTAAAAAGCAACAATAGGTAGTTCATATAGAGGTCTCTATTGATAAAGATAATAGTGGTTTTATTTCTTTCAAAATTATAATTGTTATATTGATTAGTGAATTATTTGAAGCTAAGTGATTGACTCAAACAACCCAAGGATGTTACCACATAGAAATGGTCTCTATGTGGATTTACCTCGTTATATTGCTTGTTATGTATGATCTATTGTTGTGCTAGTATAATCTGAGTTTAAGGTGTCTATGTTACAACATACTAAAAGCTTAAACTCTAATTAGAAAGCTTTTATATTCTTACTTACTTTTTGTTGAATACATTTAATATATATTGTTCAAAGTTATCTACTTTTTATTATCACATTATTTATGCTTATATTGTGTTGTCTAGTTAAGTGTTTACTATTCTATTTGTGCGAGTTATTATTCTATTTGTACGAGTTAGGATCAAATCTTTAATAAATTTGTATCTCCTTATCCTGGTTGTGTACCAAATCGTTAACTCTTTCAAAATTATTGCATCTATTTTGAATCTATCACTAAATTAAAATTTGTCTGATTTATACCATCAAATTAAAAAAAAATTCATTTACACCATTTCGTCCAAAATTTTATTTAATTATGGATCTAATTAGCTAGGGTGAATAGATAATTAGCGTAAATATGACAAATTTAAAATTTTCGTAGAAAGCAAGACATGTAATCATGTGTAAATAAAATAACACGTGAAAGTTTTTAGGTGAAAACAACTTAAAACATAATAATAATCTTAGAGAAAAACCATTAGTTCACAATCTCTACAAGTAAGATGTTTAGATAGGACTAACATTTTGATAAACTCGAGTCACATAAGTTATTGAACCTGTTTAGCTTGCATCTAAAACTTTAGCATAAAAACAAAAGTGCAATGTATGTTCTAGAGTGGATTAAATAATGAAAAATCCTGGCTAGATGATTTATAGAATAACAGATAAATCAAAATCATTGGCAACATTAGAACATATGTTTAAGCACAATAACTCAAATATTGTAGGCTTGTTAATCAATCACACACAACCACAAAATATTTGATAAATTAACTAATAAAAAAGTCTATTGGAATAGTGTTTTCAAAACAGATTTAGAAATGAAGCTTAGAATGTAAAAAGTTGATTCAAATGTGGTTAAATAAAATATGGAGCATTAGGTTCTTTATATAGGAAAGATTAAAGCAAAGTACAAATAAAATTATATCCATTAAACAATTCATAGAGTTGTAAATAATAGGGACACAATAGTAATTGAAATGTTTAGCTCGAGTAAAAACTAGGTTAAATTTAAAACCTATCTACTCGATCGATCGAGCCAAAAAGTTAGATCGATATACTCAATTTTCAATTAAGTTAGTGCTCGATTGATCTAACATTAATACTTCAATTGATCTACCTTAATTGAAAATTAATTCAAGGACTTTTTAATAAAGATAGATCAATTCTCCATCGATCTATTTACCTCGATTGATCTATATATGTCTCGATTAATCGAGTGATTTATATACAAAATGTTCTTATATGTTTAATATGAAATCTAACGTGTACAAAAATATATATATAATTGAGATGTGTTCATTGAAACTTAATAATTTCTTTGGCTTGAAAAATATTCTTGAAATAATCACCTAAAAATTAAAATTACATTTAGATGTTTTGTTCATGAATATTGCCAACCAAGGATGAAAAAATCAACGATGTCATCAATATTTTCATAACAACGTCTTCTTTTTTACACATTCTCACATCAAAATGTGATATCCATGTCTTTTGATCAAATTGTCACAAATTATCAAAAATGTTATTAAAATATAGCTTAAATGTCATTTAAATGTCTTTTTTGGGTAAAATATCTTAGGTATTGTAGATATTGTTTGAGTATGGCTCGCATAAGTTAGGATATACGCGTGGGGCCTAGCTTTGGTTGACACATGTTTCTTCCAGATGGTACTAGCTTACTTCCTAATAAGGTACTTAAGGTCTAAATATGGGGTTCGAGAGTTGGGAAAAACGAAAGAAATGTGTGTCAACCAAGGTTAGGCCCCACACGTATATCCTGACATGTGAAAGTCATGCTCAAACATTAAAAGACACCCCTTTTACCTACAGCCAATACAAGTTTGATATATCTATGTAGGGCCCTTAGAGCATATCACACGTTCATATATTTTTTTTCGCCTTTCCCACCTTTCGAACCTAGGACCTGGCCCTTATCTAGCCTCAAGGAAGCAAGATGGTACCATATAGAGGCCAGGTCCTGAGTTCAAGAGGTAGAAAAGGAGAAAGAAATGCATGAACCTGTGATACACTTTGGAAGGCCCCATACAGATATATCAAACCATGTACTGATTGCAGGTAAAAAGGATGTCTTTTTAATTTTTAAGCATGACTCGCATATGTCAGGATATATGCATGGAGCCCAGTCTCGGCTGACACGCGTATATGCTAAAATGTATGAGCAATGCTCAAGCATGTATTATTGCTAAAATGTCTAACAAAATATTGAAAATATCAATTTTTGATTTATTTTCTCTTTTTTTTAGTAATCATTTCAATTCAATTTTTCTCACTTTTGCACAAGAAAATATATTATATTTTTTCTTATTTGTAACATGTTTATTATACATATGAAATGAATAGATAAACAAGAAAGAGAAAATCATATCATATATTACTTTTTTTAATGAGTAGTCGAGTGAAAGAGTAGCAATCAATCTAATTCTCAAGTATAAAGTCAACATGCGTGTTTTTTTTCATATTAATGTTATAACACATAGATTGTATTGAAGGATACGACTCATTATGTCTCCTATCTATGAGTATTTTTAAAAACAAATAATTAATGCAATTTATTTTCATACTTTTGAAAATTATCTATTTATAATAATTAATACAATTATATACTCTACTTAATTATTCCAAATATTTTAACTTCTTATCCTATAATATTTAGTAAAGAAGAATATATATTTTAATATAGAATATTTTAATTAATTGTCAACTTATTAATTAATATAAATATTTTTAAGTATTTAAAATATATGTATTAAATAAAAAATTAGTTTAAAATATAAATAATTAATTATTTTGATATTTTATAAAAAATAATTCCATATTTTTTTTATAGAGTTTTCATAGTTTTTTTGATTTTTTTTCAAAGTGTTCATTGATAACGATAATACGTCAACATTTTCATAAAAAATATATCTCCATATCTTCATTAAAATCGACATTTTAAACCTTGTCGTCAACACTCATAAACCTTACAATCTTCCATTTAACATATTTGTGTAACAAAACCTCTCTCTCACTATATAACACACATAGAAAAAAATAAATTTTATATAATGGGAACTATCCTATGATCCAATGAAAATATCTCACTTGAACCTTGATAGCTTGTGTTTACACTAAAAGACGAAAACGTAAAAACACCAAGTAACTTCTCTCGAAAGAATTATTGTTAATTAGCTTAATGTACATATCAATATAAAAATGAAAAATAGTCATAAGAGTGAGTAATCAACAAAAAGATATCAAAAACACAACTCTTTCTGTATAATATATTCAAAAAATATTTTCATTGTAATTCTCCCCTAAAATAGTTCTCCAATTTTGTAGACTTTTCAATTAAAGTTATAATTATTATCTTTTTTTTATCATATGAATAAATAACTCAAAAAATACAGGCATGAAAGTTGCATTTTCATCTAAGATGAATATGAAATTTAAAAACAAAATCAAGAAAATAAGCAATACATAGACAAAATACAAATTAACAGGTGAAGCAAATATAATGTATTGATTGATATGATCCTTGTATAGCAACAAAAAGATATCAAATACACTTCAAAACAAAATGACTTCGAAAAAGACCAATAGAATAGTACAAAAAATAAAAAATAATAAGATAAAGATGAATCATTATCCTAGAGGTTGAATCACATATTGTGGGCAAATATCCTTGATAATGGAATACATTACCTTTTGTTGTTCATCCATATCAATCATCCTTTGTTCCATACCATCCACTTTGGTTGGCAATGCTTCTGTTCTCATACGTACTTTATTTTCAAACAAGCCCTAACAATAAAGTACAAAAGCATGCATATTTTTCATATCTTCATCCCAAAAATATCATCTCTAGCTCCACCACTTGTTCTAATATTAGTAGCTCATCCTCCACTAGTACCAACATCAGTGGATTTGTATCTCTTTGATGTATGGGTAAATAATCTTGAGATGATTGACTTCTCAATGTCACCCATCAAACGTATGGAATCATAATTCATTATTGGTGGCACACCCGTGGTTAGAATCAATTGAGCAATGAAGTAAACATAAGGGAGAAATAGGAGTTAGGTGTCATGGGCTAAGGGAAAAAGAAGAAGAGTATATAAATTGAACTCATTTGATCGTCGACATTTATATTTCGATCTATCGATAATAATGTCCATTGATCGACAATCATAATTTTTCAAAATTATAAAACTCCTTCTAAGTCTTATATCTATTCAATTTTTTTACATAAACACTCAAAAATAAATAAATAAATAAATAAATAATTCAAATAAAGATTTAATAAAAATACCTTATTCTTTTTTAAATTAAGGTAGTAGATTTATTCAAACATGAACTTCACTCAAATAATAAATTTTGAGATAAAATCATTGTTTAACAAAATTTAATTATTCACGGTATGTATAAGTATTATAATAAAACACACATACATTCTTCAATACATATAGTGATATATTGAAAATTATTTAAATTATTAAAAATATTAGAACTACAAACGCATGTCAATTAATCTATTCATAATTAGTTATAAGAGGTTTAAATGAAGGAAGTATTACCTATCATGAGAGAATTACAATTGAATTTAAACTTGCAAAAAATAAAATTTCACTTAACAAGAGAGAACTTAATTACTTAATTTTTTAAATTTCTTCTCATCATTTATGAACATTTTTTATATAAGGGATTGATTATTTATTTTTCTCTTTGTATAATTACTCGTGGCTCTTTATTTTTGTGAATGTAATTACCTTTGTATATATTTTTTGTTTTTCCTTTATTTATCATTATTTTGTAAAGGAATTATGCAAGAGCCAAAGTACTTAGTATAATAACTTTTGCACTACTTACGAGGTAACTCTCTTTACTCACTACAATAGTTTCATACATCGCACTAGCTAGCTCTCTCAAAACTAACCTCTCTATAACAAAATTTCATAAAGTAAAAGGTAGAGTCCAAGCTCAATTTTTACAATCAAAGTTATCTCAAGCCCAAAAATCTCACATAATTAATTATGAACTTCAAGCATGACATACTTATGTCTCCAGTGATTGTATGAGTGAGTTCTTTATTAACATTGATTACTATATGTAAGGAAAAATATAAATGCAAAGAACAAGATATTCAATTGAAAGATTATTTCAATGTTAGAACAATTCTACTTTCTTAAAAGTTTTTTTAAATAACAAACTTTAAATAAATGAAAACAAAATTAAAAATCAAGTAGCTAAATTCAAACTTATAAATAAACAATTAAACTAATCAAACTAACATGCTTACCTGGAATCAATCAACCATAAAAAAAAATTCTCACATAAAAGAGAGAGACGGTAAGTTTCCCAAAAAAATACAATATTTCCTAACCCAAATTTTCTTGAATATTAGTTTCACACTATTTTGGATTTAGATGGAATTGACTTAGATTTTTTAACATGTTCTTGGATTTACCTTTATTTTTGTCTTTACTTTTCTTTTTCATCATTGGTAGAGATGCAATATTCATGTATGAATGATAAAAATTAATTCTAGAATATAGAGTATGAAAGGCATTGTTAAAATATGGATATGTCACAAGAAATCTACAATTAAGTCTAATATGATCTTTCCTACCATAGTTATGACAACAAACACAAATTTAACATGTTTTTCAATCATAGGCGCAACTGTTCCTTGTGTATAGTATGATCAGTAAGAGTAGAGTTAGAAGCCCTTACCAAATCAGTTCTTGATGTTGAAGGTGTAGCATATGAATAGGACATGTTTGAAGGTTTGAAAAACTGTGTTGTTTTTGAAAAAGATGGCATAATGTTCTCATATATACATCATAATCATCTCTTGTCTTCAGTTGGCTTTCCATAATCCAAAACTTTATTCAACCTTTCAACTACAATGATTAGCCTTTTCAAGGCTTCTTTGGATTGTTCAAATCCTTACACCAGATTTTGTTTTCCTATTCTAAACCTACAATACTTGAATTCAGAATGTTAAAATTCTCAAACAAAACAAGTTTTTGTATTGATGAATTTATTTCATAGGATTTTAGTTTTTAATTAAGTCTAGTTACTACTATAAGTAACCTATCGTTTTCCTTTTTACATAATACTAAAATTATGAATACTTCATTAATATTAATGACATTTATTTTATTAAATAAGAATTCAGAGTCACTTTTCTCATTGTCTGAATAAATTAATATCAAATTTTATAGAGTATTCATCTATTGTTGCACTAAATGATAGAAAGTTGGTGTCACTATTTTCTAATTCAAATGGAGTTTCGCTGTCACTATTAGAGTTAGTAAGCTTAATGTTGAAAACTTTTCCAATTTTATTTTTCTTGTTTGCATAATTAGCCATAAAGTGACCATAACTTATACATTTAAAACATTGAGGTCCAATGGGTTTAGATTTCTTACCATCAAAACTCAAAGATTTGAGTCTTTTTATATTATGATCATTTTGATTATTCTTTTAGTTAAAGATTTTTTTTAATCTTCTGGCTATAAATATCAATTCTTCATCATCATTATCACTATCCTTAATCTTTGTTCTTCTAAAAGCAATGCTTTTATTCTTTGTAGAAGTTCAAAAGTTCATTTTAAAAGTTAGAAACGACCCAACTAGCTTCTCACGTAGGATATAACAAAAGTAGAGTTAGAAGCCCTTACTAAATTAGTTCTTGATGCTGAAAGTGTAGCATATGAATAAGACATGTTTAAAGGTTTGACAAACTATGTTGTTTTTAGAGAAGATGACATAGTGTAATTATATACATATCATAATCATCTCTTATCTCTAACTAGCTTTCCATGGTCCAAAATTTTGTTCAATCTTTCAGCTCAAATGGTTAGCTTTTTCATGGCTTCTTTGGATTGTTCAAGTTTATACAACAGATCTTGTTTTTCATGTTCTAAACTTGCAATACCTAAATTTAGATTGTTAAAATGCTTATTTAAATAATCTTTTTTTCTTTTCAAGTATTGATGAATTTATTTCATAGGATTTTTATTTTACATTAAATCTAGTTACTTATACAAGCAACCTACACTTTCTTTTTTACGTCTTATTAAAACTATGAATAAGTCATCAATGCTAGTGAAATTAAATTAAGTAAGAATTCAAAATCATTTTCCTTATTGTCTAAATTAATATTAGACTTACTAGAGTGTCCACCAACGATTGCAGTAAATGCCAAAAAATTGGTGTCATTATTTTCTTATTCAATTGGAGTTTAGTTGTCATTATCAAAGTCAATAAGTGTAGTATTGAAAGATATTCTATTTTTGTTTTTCTTATTTGTATAGTTAGCTACAAAGTGACCACAACCCATACATTCAAAACAATGAGGTCCCATAGGTTTAGATCTCTTACCATCAGAACTTATAAAGTTGAGTTCTTTCATATTCAAATAATTTTGACTACTTGATTGTCCTTTGCTTTGAGAGTTCTTTTTGTTGAAAATTTTCTTCAATCTTTTGGCTATGAGTACTAGTTCTTCATCATCATAGTCATCATCCTCAATCATTGTTCTTTGTAGGAATTCGAAAGCTCATCTCAAAAGTGAGAAGCAACCCAACTAAGTCCTCAATTTTAATGGTATTCATATCTTTACTTTCATTTATTGTGGTAACTTTTGCATGAAAGCAATCTAGTAAGGAGCACGTTATTTTATTGACCAACCTCAATTCCTCAATTTTCTCACCGAGATTAGCAAAAGAGTTAACAATATCACTTAATTTAGTATAGAATTCAAAAAAGGTTTCATCTTCTTTCATCCTGAGTTTTTTCAAATTGAGTACCAAGCATTAGTAGTTTGTTCGTTTAACCTGTGTAGTGTCCCCTTGAGAAACCTCTAAAATATCCCAAACTTTCTTAGCATATCAACATGAGAAATAAGAGAGAACTCATCATCAAACACAACACTAAATATAACATTAATACATTTTTTATTCCAGTTACTATTAGTTTTATCTTCAATGGTTTCATCTTTCCTTGGATTAGAAGTGACTATATTATCTTTGGTAACCGTAGTTGATTCTCATTTATAAAACATAGAATTCTAGACACGTTTATCTATAGATCCATCAAAGTAAGGAGTATGGGTTGTAGAAGAATCATCTCACAAATAATCCATAACAAACTCCTAAGTAGCACTAAGTATGTCTATTGATCCATTCTAATACTAATTGAAAGTTTATTCAATTACATAACTAATTACCTAGAAGGGGTAAATAGATAATTAGAAAATATGACTAATTTAAATTTTTGCAGACAATCAGACATGCAATTATGTGTAAATATAATAAAGTAAAAAAAATAAAATAACATCTAAGATTTTTAGATAGAAATAACTTAGGGCATAATAATGATCTAGAGGAAAACCACCAGACCACCTAACTATCTACTATGAAAATAATGTTCGATTACAAGACTAAGACTCAAACTACCCAACAAGGTAATGCCCCCAATTAACCTACTTAAAAGCCTCTAATTTCTTTCACAGTCTCCATAAGCAAGATGTTCGAATCTAGACCAACATTTTAATAAACTCAAGTTACATGATTTATCAAACCCATTCAATCAACATCATAATATTAGCATAAAAACACAAGTACAATGTGTGTCTAAGAATGGATTAAATAATGAAAAATCCTAGATAGATAATTTAATAGAATAATAGATAAATCAAAATCACTAGAAACACTAGAATAGATGTTTAAGCACAATAACTCAAATATTGTAGGTTTGTTAATTAATCAAACGCAATCTCAAAATGTTTGATAAATTACTAAGGAATAAAGCCTATCAGAATAGTTCTTGCAAAACAGATTTAGAGAGAAAGCTAGGAATGTAAAAGTTGATTCAAGTGTGGTTAAATAAAATATAGAACAATTGGTTCTTTATATAGAAAATATTGAAGCCCTAATGCTAGGTTAAATTCTAATTACAATTCTGCATATTAAACAATTCATAGAATAGTAAATAATATGGACAAAATAATAATTAAAATATTTAGATGGAGTAAAAATTAGGTTAAATTTTAAAACCTGATCGATCGATCGATCTAAGTCAAGTTCAATCGATCAAGCCAAAAAGGTCAATCAATCTAACCAATCCTCGATCGATCCAGGGTAAGAAAAAATAATTTTGAAACAAGTAGATCGTTCTACTCAAATTTTGATCAATCGAACATTAATACTTCGATCAATCTACCTCAATTGATAATTAATTCAGGGACTTTTTAATTAAGATATATCGATTCTCAATCAATATACTCACCTCAATTAATCTAGATATGTCTCGATAGATCAAGTGACATATATGCAAAATATTACTATATGTGTAATATGAAATCTAATGTGTATAAAAACTTATATATATGAGATATGTTTGTTGGAACTCGATAGTTTATTTGGCTGGAAAAATATTATTGAAGTGTTCACCTAGAAACTAAAATTACATTTGGATGTTTTATTTACAAATATCGCTAGCACTCATAAACCTTACACCATCAATTCTTTATCCATGTGTACCATTAAAAATAAAAAAATAGATAAATTTACAAAAATACCACCAAACTATTTCATTTTTTTTATAAATGTACCACTAAACTAGATTTGTTCCAAACGTATCATCAAACTCTTAAAATATTTATGTTTACCATCGATGTTAGGCATGTAGAATTACAAAAAAAATCAATATTATCACCTTATGGAATTGTAATTTTAAAACTCTTTAATAATTCAATGATAAACAGTAGAAGTTATTGAGAAATCAACTCTCTTAATAACTTAAGGAATTAAGAGAATAACCAACTATATTTTTATATATTTATCACTACCCTATAAGTATTGACTCTATACACCATACAAGATTTTGGTATTTACAATTCAACCATATCACTACCTTATGGTGGCGTTTGGTTCGTGGAATGGAATCGGAATCGGAATCGGAATCGGAATCGGAATGGAATGGAAAGGAAACAATTTTGTTTGGTTTGACCACTGGAATCAAGCTCAGAATCAGGATTATAGTGTTTGGTTTGCCACTGGAATGGAATGAAAAAAGCTGTAAATGACCTTAATACCCCTACATGCTGTAAAGTTCAAATAATGTCATTTAATTACTATTTTTTCGTCACATAAAATACATTATTGAAATCATTATTTTTCTAAATAAGTATTACTTAATTAAAAAGAAATATATTATTAAAATTATTATTTTTCTAAATAGGGTTTAGGGTTTTGAGGTTTGGGATGTGTGATTTAGGGTTTAGGGATTTAGGATTTGGGTTATATTTGTAGGTTAAGGTTTAGGGTTAAAATTATTATTTTTCTAAAAATAGTTTAGGGTTTTAGAATTTTGGATTTAGGGTTTAGGGTTTTAGGGTTTTAAGGTTTAAGGTTTAGGGTTTATGGTTTTAGGATTTGGAATTTGGGGTTTAGGGTTTTGGGATTTATGGTTTAGGGATTTGGGATTTGGGGTTTATGGTTTAGGGATTTGGGATTTAGGGATTTGGGGTTTAGGGATTTGGGGATTTGGGGTTTAGGATTTAGGGTTTTAGGATTTGGAATTTGGGATTTAGGGTTTAGGGTTTAAGGATTTGGGATTTATGTTTTAGTGTTTTGGGATTTATGTTTTAAGGTTTAGGGTTTTAGGGTTTAGGGTTTAGGGATTTGAGGTTTAGGGTTTAAGGTTTTAGGATTTTAAGATTTTAAGATTTGGATTTCGGGTTTTGAAATTTTGGGTTTAGGGTTTAGGGTTTTGGACTTTTGGGTTTGAGAATTTTGGATTTAGGGTTTTGAAATTTTGGGTTTAGGGTTTAGGGTTTTGGAATTTTGGGTTTGAGAATTTTGGATTTAGGGTTTTGAAATTTTGGGTTTAGGGTTTAGGGTTTTAGAATTTTGGGTTTAAGAATTTTGGATTTAGGGTTTTGAAATTTTGGGTTTAGGGTTTAGGGTTTTGGAATTTTGGGTTTGAGAATTTGGGATTTGAATTTAAGGTTATATTTTAGGTGAGGGTAAAATTGGAAAAAAAAATTTAGATGGGAATGGAATAATGATTACCAAAGGTGGGAGAAGGAATTGTGATTCCTTCTCTTTTAGTAATCAGATTCCATTCCGCCCTACATTTCGTCCAACCAAACACACAAAATGGAAGGAATCAATTCTGATTCCATTCCATTCCCTCCGACCAAACGTGGGGTATAAGTATTGACTCTATACACCATGCAGGGTTTTGGTATTTACAATTCAACCAGTAAGGTTATTTGAATTTCAACACATGAACTCCAACTCTATTACTATGTTAGAAGTTGTTGAAAAATCTACACTCTTTCAAATTTATGCTATTGGGAGAAATAACCAACTATACTTTTATATATTTATCGTATAGCTTTGGAATGAAACTTAATTTAATGGTATATTCATAACAAACCAAATTGCTTGATTGTATTTTTGTAGATTTATCCACATTTTATTATTTTTAATGACAAAACGATATGAATTGAATTATTTCTTTATTTTAATGATACAAATTAGATGAATTTTAGTTTGATGGTCGATTAAAAAAACATAGTAATTTAATATATATATATATATATATAAATTTACTATAATAAAAATAAACACTATGCAATTGAGACTCTTATTTTTAAGTGTATATCACATATTTTTAACACATATGTTTTATATTGTGTCATGTGTATAAGTTTTTTTTAAAATTAAAAAAATAGTTATTTTTAAAACAATATTGGTACATGGTATAACATAAATAGTATAAATATAAAAACAAATATAAATTTATGTATCCTTGATATTTTTCATGATACAAATTTATATATATTTAGTATTATTTATAAAGGCAAATTTACGCTAGGCACTAGGATCAAAGAAAGTTTTGCAAGGCAAATAACAACATTTTTTTATATATAATTAATTATTTACGTAATTGTAATTATAATTATAATTATAATTTATTTAAAAAATATTTTTTTGTAAAAAATATATATTTTTATATTATAAAAATACTTATACGACATAAAAAGAATTGAAAAAAATAAAATATCTATAAAAAATTATTATATAATGTAATTAGACGTAATAAATACCAACCTACCCTTCTACACCTTTCTCATTTTTAGTCATAAAAAGCCTAATACTTGACAAACGATGTGACACTGCAAATTAAACTGTTAAGTATGGTTAGAAATTTAGAATAATAAAATTAAATATAATAATATCTTTTGATATATAACATAGACTACATAATAGACTGTTGAACTTAAAAAGATTCATGCTTGTCTGATCTGTATTAGCTAAAAGAAAAGAATAACTGTTATTTTTCCTCATTATATTTGGTTTTACGCCTACACACACACACGTAGTATTCACGTAGGACGAACTCCACATATGTATCTCAAAAGTGAAAAAATACAATTATATATATTATAATTATAATTAATATAATAATTTTTTATTAAATATAATTATATAATTTCAATTATATTTATTAATAATATTTATTAATAATATTACAACATATCAATTATAATTTATTATAAACTTGTAACAAATAGATTTTTCTACTATAAATATTACTAAATCTCATTTTTATTGTTATACTCCGTACTATGCACCAACTTCATTTTATTAAATTAATTTATATTTTAAATAATTTTATATATTAACACAATTATAAAATTTAAATATATTATAAATTATTTTATTATATATATATATATATATTAACTCAATAATATAAAAAAATGAACAACAATTAAAAAAAATAAGAAATTAAATTTGTCATGGAAGATTAGACGCTAAATGTTTCTTATTATTATATTTTAAAAATACTTTAATATAAAATAAAATTTAGTATTTTAATAATGTGATTAAGTTAACAATGTGTTTGAACTCAACCATTTAATAATATATTCAATCAAATGGCATATATATTTACTGTAACTTTATTTGATGTTAATTTATACTACTTATATTTTTATTATTAAATATTTATTTTTAATTTAAAATATTATATATACATATAAAATTTAATTTAATTTTTTAAAAATATTTTTATTTATTTACGTATATTTGTAACGATATTATAGTAGTGAGATTAAAATTGATAAAATAAATTAGTTGAATTTTATATAAATTAAATACTATTGACAAGATGAACATATGAGTTCCAAATAAATCAATATTTGCAAAACGCAATAGCAAGATTCGAACTTGGTAGGATGTGGTGTAATTTTAAGTATTATACTTTTAAATATCACTACTTCATTTAGATAATAAAAAAACTTATTTAAATATAATTTAATTTTTATATAAATTAAAAATATATATAATAATAATCTCATAATTTAATGATAAGTTTACGATTCCCTCAAAATATAAATTTAAATTTTGATATTATTATTATGTATATTTTTATTATAATTTGATGTTTTAAAAATATACTTTTTGGTTTTTATAAGAAAATAAAAGAGGAAAAATAAAAATAAAATAATAGTGTCTTAATATATAAAATTGAGAGTCAACCTTTTTTTCTTTTATCATAGATATAGATTTTATATTTAGTTTTTATAGTTATATTTATTCACGTATTTTTATTTTTAATTACTCTAAAAATTATATATTTTTAATATTATAAAAAAAATATTTACAGTATATTTTTTTAAAATAATATTACACAAGTTATATACTTTGTACTAAACCTTTATCTTACACTTATATGACTCATAAAAGAGACTTTTATGCTACCGAGCTACAGACCATTTAGCACCTGTACCGCAATTTCGAACATACAAAAATTTATGTTAATATTAAAAAAAAAAAACATGTAATAGTTTAAAGGTGATTAAAAATAAAATTTAATTGTGAAAATAAGTCATGATATCTAAAAGCCTTGAAGAGGGTGTGAGAAAATCTTGAGAATCGAAGCTGAAGAGAAGTGAAAAGATAAAAATGGGAAGAGAGGTATCAGCAGCTCAAAATCCACAGCAGCAATTGGCTTACACTGTGGAACAACTTGTTTCCGTCAATCCCTACAATCCTGATATCCTTCCTGATCTCGAGAACTACGTCAACGAACAGGTTCATCTCTTTCGCCAATTCATTTTCTTTCAATTTCGGTTTTATTTTAATTTATTTGCCCACATTTTTTGTTTCCTAAAAGTTGTTCATTTGTCTCTATTAATTTTTACAGGTTTCTTCCCAAACTTACAGTTTAAATGCAAATCTTTGCCTTCTTCGTCTCTATCAGGTAATTTGCGCTTCCCATTTGTATTTGTTAATTTTGTTGGATTCAATAAACCCAATTTGGTGGCAATTCTTCTTGATTGTTTAGCTGAATCTTTTTCTTTTCTTTTCTTTTCTTTCTTGCAGTTTGAACCTGATCGAATAAGTACTCAAATTGTTGCCCGTATCTTGGTTAAGGTCTGCTTAAAGCTTATGCATTTTGGCTTTCATGGGATTTTATTTTTTTGGCATTATAATGGAAAAATAATGTGTTTTGGATGCTTTTATTCACTTGTACTTTGTTTTGTTTATAGGCTCTTATGGCAATGCCTGCTCCAGATTTCAGCCTCTGTCTTTTCTTAATTCCAGAGAAATTGGTACGGATATCTTTCTTAAAGTTTAATATTTGAACCCTTTCGATTCGATACCAGTTGGAACCCTGCATGCGTAAATGTTGTTTATGATAAGTTGGCATGCTTAAATGAACATTGAGAGTAATATGCATTTTTCCTGGACACTTTTGACATTTCCCACAGAGAACAGTGAGAGAGTGAATTAGGGTAAGGAGGAACGTTGAGACTGGAGAGTGCATGAGCATTATGAGTTGTTATTGAGAGATAATTGAAATTTTCTTGGACTTTGAGATATATTGATTGTATAATGTACAACTTCTTTGTTACATGATTGTCAGCAAATGGAGGAGCAATTCAAGAATCTGATTTTTCTATCACACTATTTGGAGGTAGGATGTTGCTTTATTCCTTCTTCTTTTTGGGTTATTCTTCTCTTAGCATGGAATTGATTCATACTATGAATCATATGTTCATATACAGACAGGGAGATTCTGTCAGTTTTGGGACGAAGCATCCAAGAGTCGTCATATAGTTGAAGCAGTTCCAGGTATTTCAAATCTTGATGCAGTTCTTTTCTTTTGTTCGTCCCACAAGTGCAGTATTTCATAAATTTCGTATTCTGTGTTAGCTATTTAGTTGAATGTGTCAGGTCTAATTAGTGAGAATGTTTTTACTGGTTATCTGCTCAGAAATATCTACCATATGCAGTTGTTTTTTTTTAATTATAGCTTATGTTAGTTTATTATTTAAGCTCAAATTTACTAATCAGGTATTAATGTTGGTTCTATTATTGTCCCGCTAATTTGATATTACATATATGCACATGCTTGTCCTTGCGATTATTTACAAGTGGCTTTATTGCAGGTTTTGAGCATGCAATACAAGACTATGCCATTCATGTTCTTTCCTTAACCTACCAGAAGGTTCCTAGATCTGTACTTGCCGAGGTATGCTTTAGTTACAGTTATTTGATGTAATTTTGAGGTGCTCTACTGGCTTCAAATATTAGAGTACTTCTTATTGCTTCAACAACTGATGTGGCATGCAATAATTGGACAATATAATTGGGCTCACTTTTTCTAACCAATTATTGCATGCCGCATCATTTGTTGCTAAGCAATAACTTGATCCAAATAGACTTTTTCTTAATATTATGGCATTCATACTCCTAACATATGGTTCATGCTAGTTTCTACTTTCTACTTTCTAATTGCTGTCTACAGCACTTCAGGCCATATGTTACGAGTGTCTAAAGAAGTACCGTTTCTTAATAATTTTAACTTATAACAAGATTAATCAATTTCTTTATATTTTTAGCTTTGATTTCATCCTCAATAAAAAAATGTTGGGCTCGTTCTATAACAAATTTTATTTTCTTGTGTTTGAAACTAGTTTTCTGTTTTTTTAATTATTTAGAAAGGAAAAAAACTCATGTTGTAAAAAGTTTTGCTTTCTTCTTTCACTCTCTAAAGTTAGAATAAAGAAATGTAAAGTTAACCGGAAAGCAAAAGTGAACTTGAAATATGATTTTTAGAAACATTTTTCTTTTTTAGAGGTTTCAAAAACAATAAAAAGTGTGAAAATAAAAGTGAATTCCAACCTGATTTCGTGAAAATAAAATTAATTATCAAACAACGTTAATTTTGAAAACTTGGGTTAAACAGAATTGGTTACAAAACAATCACTAGTTTTTCTTTGCATTAAATTTTCCGAAGACTTTGAATACCATTTCAATGATATTATCTTTTGTTTTCCACTACATTTTAATGCGTTACCTTGGACAGAGCTTCATATACAATTTGTGCTGGATATTGAGTGCTTTTGTTCTTTATCTTCCATCTTCTCAATTAAATGTAACCTTAACAGGCTATCAAAATCGAAGGTCTATCCCTGGACAAATTTCTTGATCACCATGTGGCTAATTGCGGTTGGGTTATTGAAAAAGGTCAGGGGAGAGGTCATCTCATTGTCCTACCTCGAAATGAATTTAATCATCCTGAGCTGAAGAAAAGCATCACTGATGCCATTCCTTTAGAGCATGTAACCCGCACCTTCCCCATTCTCAGTTGATCTTTGTGCCTGATTTTGCATTTCTGTATTTTTTTCATTTTTTTTTGGCTCAAGTATTGCATTAATCCTTAAATTTTGAGCAAATTTACGCGTAGGTCTTTAAATTTTTATAAATACTGTAATTATTTCTTAAATTTTCAAATTGTATACTTTAATTGTTTAAACTTTTAAATCTTATAATTTAGTCATTAATTTTTTAAAAAATTAAAATTTTTAGACCTATGTGTGAAGTTTTAAAATTTTAAGAATTAAATCTTATGACTTAAATGTCTAGGGATGTATGTGAAATTTTAAAAATTTGTTTGATTAAATTATACGTTTTAAAAGTTTAGTGTTTTATTCTGAATTAAGTTAAAAGTTTACTAACCAATAATATAACGCCTTAATTGTATCCTGATTCTTCATGAAATTTTGGTGCTTATGAATTGTTGGGTTGTGATATTTCGAGTTACAACACGACAGATGAAATCAATTTACAATTGCAAATATCTTCAGTCATGGTGGATATGTTTTCAAATAATCGTTTCTGCATGAACGATTTCCAATTTCTCTTACACAACCATTTAAGCACATGCATTTAATGACATTCTCTATAATATCAGATAGTCAAAATCATGGGGAAAGTGAACTAGATGAGAATCAACGCGCCTGCAATAGTATAGATGAACAAGGAAATAACTCATAAGAGCTTATTTCCAGAGAGAGAAAGAGGGAGAGATGACAAAGTGTATTGAGATGATAGAAGAGAAGCAACATTTATAACAAGCACTTCAAAACGTCTGACTCTTCATATTATTTTAGGATAGTTGAACTTAAACATTTTACATTAAATTATAATTAATTAGACATTGAAGTTGACTGTATCTAACTACGCCATTAATGATCTGACTTTAATCAATTACGTCTCAATCCGTTAATTTTTTTTTTCTATTGAAATAATTTTTCAATTTTTTATGGAGTTTCTCAATGCATCATGGATGTTAGGCAATATAAGGGTACCGAAAATAGTTTATTTGTCATGCATCGATGCACGTTTCACGTTATTAAAATAGATAGTATTGATATTCTTTTAATCATTTTAGATGGTATATTTTTTCTGTCAAAATATGACACATATGACATAAATGACAAACTTTACAAAGGCATTATAGAAATTTTAAAAAGAAAAAAATCAATATTATAATCATAGGTATCACTATCACCATTTTCGTTAACATTAGAGTTCGCAATTTTCTAACATTTTACAAATTCTAGACTTGATCTAGAATATTTGGTTTCTAACAGAGGAACCTAAACTTGACCCCTCTTCGACTTCCAATATCAAAATACATTTGATGAAAAGTTTATATTTTAATTAAAAATTCAAATTCTATATATAACTCAAAAATATATAAAAAAAAATAATCAAAATCCAATCGTTTCATTTTTGCTATATTCCCACATTATCCTTGTGAAATTTACCATAAACAATCCATGTCGCGTACTTTAATAAAAATAAAATGACTAAAAAGAGAAACAATACTCAAATTGCAGTATTAAAACCAAGATTTAACAAATCCGTTTTATATTGATAAATAGACAGACCTAACAGATAAATCAGAAATACAGATCACATAAAATATAAAAAGTACTAATACATTAACAAGATTACCTCTAAGTACCAAACCCTCGTCTACATGTTAGATATTAATATTTTGGGCCGCAGAGAGAGTGGTTAAAAATTAACATGAGTTTTTAACTACGTTAATACGACTTTCCTCAAATTAGAAAGTCAATATTAGTGGCCATAAGAAAGATCAACATGAAGCAATATAAAGAACCAATGATGCAATTCTAGAAACATAGCCCTGAGGAGTAAAGTCAAAATATTTACAAGATTGAAAACCTAAACAAAGTACTGGAGGAAGAGCTCCAAAAAGAATCTTTTTCACTGTAGGCTATTTACTCCGTCGTGACTCACGACTGAAGCTTCTAAGCCGAAATGAAGATGCAAATTGTGCATGAAGTTGCCTCTTAAATCAAGTGTTGACACGGATGTGGTTTTAGCGCGTTAGTTTCTCTAGAAACAACTCTTTAAGTTGGAAAGTTCAAAAGACATTGAGAGGATGGAGCACAATGAAATATTGTAGAGGGAGCAACCAAGCTTCAATGACAGAGCGTCTCTCCATAGTTCACCCAGTTAACGAAGCTATCAGAAAATTCCTCAAGTACATTGGAGCCTTGGGCAGTACCATAAGAAATATCAGTTGTTGTTTGCTCTCTACCCTACAAGAGATAAGAGTAAATGGAAAGTTAAATTACTTGTTAGAATATGAAATATTCCAAACAATTTTTAAAATTTCTACATTTTGGATCCCAATGAATATTTAAAATCTCTAACAGCATGTTTAGTGCACGATATCAAATAGATTAAGTACTTATTGGATTAAACTTATCAAATTGTATTATAATCATTTTATAGTGTTTAGTGAGTACCTTTATAATACAATTAGGTAAACTTGACAATAAATATTTTAATAAAATAATTAATATTAAATATGAAACAAAGATCATCCAAATCTACTACCTTTAACAAAAGTGCATTTTAATCCCGTACCCGTTAGGTACGACAACACAAGTTCACAACCTCTATCAACCCATTTTAACTATAAAAATTTATTTGAATCAATATTTAATTTATTATCTATATTTTTTTTAATTTAAAAATAAAAAATATTATTTTAAATTTGACGAAAAAAGTCGAGCCAGTTTTAGAATTAAAATTCATACAGACCAAATCAAGTTTCAAGTACAGTTTAGATTAGACCCAGACCCACACCTTGGTAGGTTAAAATTTATATATAACCATACAATTTTATTATACATATGAATGTACAAGAGTGAAATTATACCATAGGACTCGTATATTACGTAATAAACATGCTATAATAGTATATAGTTTGTTCCGGATAGTAATAAGTTGAGGTTCCAATTTGCAGACATCTACAAAAAATAACTTCCTTCCATTAACAATTGCCACGTATACACAAAATAGCATAGAAAATATTCGCCATTGAAAGAACATTTCTCCATTTGAGAAATGTTCTTTCAATGATTGACAAGCTAGCTAGATGGAAAAACACAGAAAGGATGAAGAGTCCTGTACAACAATTATAGATAATACGGAGAAATAACCCTGAGGTTGAAAAGATTCCATTACCAAGAAATCTAAAAATACTTCAAGTATCATCTCATAAAACTCAAATTAACAAGGTAGTTAGCGAAATGCTTAGCTGCTGAAATGTGGGAAAAAGGTTAGTTACTGACCTTCAAGCAAGATCCATTTTCACTGGTGGATGGAGTGGATTCTGTAGTTATTCCATTAATAAAATTCTCAGATGATAGTCCCTCAATTGAGGAGTTTATCAGAACTGATGACCTATCACAATAAACCCTAAAAAAATTAAATCGTTGTCAAGCAAAATAATTTATTTGAAGCACGGTTGATTTAGTTTTACCAATTACCTCTCATATGGCTCTTCCTCGCATGAATTGCCAGAGGAGGACAGCCAGTCCAGGTCAACAAAGTTTGAGCAGTTGTAAAGATCTCCATGTTCTGAAAAGTAAATACGATCATTGAACCGATCTCGTTGGATGTCTCCAAAAAGTTGCCGACGAGACATTGAGGGAGTGTACCTGGAAGCAAAAGGAGGGGGAAATATCAGGTAACACAATCTCAATTAAGTATTATATTAGAACATCATGACATGTCAGAAGAGCAACGTTAAACACAAATCTATATTTTCTTGCACAAAATAAACTTAATATATTGAAGCAAAACTTGTATCTACAGTACATGTTCTTCTTCAATATCAACAATTAATTAGACCATTTAATTAAAAAAAGTAATAAAAAACAATAATAAAGATGTACAGGAAAACTCGCTCAACATGTCTATTCACCAATAAAAAGAGTTGGTCCCAACATACCTTGAATATGCAATACTATCACTCCCAGTGGTAGATATTTCAGGTGATGACTCGCAAAGAAGCTTGCTCTCTCTTTGAGATCTATCATGCAAGCTTGAATTAAAAAATTTCTCTCTCTCAGCATCAGAAGTTGACATAGACAAGCTTTCACGAAGAATGTTTCCATCGGATAAAGATCTTTTGAACATAGAACTGGAAAACCAGCATATGATAAAAACAAATGGTTAGATAAGCAATGCGATGGCGTTCCCCCAAGACATTTACAGAATCTCTTAGAAAAGACTACATAGTTGACAAGATCTACAAAATGATTAAAAAACAATTACATTGTTTTCAGTGTTCTTAGACATACCTCGCAGGTTCATCAGGATCTGCTCCATGCCTTCCAGTATGCTGATTAGAGTTCAGTTCCCACAGTTCAGGCTTTCCTTGCTGTGGTTGGAAATGGCCCAGGAATCTGATCAACAACATTCAACACCATAACAGGCCATCTTTAATACAAAATGCATAAAATTCAGAATAAATCATGCAAAGTGGGACCAGAATTGGTGTTTTTGGTAGCTGAGAAAGAAGCTATCCTAATAAACAAAATGTGAACAAAAGTAGGTAACACGGTAAAACAAAGAAGTGCAAAAACAGGCCAAAGGCTAGAGCTTCCTTTCACCACTACGATGATATAATAATAAGGTTAAACATATAACTTACAAGTTAATTGCATTTTGCTTCTCTGCATCCATGTATGCATTGCTATAATACCGTTGAAGAGTTCTAAAAAATTCCTGAGACTGGGTTGCCGCTCTCCATTGACCCCTTCTCTCAGAAAATATCTATTTAGCATTAAAATCCATGGAAAATTAATTAATAAAGTATTGATGCACCAAGGAAGAAGAGAGGATAGAAGGGAGGGATTTATTATTAGGTGCATAACCAGGTCATACTAAAGAAAATAGTTAACCATATAAATGCAAGTAACAGGACTAAAAAAAATGGATCCAAGGAAGACTGAACAAGAGCATCCAACAAAGAAGTTACTACCAATAGAGCAATAATAACCATGAATCAGAAAAAGTAAAGCCATCAGATGCATTATAAAAGCCACAAAGAAGTAAATAAATACAGCACAACATGCAGGTACCTTGTTGTGAGCTGCTGAACCACCATACTGGTGTGCCAACGTATCACCCATTCTCTCATAATAACTCATTAAATCATCAGCCAAAGGAGCATCAAGGTCAAGCTTTGGGTTGGCTATAATTCCCAAAGCATGAAGCTGATGTCCAAGAGCAGCCAATCCATATGCATACTGAGCAACATTTGTCCTGTCAAGGCAATCTATACAATTGGTTCTGAGCACCCCTCTTTGGAACATTGGGAGCTTGACCGAATGATTTCCATTTGCATGGCTATTGCCTCCACTGGATTTCCTATCTAAGTTAGTTACAGCCTCACTGCCATCATCAGAATGTCGTTAGGGAAACAAGTTAACACTTATCTTCCTGCATAACATTAATAAGAACAAAGTTGCTGTCTAGACAAAAGTAAACAAAGAAAACATGAACAACAGTGATATTAAGGTACTATACACAGTTAAAATTTCATAATGGTTGCTGTGGAAACTATAATAAGAATAGCTCACTCAAAGAAGAAGGGCCAAGTGAGAGAAAGAAAACATTAACAATTGAAGTGTAAAGAAATAGAGGTAATGCATAGAAACCTTTCTATTTCATTAACGCATTAAAATATCATACAAAAATGCTTTGCAAATAGACAAATATTTTTGGTATTGATAAATAGAACTCTTCGTTAGTTCTCTACCCCACTGAGCTTATTTTTCCCTATGACCGAAGATCAAATCTAACATAAAGGTATTGGGAAAATATTTCAAGCAAACAAATGACAAATTGATATATGCTTAGCAAGCCATAGCAAAATTAACAAGGATGTGTCAAATAGAAAAACTTACTCAAAGTAATAGCACTTTATAGTACACTCTGATTTCAAGGAAGGTATTACTTGACAATATAAGAAGCCAGTTAGTGTCAATGCATAAGCAGCCACCTTGCCCAGCAGTAATAAAACATTTGTAGATTTGCTGAAAGTACAGATGGAAAAAAAGGGATTGTTTAGTGAAGATGAAGCATAAAGAGCAGAATTAAACTTTTATAAGAAGAAACTGAACTAATAATTCCTAATAAGACATGTACCTCCGTGCATGTCTGTGAAGATCCCAGTGAAGAAATCTAAGATGGTTCTCCTCAGATAAAGTTTTATTGATAGAATCAATCGCAGTAGCAAACTCCGACCGAAGTATGCATTCCCGAGGCCTCCTCTCATTCGACTGTTGAATGATCAAATCAAATAAAAGATATTAATTTTAAAAGATTCAATAAATCATAATATTATAATGTATATTATACAGAGGCCACTATCCCACACCTCATATTTCAAAACTAAAATCTGAACCTTAAACCTCAAATGCATTATGTTGATAACTAAATGCATTATAGCAACACCTATGAACACATAAAAATTACCTTGATAAGATTTAGAATAATTATGGGGTTTCCATATCTCTTGGCAAGGTTTTCAAAATGAAGTCTAGTTGCTTCATAATTCGTATCATGCTTTGACACTAGAAAAAGAAAATTGTCAGTTTATTAAATTGAGGCAGATATTAAATGGCAAAATAAATATGGAAATACATACATATAATGTCCGGTTTAATGTTCAAACGAGAAGTTTCTTGAGACCAAAAAAGAGGTATTGAGCCACGGTTCTGCACAATTGAGCTTATATGCATGGGATATCCATCAGGTACGTCCACATATACAATTTGTTCAGTCTCAACATCATTAGCTACCCTGCCTTCCTCATTTACACCTCGCTTTAGATACCTATAAAGCATGAACATTATAGCACATATCAACATCTCATACAAGCTTAAGCACAAGTACCACAAAATCCTAATCTTTCGAGTGCTCGAAAGCCCTTAAAAGTTGGAAGGAAACAAACATCCAAAATCATGTCAGACACACACTGAGCATTGTAGAATAATTGGACCGTTTATTACCCAGAAAGCATGGTCATTCAAAAAGCTTAATATAGAAAACAGTGAATAGAGCCATCATAATTCAAAGTGCGTTATATGACAAGAAATGAATTCACACCTTGTACCAGCATAATGACGGGAACGTCTAGCAATCAGGGTCAGTTTGAACTCACGTCCAGATACAGAGAGTGTAGCCTGTATTCCAATAGGAATAACATAAAGAAAATATTTCACATTAAGATCATTAAAGCAAAAAAAGAAAATTAAGGCAAACAACATTGAAAATGAGTTCAAACAAGACCAATCACACCCTAATTGTAATGTAAGATGGATAATGCACAGTTCAAATCAACATTTTCAATTATCTATTCTCAGAAGGCTGGGGAGAATCTATTAGATAATGAAGAATGTAAATCATATTTATTGACTGACTGTCTAGATCCAAAAATATATTAGCAGACGGAGAGTAAAAGCATTTTTCAGTACATACATAATTATAGATACCTAGTTAATAATAAAATAAACTTAATCCAGATGTTACATTTTTTTTCGATAAAACAAATATTGCAACAGACCATGATCTAACTATTACACAATTAAACCTTGGAGTCCTCACCTGTTTAAAGAAGCCATAAACTAGGGCAACTGTCCAAAGAGTATTTTGGAGATGATTCCGTATTCCTCTAGTTAGAAATTCATTCCAAACAAACATGGTTTCATAAAGTACAAGCCCTGATGCATTATCACACATGTTGTTTTGTAGGCTGCGCATAACATGGTATGAGTAGCTGAAAAAGAAGTCCTTTGTAAGATCCACCGTGGATAATAGCTTTTTGTACCTATGCCATAAACAAAAAATAACAGATATCAATAATCTAACAACAATAAAATGGAAGATAGAACACATTTTGAATAAGCAACAGTTTGGGTGCCAAAGGTACACAGCATTATTATTATAATTAACTTCTTTAAGAATTGGATTTATTGATGATGAATAAACGAATGTCAACCTATTTATACAAAAGAAAAGCAAAATTATAATAATTAAAAATAAACACAATTATGGAGAGACATGTTCTTGGACAGCCTATCCTTCCCCACCAACAGCTTGGTGGTTGCTTCCAGCTGGTGTGTTGGTTGTCACCAGCTGGATATCATGTTCTTTAACATTCCCCCTCAAGTTAGAATATATGTTAATTATTCCTAACTTGTTAAGTAAGCTTGAGAACTGTGGAAAACTCAGGGATTTGGTAAATATATCTGTTGGTTGCTCTAATGTAATGAACTAGTTACTGAGAAAAAGAGACCTTGCCCTGGTGTGTTCTTGACATATCGTAGCACTCGTTGAGCTGCTTCCAAATGTGGTTGTCGTGGTTTATCCATATATTGACTGAGAATGTGCACGGCATACACTAAGTCGGGCCTTGTGATGGTCAAATATATTAATCTCCCAACAAGTCTTCGATAGGATGTGGGATTACTGATGAATTCCCCTTCAACCTTGCTGAGGGATAAATTTTGTTCCATAGGTGAATTGGCAGATTTGGCACCAAGATAACCCATGTCCTCCAATATTTCAAGTGCGTACTTGCGTTGTGATAGAACAATTCCCTTCCTAGAACGTGAAACTTCTATGCCCAAAAAATACTTTAATTCACCGAGATCTTTAAGCTTGAATTGTCTCATGAGATGATTCTTAGTTTCTTCAATGTCTTGTATATTGTTTCCTGTTATGATTATATCATCTACATAGACAAGAAGAGCAGAGAAGGAATTACCACGGGTTCGGACGAACAGTGAGTGATCATACTTGGATTGGTTAAAACCAGCTAGTTTAAGTGTTGTTGATAGCTTGATGAACCACTGTCGTGAGGCTTGTTTGAGTCCATACAAAGATTTATGTAGCTTACATACTCGTGTTTCCCCTTTTCGTCCGAATCCAGGTGGAAGGGACATGTAAACATCTTCATGAAGATCACCATAGAGAAAAGCATTGTTGACATCGAGTTGTCGAAGATGCTAATTTTGAATAGCAGCAACGGCAAGGAGAAGCCGAACAGTGACAAGTTTGGCTACTGGTGCAAAAGTTTCTTGGTAGTCAAAACCTTCAATCTGACTGTATCCTTTGGCCATTAACCGAGCCTTGTATCGTTCCACAGAACCATCAGGATTATACTTGATTTTGTAGACCCATTTACAACCAACTGGTTTCTTGTTTGGAGGAAGCTGTTGAAGCGTCCAAGTGCCATTAGTTTCAAGAGCATCCAGTTCTTGTTTCATGGCAAGCCGCCATTTTGGATCATTGAAAGCTTCAGCAAAAGTGGTTGGTTCACTGAGAATGGAAATAGAAGTAGCAAAAGCACGATGTGCAGGTGATAATTGGTCATAGGTAAGTACATGAGATAAAGAATGAGAAGTACCTTTGTCTTTGGACGATGCTGAGTGAGACGAAGGGAAGGACCGAGAAAGTAGGGAAGCTTCTACATGATATTTTTGAAGATAGCTAGGAACATTGGTGGATCGACGAAGCCTATGTGTGACTGGTGTTGGAGGAATTATGTGTGGTGGAGAAGTTGACGATGATGTTTCTGGAGATGAATTTTAAAGATGAAGAGTGTCTGAGTTGATTGTTGGAAGGACAGATGGTGTATGATAAGTGATATATTTGGATTGGTTGATTGACGAATGTTGGGTAGGTCATCATAAATAGTATCTTCTGATGGAGGAAATAGAGTTAGAGTGTTGACAGCGGAAGTGAAATAAGGAAATACATGTTCATGAAAGATAACATCACGAGACACTAAAGTCTTGTTTGTTTCCAGATTGTAGACACGATAACCTTTGATCCCAGATGGATACCCAATGAATATGCATTTATGTGACCTAGCATCAAACTTGGTAAGTCGATCATGATGTGTAGAGACAAAGCAAAGGGAACCAAAAACACGAAGGTGTTCATACCTAGGAGTTTTGTGAAAAAGGACTTCAAATGGTGTTTTACCCTTGAGAACAGGTGTTGGAGTACGATTTATGAGATATGTGGCTGTAAGAATGGCATCTCCCCAGAATTGTTTAGGAAGATTGGCTTGGAAGAGCAATGAACGAGCAACATTGAGAAGATGACGGTGTTTACGTTCAGCAACACCATTTTGTTGAGGGGTAGAGACACAACTAGTTTGATGAAGGATTCCTTTGGTAGAAAACAACTGGGTCATAGAGAATTCTGGTCCATTGTCACTACGAATGACTTTAACTCTAGATGAAAATTGTGTTTCAACAAGGTTGATGAAGGTGGTAAGAAATGTGCGTGTATCAGATTTAGTATGTAAGAGATAGACTCATGTGCATCTCGAGTAGTCATCAACAATAGTGAGAAAATAACGTGCTCCATTAAGTGCTGGAATGTGATAACCACCCCAAATATCAACATGAATCATTTCAAAAGGTGCTTTTGTATTGATGGAACTTAAAGGAAATGGATTACGTGTTTGCTTAGCTAATGGACAAATAGAACAATCACTAATGGAACAAAAAGGTGTGTTGATGGAAAGAGAAATTACACGCAAACTGTTATTAGATAAATGACCAAGTCGTTGATGCCATAGATGAGAGTTGATGGAAGCAGTGTTTGAAACAGAGAAACATCCAGCCTTTTCAGAAATAATCAGGTAGTAGAGTCCTGCTTTCTCAGTTCTCATCCCAATCGTCTTCCCTGAGCATTTATCCTGAACAAAGCACATACTATTAGTGAAGGTGACATGAAAAAATGAGGTTTGAGTTAGTTTGGCTACTGAAACTAAGTTTAATTTGAAGGAGGGAACACACAAGACATTATGGAGTATGAAATTATTTGAGAAATGCACAGTGCCAATATGTGTGACACGGGCAAGAGAATGATCAGGTAAATGCACATGCCGATTAGTGACTGGAATGTTGGAGCTCATAAGGTTTTGGGAACAGACCATGTGATCAGTTGCCCCTGTATCAAAAATCCAACGAGTTTCTGAATGGAAAACAATTGCACATAATGTGTTACCTGAAGAAGTAGTCACTTGATTTGTCATGCTACCTGATTTGGATTGATTGAGAAGTGTAAGGAGCTCTTGATATTGGACAGATGTAAGATTGTGGGATGGTGTCTTTGTGTCGGAGTAGCTTTCCTGAAAGTCAGTATGATGAGCTTTGGAAGGAAAGCCATAACTTGTGTTTCTCTTATCTTGAATTACTCCTTTCTTCCGACACATGTTGATGTCATGTCCATTTAAACCATAGTAATTACATTTGAGACGCTTTCGGCAGTTTTCAAAAATGTGTCCATTGAGACCACAAAAATCACATTTGAGGTGACTTCGACAATTCTCAGAATTATGGCCTATATTGTTGCATCTATTGCACTTGAGATGTGGGTTCCTTGGTGGGTAATTTTTCTGAGGATATTGTGGACGACTATCTCTGGCAACAAGTGCGGCAGCTTCTGGCATCCTTCCTATGCTTTGAGTGGAGACAGCTCTTTGCTTTTCATCTTAAACAATAAGTGAATATACCTTATTTACTGTAGATAATGGTTCCATGAGCTAGATTTGTCCGCGTGCTGATGTGTAAACCGTGTTAAGGCCCATGAGAAACTTTATGGTTCGCTGCTTTTGTTGATATTCTTGTAATTCTCTTCCGGCATTTCCTCCACAGTGTGGAAAAGGACATAGTGCATCACAATTATCCCATAAACTTTTCAATTTGGTATAGTATTCTCCAATGCTCACACCTTCTTGCATGCAATCGTGGATCTCTTGTTCAATGTGGAATAGGTGCACGCTGTTGGTGTGCGAAAAGCGTTCCTTTAATTCTTCCCATAGCTCATATGCAGTATCACTATACATGACACTTTCTGCAACATTGGGTGATATGGTGTTGATGATCCATCCTTTGACAAGAATATTGCAGCGAGTCCATTGTTTGATTTCTGTTTCAAGGTTTGTTGATGGCCTTTTGATTGTGCCGTCAATGAATCCATCTTTGTTTTTGGTTATTAGAGTCATGAGCATTGTATGACTCCAAATGTGATAGTTTTCTTGGTTTAAGGATTGAGCTACAAGAACCATGTCTGGTTGGTCTGAGTGGTGTAGATATAATGAATGACTAGGATCATCATACCATTTTGGTAAAGTAGGATTGGTATTGGTATTCATAGACATTTTTAGTTGAATAAATTTGAAAGAACGGGATGGGTTTAAGTGTGTTTTAGACAATAATGACTATGTATGAAATAAATAATGGACTAAAATATACTTTATCTTATAGAAAATGAGTCAAGGATTACAGAACCGGAAATTTCAGCCGCAGAACCGGTCGGAAAGTGGGTGAACCGGCGTCTAGAGTGGCTGGAACGGCGCCTGCAACGGTGAAGCACTGAACCGGATGAAGACCGAACCGGACCAGACCGAGGACTAAACCGAGTGAACGACGCGTCGTTTATTTCAGCGCCGAGCGAACGACGTGTCGTTTGTTTCAGCGGGCGAGCGACAACATGTCGTTGGAGTCGTCTTCTTCAGCAGTTGGCGCGTGTTGGAGCGTGCGTCTCCGGCGAGGCGCGTGGAACGCCAGCGAGATTAAAAATGGCGCGTGTGAGCGCGTGGAGAGGTATTTTGGCTTGATTTTAATTGCAGATTGCTCGGATTTTTCTGAATAATATGCTGGGATGAAATTGAAATTATTTTGGGAATCGAAATTGGTTTTGGAAAAAAAACGGATTGAGAAAAAATTGGAAAAAAATTCTATGAGCTGATTTTTCTGGGAATTGTTTCCTAAGCTCTGATACCATGTAAGAATTGAATTTATTGATGATGAATAAACGAATGTTTACAACCTATTTATACAAAAGAAAAGCAAAATTGTAATAATTAAAAATAAACACAATTATGGAGAGACATGTTCTTGGACAGCCTATCCTTCCCCACCAACAGCTTGGTGACTGCTTCCAGCTGGTGTGTTGGTTGTCAACAGCTGGATATCATGTTCTTTAACAACTTCAGAAATAGTTCAAAAGATTCATCCACTTAAAACTTGATTCAACAATTTTTACAAAATAAAATAATAAGATCTAAAATAATCTATAAGCTACTTCAGAAAATGTATGATATCATAATAGAGCATGCAAAATTCATTCTTAGTATTGAAGTTTGGAATAGACTATAAACCTGTTTTCCTTCTTAGTATCTGCGCTACTGCACTGAACTCCAGGGTAGGGAAGTGGAATCATTTCACTCTTGGAGATGCCATATACTGTGTGGCCACATATTGATCCAATCTGTCTTCTTTTTGTGATAAGCAACATGTAGTAAGGCCCCAAAAGTTTAATGAATCCTAAAATAGAAGAGAAAGTTCACCATCATATTTCTAAAAATTTAATAATGCACAAAAATAAAAACAAACATCACAACAAACATACCAACAATCCCATAACAAGTAGTGACAAATTTTAGTCCACCTGTGGACTTATTTCCTTCGTGTATCCTCCTCAAGAGGTCTGAACATTCAATCTCTGTATATGTGGTAGAATCTTCCCGAATGTTCAACTCTGAAGAATCAGTCCGATCAATCTTTAGCACCCTCCAGTACATTCTACATTTGTCTCTTCCTATCATGTAAAATTTCTGCATAAAAATAAAAATTATAATATTTTCAACTACAGCAACCAATTAAGTAAATGATGGTCAGATACATTTAAACAAAACCTTAGATCATGTCCTAACATATTCAACCATTTGATTAAAAATGCTAGTCGTTGACTTATTGAAAATTGGACCAACATACTGTACATAATAGTAACCTGTTTCCCCATCGTATGCAGGTTTTTAACAAACACAAAGCTCACAATAAATTAATAAATTAAAATCCCAAAAGTAAAATATGGCTAGGCACTGTAAGGAGCAACATCATAAATAACCTTCCTGATGAACAGAAACCATATTGAAGTCATACAAAATTGGAAAATAAATTAACAAATGAGGTTGAAAATATATGATATCAAGACAAGACGGGTAAGTTTCAGACATCAAATCACTTCCACGACAAAATAAGAGAAAATTTGACACTTAGTCAGCCTTGCATATTAACACATTATAAATGAGTTTTTCCCGAACCATAACATATAGTAAATGGAATTTGTATTAGAAACATCTTAAATTACCGATTGAGTCTCATAGAGCTTGAATTTCTGCAGATAGAGCTGGTCGGGAGGAGGTCGGTGATTGTCTCCTGCGCGAGCAGACGGCTCATTTTCCGAGGACGCCATTGTTATTCAGATCCCCGAGCCGTCTCGGGGAATTATCAGAACGGCATGAAATAGTATACAGCCAAATACACAAGCGGGTAATACATATACCCGCCAAATTAATCTTTCGTTGAATCTAAACTTCCATCCCATCCACTACTACTACAGCGATTTGGCTGCTTCAAATACAACATTTCACAATCAAATATTTTATTTCCTAATAACAAACAGAATATCAATAACCCAAAACCCTTGTGACGTTTCTGAATCCAGTTACCAAAATACAACAATAATTGCGATCTTAAATCGAGCAAGCCGAACAATAAGCTAGAATAATGTTTGACAGATCGAATCAACCAATTTTCTTACCAAATATAACTCCGTAATTACATAAATTTAGGAAATTCATACAATAATCAGAATCAGATAAAGAATAAGATGGGGTTCGAAAAATGGATGTTTTATATGGAAAGGAAAAGATTACAAAGAAAAGATCGAGCAGTAAATTTGAGATTTCCTAAAACAAAGGGAAATAAAAGCTAAATTGAAAAATGGTGGGAGGTTCGAGAAAAAAAAGGAGGTCGAAACTCGAAATCGGAAAGAGCGATAGAGAGGAGAATCAGCTAATAATTGATGTTGTCAATCTTATCATTTAAAATATATATATATTTTTTTTATCTTAAAAATTTAAAATTATAAGACTTATATAAACTTTTTTTAAAACTAAATATATTTTTTAAATTATAAAATTAAAATACTTTAATTTAAAATTATAGTACTAGAATACATTATTATTTAATTTGTTACTCTTCTCACTTTTAATTTATATTTTTATTATTAAAAATTAAAATTTTAAAATATTAGTTTATATCATTTTAAAATATTTTGTTTCCTTTAATTTTATTAAACTCTCAGCTTTTGTTGTCCGTAAGAAATGAAAAAGAAAAACTTAATAAGATTAATTATTAAAGAAGTACGGACAGTCATGAAGAAAGAGGAAACAAAAGCTCTGCTCCGATCGTAGGGAAGGACTAATCCAAACCACAGCTTCGGTGACCGCGACATCCACATGTTTCTTGATTCAATTTTTTTCAATTTAAATTTTTTTATATTATGAAAATAAAATAATAAATTACAAATTATTGATATTTTATAATTTATTAACAGCCTGACCTGCTTCTATTGAATTGCTGATCCCAACCGCGAAATAAGTGCCGTATCATGCGTGTAATTGTGCTAAATTAGACTTTTTGTTTTTAAAGATTTATTGTTCGTAAAGTTAATTGTACATTCTCGTGCCTCATGTGATACATAAATATCACTAAAGTGTATATAATAATGATAATTTGTAATTTATTATGTTATTTTTCAAAAAGGAAAATAATTGTACTTAAAACATGTTTATAAATAAAGAAAGATAGTAGATTTTTAATAAAAATAATATCTAAAAATTTATAATAATAAAAATAATACATTAATAATATTAAATTAAATTACTTTTAATATTAAATATATTTAAATAATTAAAGATTAATTTAAATAATATTTAATTTAACAGTATTTAATATAAAATAATATTATAATTTTTTTAATAATAAAAATAATAAATTAAATATAAAAATATTATTATTTTTAATAGTTAAATAAGATGGGAAGTAAACTGATTTGATTTGGCGATGTTAGAAGTGGACTTAATCACTTAATTACAAATTAGTTTTCAAAAATAATTATTTGCAGTCCCGTGGGGAAAATCTGTTTTCTCTTTCATCGACCCAGTCTGACATAAGTTAACAAGACGTTTCTTATTGCTTTCTAATATCATATCCGATTATAACTATTTTTATTTTTTAAAATTTTAATTAGATGTATTTAGTAATTATTTTTTATTTTTTAAAAAATTACTAATGATTTATAAATTTTTAAAAATAATATTTTTAAATTATTTTTTTTATTTTTATTTTTAGGTATTTATAAAAAAAATTATTATTAATACCCTCAAAATTTAATATTTTTTCATTTATGTTCTTAAAGTTTATAAAAATAATGCTCATTAGATTCATAATCAATATCATTGTTATTTTAACAACATTAATTTTTTATTTATATGTGTTTTTATATAGCTCTTATATAAAGTTATGGGTTATTTTTTTAATGTTAGTTATTGTATATTATTAATTAAAGATAAATTTTTAATTTTCTTATTATAATATCTTTTTATTGTTCTTTTCTTATTTATTAGTTTTATGAGTGTTAGAACAAATATTTAAACATTCAAATTTCTTAATCGATTTAAAATTATAATTACTATATCTAAATTTAATGGATTCATTACGGTTTTATTTTCTATTATTCGTCTTTTTTTATTACACTTAGTATGTCTTAACTTGTTCAAACCTTATTACTTTCTTTGTAATGTTAAAGCCTTTTCATCCCTACATATTATATATGGTGTCTAAATTAGACTTATGAGAAGTAAGAAAAGAGTTAAGATATTTCATTTTATTCATACTATTGATAATTATTATGATACTAAAAATCAATTAAAAAATTTGAAGAGATTTTTAACTACTCATAATTCTTAGATATATAACTACTAGATGAATAATTTTCTAGGATAAAGAGTATGCATTGATTGAAACTGTATCCTCTTAATAAAAAATAAGGGTTTATTTCATAAAGTAAGGAATTATTGTTTACAAAACGAAGAATTACTATTTTACCTTACTTTAATAATTTATTTGATTTTTTTGCTTTTGGTCATTTGATTCCAACCATTTCTTTTACTTAAGTATATGTTGTCAACTAACAATGTGAGTTCTATATCTTTATTTTTTCTCTGTCATATAGGCTTTATCTTCATTCTTTCTTGTCATTTTCTATCAACACTTTTGATAACATAGATAATGATGCATTTTCATCTTCTCGATCCTTGATGCAGTAAATGCATATGTGATATTTAGCGGTTTTTTTAGCATAGAACCAAAAAACCTTCCTTGTTTCTTAACAAATTTTTAAGTTGTTGTTGTTGAAATTTACCTCATATTTGCTAAAAAATTTACCATATTTTTCGGTGAGAGTCATACTACTATGAAAAGTAATTATGACTTTACTAGTTGAATAATTTACTTTAGTCTCAGTAGAGTTGTCAATCCCCCTGAGTTCATGATAAATTTGTAACATCTGACCTCTTAATACACAGAGTTCATTTGTATTAAATTCATTTTCTCGAAGTGCCATTGGCTTGGAAACTTCTATGTTTGCGTTGGAAATCCCTAACTTGATAAAATGGTAAGGACTAATACAACCTTCCTCGTTCCAGTCCATTAGTGAACTGAAAAATTTGAGATAAACAAATTTGTCATCTGCTTTAATCTTCTTCTTAAAGTTCTTAATAGCCTTCTTAAAATTTTTAGGCAAGTAATTTAATTCACTTAAATTAATTCCTTGATACATGTTCTCAATAAGACCTGCATCATATACTCTATAGATAAAAATTGGATCAAATTCTTCGAGAATATTAAATTTACTTACTATAAGAAATTCATTTTATGTGATGTAGAATTTTATATTTTCATTATGTTCCTAAGTTGATTTCCTAACTAAATTATAAAGGCTCAACCATTCTGGTTTAAACAAATTCCGATATTGATATTTTTCTTCTTCAATGACTGATGTGTTGTTGTAGAAAATTCATTTTCTATGGTGTAAAATTTCATATCTTTATTATGTTCATAGGTAGATTTTCTAGTTAAATTATAAAGACTCAACCATTATGGTTTAGACAAATTTCGGTATTGACCTTTTTCTTCTTCAATGACTAATGTGTTCTTGGAGGTTGTTCCCTAAATAGTATTGGTTGTATTATCCTTGTTGTTTTTGTTAGAGATGCCTTTTTGAATGGTAGTGGTGGTCATATTATATTTTCTAGGATGTTGGTTGCTGTTGTAATGATACAGAGTAATTTTTTACAATTTTTTCTAGAGTTATTAATTTCGATGTTTTGTATTAGCATAATTGCCTTCAACTTCTATCCTATTAGCAAAGACTTTATAAGTTACTATAATAAACCCAATAATGGCTTTACTTTCGTCTGCCCAATTGTAAGTTCCTGGTTTTAGGTAAGTCTTTTTATGTTCTTCTTTTTCTACTTCATTAACCCAACTAAGCTTTTCCTTTTTATTTCATAATTTTTTTAATCTTTTGAACTGTTAGGTTTTTCCTTCCCATTTTGAATTATTTCTTTAAAAAATTTATCTTTATTAGATTGAATTTTTTATGAGAATTCTTCTTTAGAGTTTTTGGACTCTAAGAATTATTTTGAACAATTAAGTTCTTATTGTTTTTTTTTCTTGTCTCTAAAAGAGACTTATCTATATATAAAAGCTTGAGTTGTTCCTAAATAATTTTTATCTTATTTTCTTTTATCTTGATCTTGATATCAAAATATTTCATTCCTAAGATAACAAAATAGTTAAAGGTGTTAATTCTCTCGTAAGAGCATCTGCTAAACTATTCTTGTTTTTTATAATACATTCAACATCAAAATCATAATGGTTAAACCATTACTGTCATATGACTAATCTTCCTTATTTATAATAACTTACAATATTATTCATTAAAAAATAACCAAAACTCTTGTTGTCAGTTGTAACAATGAATCTGAAATTTATGACATATATTGTAAATTTCTTAATAGCCTTTTTAACAATTAGATATTATTTTTTGTTTCTATAATAATTTAATCCTAGACCATGAAAAGATGATGATATATATCTACAAAAATATTCGTCTTTGGTATCTATTTTTGCTTTTAAAATTGCTCCTCAATATTCATAAGAATCATCTATTTTAATTATCATTTTATCATCTTGGCTTAAATGGTATAAAGTTGGTAAATTCTTTAATAGTGATTTTACTTTATCCATATACAAATATCTTGTTATGTCAATTTCCAGATATCATCTTTTTTCAATTTTGTTTGTAAAGGTTTTTGCATTTTTATAAGTTCTTGATATGTGATTCATCATATGTCAAATATCCTATAAATCTTTATAATTAGTTATTTTCATTTAATTTACTTGAAAATCCTTGAATATTAGTTAATATATGAGGTTGTAAATTATATTTTTTATCTTTGATTTTCAACCCTAAATACTTAATCTTTTGTTAAGCAATTATTGTTTTCTTCTTTGAAAGTACAATGTCTTCCTTCCTGAATTCTTATAAAATATTAATAATATCTAAATAATATCAATTTAAATCATTTTTAAAAATCAAATTATCATATATGTAAACACAATAAATATTTTGTAATTTCTTAAAGATGTTATCCATATATCTTTGAAAGATACGTGGAATTTGTTTTAACCCAAATAGTACAACAGTCCATTGGAATTATCTTTGTGGACAAATAAATGCCTTTAATTTTTGATATTCTGTATCTAATCTTATTTTTATAAATTCACTTTTGCAATGAGAAGTATTTATTTCATTTTATTAATGATAATAGTTATTCCTTCTTTAGAATAAAATATCCATCATTAATAATTGTTTTGTTCAAAGCTTTGATTATTACCATTTTCTTTTTTCCTCTTCTTTTTCAATTAAGAATGCTGAACTAAAATATGGTGAATTATTTGGTATTATAACTTTTAATTTCAAAAGTTTTTGAATTTATTTTTCAAATTCAAAAACGTCTTTTAGATTATAAATCATAGGTTTTACTCTAATAACTTTATTAATACCTCTTAGTTTATGTTGACAATTATTTTGGATTTGTTTACGTAAAGTTTATACAATCATTAACAATATTCGTGAACAAAACATATAATTATAATTTTACTTTCAAAGTGTGTTTTAGAAGAGTATTTTCAAACCGAAGAAACTATTGAGCCCTAATGATCACATCTTAAATATATCTCTATTTTCATATATGTTAGATTGCATATAGAGACAATAAGAAAATGTGAAAATAGGCTACTCAATCGATCAAGTAATGAATTAATTGATCAAGCAATTTTATCTAAATAAATTGATTTTAATACATTACTAGATCGATCGAGGACTAGATCGATAAAGTTTAATTGTTAGATCGATCCACCTTTTTTGAATATTAATTAAATGATCACTGGATTGATCAAGGATATTCGATCAATCAAACTATGTACTCAATCGATTGAGCACTTGGTTAGATCGATCGAGTTATCAGGTCTTTGAATTTAATATCTATTTCTGTTAGGATATACTTATGAGCCCTGTACTCTACCGTGGGAAGGTCCTTAGACTCCATTTTCAATCCAAGGTACGTTAACGAGTTCATTTCGCCTTCCCCAAGCCTCAAACCTGGGACCTAGGTTTTAAAAGGGCAGGGCCCACAAGTATATCCTAACATTAAAAATGAGCCTTTTATAAGGGCTATTTGCGTGGGCTCGTAACTTTTATACAATAAGGGGGTCCGTGGACTTCACCTCCAACTGAGTTACGCCGTATTTCTTTCACCCTTCCCCAGCTTCGAACCTGAGGTACTTAAGGACTAGGTCCCAGGTTCGAGGCTTGGGGAAGGCGAAAGGAACTCGTTAACATACCTCAGATTTGAGATGGAGTCTAAGGACCCTCCCACGGTAGAGTATGGGGCCCACGAGTATATCCTAACAATTTCTATTACAAGTTGGATTGAATTTTTACAATATTGTCTTTATTTCTTAAAAGTGTTTTAACTGATTTTATATACATTATGGTAATTTTACTTTAACCTAATGTGATTCAAAATATTCTATAAATACAAACCTAAACACATATTTGGAACTAACCATACAAAAGCTTAATTGTGCTAATTCTATTCATCTTTTATTCTCTCTCTTGTTTTGCTAAAAGTTTTCAAGTAGGCTTTTTCGTTAAGGTGATTTATCAAACAATTGTAGTTGTGTTTGATGGATTAACAATCTTACAATAATAATTGTGTCATTGTGTTTAACTGGTTATTCTAGAATTGCTAGTTATTTTCGATTTATCTGATATATTGTTTAGATCAACTAATTAGGATTGTTCATTTTTGAAACTACTGTAGGACACATACTTGCACTTATATTTATATGCTAGCTTTTTAAGTGACAACGATACAAGTTCGATTAACTTATGAGATTGAGTTTATCATAACGTTGGTCCAAATCTGAACACCTTTCTTGTTGAGACTATGATGAAAGCAACAACTTATAAGTAGGTTACTTAAAGGCTAATCCTAGGTAGGTAGTTTGAGTCCTAGCCTTGTAATTAGATACTCAATTTTTCTAGTGGATAATTAGGTATAGTGGACCAGTGGTTTTTCTCTTAGATCATTGGTGTGACCTAGGTTATTTCCACCTAAAAATATCGCATGTTGATCTTTATTTTTGGCATCACTTTATTTACACGTGATTTCTTGCTTGGTCGCTTACGAAATTTTAATTTGTCATACTTTTGTTGATATTTTGTTAATTAGATAATTAGATCGATAACTAAATAAACGATCTTTAAATTTACCTTTGGGTCAAAAGGATTTCCAAACTTACTATCTTAATAACATTTTGATGCTTGATAAGGCTTTATCTTCCTAAATTTCATTAAGAAAAGAGTTTTTTTTCACTTCTATATTTAATGAAATATTTTTTAAATGAGGTAATTATTGTTGCTTTGTGACTATCTTACCAAGTTTTTTTCTTTTTATGTTGTTGCATAAAAGTTGAATTTGATATAGTAAAGGTCTTTTCTTATTTTTGACACATAAATGGTTTCACCATCTAGTGTTGTTAGACTTATTTTGTTTAAATATTGTGTAAAATGTTGATATAAGTTTAGAAAGTTATTTCTTATTAATAAATCAACTTTTGTTTCTTGTTGATATATGGTAGGAATATGAAAAATTTCTCCTCCTATCATTATATCTATATCTTTTAAAACCTTATTAAGATTTCTCATGTATATTGTTGTAATTTTTTATTAAATTATGTTATTTCATTTATGAGTTCTTTTTATTTTTCATTTATATCTTGTAAAAACTTAATATTTTATTCTTGTGCTATATTCATTTCTTCTACTAAAAGGATCAAAGCTTTCATTATTGTTATTTTATTTTTTGATACGCCTGTTAGACTTCCATTAAATTGTAATTCTATATTTGTAATTTGTTTTTAAACATCTTGCTATTATTTTCTTCATAATATTACATCATGTATTATTGCTTTCATTACTTGACCTTCTTTCTTTAGTTCTATAACTTCTTTTTATTTGTTAGAAGTTTCTTTTTCATGATCTATAAAAGTAAATCTTGATACATTATTATTTTTAACTGCATTACTTTTTCTTTTTGGTATTAGGTGTTTTTTCTTAATATCTAAGTGTCATTCCTCTAGTGTTTCAAAGTCTGTTAATATTTCTGGTTTTATAATTTATCAAAGTTCTTTTAAAGGTTTTATTCATTTCTATAAATTCATTTTGTCCATATATTGAATTGTTATGACTATTTGTTAATAAATACTATGCTATGTAGTATATTTAAAATTAATGATTTTCTTCTTTTATTAAATCTCCTATTTTAAATTCATAAGCTAAACTTAATGCTTGGTTTAAGTTTTTATCATGAATATTAATAACAAACCTAAGATATGTTGGTGTGAATTTTAACTTAAGGTATCCTAAGTTACCATGAATCATTTTTAGTAAAACATATTTCCTATTTATTATTCTATTATTTAGCAATGCTAGTTTTATTAATGTATCAATTCCTTCTCTAAAACGAGTTTTTATTAATATTTGGATTTTTTTTAAATGAATGTATCCAATCTTTTCTTTATCATTTTGAGGAATTTTTGATAGCTTATTCATTATGATTTCTTTATAAATTAATGGTATATTATACTTTTCTTTTGCATATGTGATATTAATAATTATTATTTTTATTACTTATTACATAATAAATTATATATTTTCTTAGAAATATTTTTCTTAGTTTTAAAAATGATGGATTTTTAAATCCATCTCATTTTTTAAGATTTAATCTTACTTTTTGAATTTCTTTTTACTAATTATCATTCCTTGCGAGAAACATATCAAGATGTCTTTTGTTTCTACTTCTAATATTCCTTGATTTCCTATTATTTATGTTATTTTTGTGTATAATATTACTATTAACTTCCGTTAACTTTAGATGATATTTGTGATATTATTGAAACATTAGGATAGTTTTGATATTATTTTAAAGTTTGAAGGTATTTTTGATAAATATTCGTATGTATAAGTATTTGAAGAAAATTATTAAAAATATAGAATTTGTAAATAATAATCAAAAAAATTCTTTATTTTTTAAGTTTAAAAAAAATAGAAAAACATAAAATATTATCAAATAATTTGTAAGTATTTTTTATTTTATATTTTTGAAAACTACTAAGTAAAAATCTTTACCAAGCGTATTAGGGATTATTTAAAAAAAAATTATAAATCATAAAACTAATTATTCAATCATAAATCAAAATTATTATTAAACAAAAATATAATTAATATAATTTTAACACGTGATTTGAAAAAAAAGATGAATAAATTTTATTGTTAAACATCTAGGTATATCGCTATTAAAATATTGAACACTTAATTTCTACTATTTGAGGATATTTGTGATAATTTTTAAATTTTGTTCGAATATTGTTGTAACATTTAACTCTTTTCATATTACCTTAAAAATAGTCTAGATATTTCAATTATTAAAAAATATTTAACTAAGCGGTGATGATAACTCAAATTACATGATACGAACACAAAGCTATAAAAAAAACTAAAAAATAGAAAGAATGAAATTTTATTTTTCAAAAGTCAATGAAAGTTTTTTAATTCAGAATCAAGGGATGTAATGTATAATATGAAAGCAATTATTTTAATTAGATCATTATTGTTGGGCTATTTGATTTGTAAATGCACGCAAACTTCCTGTTTTCAATCGAGGAGATCAAAATTTTCTATGGAAGAAAAATTCAAAATATAACAAAATAAGTATACATTATAAGTTATAGATAAAAAATAATGCTATATATCATAAATTATAATTTATAATAAATTAATATGATGTTTTATGATCATAAAAATATTATATTATATATATTTAATAAATTATAATATATATTCAATTAAAATATACCAAATTGATTGAATTTTATCACGATCTGTGATAATAAAACATTTTCTTTATATTAGATGCAGACACCTTAAATAAAACCCACATCAAATCAAAGGCTTGATAAATAAATTATAGTTCAAGTGCTTAGCATAGTCAACTTTGTTGAATAATTTTTCATTTCTAGTCCCTCACGTAATATATACATATATATATATATATATATATATATATATTATTACTTAAAATTATATATTTAAAATATGATGCATATGTATTTTTTTATAATTTAAAAATAATATATTTTTTAGGAGTTAAAAATAAAATTAATTAAATAATTGAATTATATATCTTAAAATAATCAAAATATATTAAAAGATATATCTTAATTATGATTCCATTGATTTGAGTAAGCGTAAAAACATATACATTCATACGATTAAAACCGATTGACAATAACAATCATTGAGAATACAAAACTTGAAATATTAATTGTAGTTTATATTCATTTATACGCAATATATAGCAGTATAAAAAATAAGTTAATTAATTATACTATGTTAAAACATTTAATAATATTGGCATTTTTATTATAGCAAATTATATCGATATTTTAATTAACTAATAAATTCCACATGCCTTAAACGTAAAATAATATGATTATTTTTAAAAATTTCATGAAGATATAAACAACTCATATCCATTAAATATTTTTTTACTTTAGTAATAAGTTGGTCAATAATTTCAACCACGAAAAATGACAATGTCGTATTTTGCTCAGAATTTAATATAAGTATGAATATGAACTTACAATTTTTCTTTATGGTTAAAAAAAACTACATTAATATTATATAATATGAATATATTTGGTAAATTTAATTAAAATAAATAATTCTACATTTTATTTTATTTTTAAAATAATTTTAATATTTTAATAATAATTTTATTATTTTCCTTATTATTTATCTTGTATGGTTGCTCCACTTAATTTAAAATGATTTTCTTTAATATTAATCATAACAATAAGGATACAATTGACACCAAATTGAATTTTTATGAACATTTTGATCCAAATCTTAAGAATGTCTGTATGATATTTGCCCTTTTTAAAAAGAAAAAAAGTTTATTTATAAAAAATTACGATCTTATAATAAATAATATGTCAATTAATTATAAATTAAAAAATATATCATATTACTTTTAACTAATAAATTACATAAAAGATGTATCTTTAAAATTTACATAGCACGAGATCATGCACATCCACCTCCGCCTTCTATCAATGATGAATTTGGATTTTCATTTTAGTACACAAAATAGAATTATTTGGTTCTTAGTATCTATAATTTTTAATTTAATATTTATATTAATATAATTAATAATAAATATTTAATATAATTATAAATATATTTTTTATTTTTATTTAAAGAAAAAAGATGTTACATGTATATTATTTTAATATAATTATTTTAAAAATATTAAGTTTGTATGAAGTTATTGAAATTATTGAGTAATAATGATTTAAAAATTAAAATTTAAGAGTACATACCTTATTTTATAAGATAATTTATAATAAAATAAATAAATATTACATCAAATTTATTTTATCAAGAATTGAGAAGCAGTTGGAAAACCCGCTACAAAATATGAAAAAAAATAAAAATGGTACGGGAAGACATTAGTATGATGATTTACAATATGGGAAAAAGGCTTTGAGTGTGATGTTTGGTCGATCAATTCTTAAATATTTAAAAAGTTATTTTCTTTGATTTGATTGCTCTACATTTAGTATACTAGCATATTTTTCTCTTAAGATGAAAATAATTAGAAAAAAATATCTTTAAATTTTTTTGACTATAAAAAGTAGTATTTTTAGACAAAAATAAGAAATAATTCAAAGAAACGTTACAGAGAAAGAGAAAGACAGTAAACTTCATTACATTCATAACATGAGGAAAAATACAAAACTGCATGCATTGTTATAATATCCTTTACTCTTATATATAAAAAACTATTTGCTTAATCACAAAGCAAACTTTTACGGAATGCCTAATATTTTCCTAAGTATACTATACAACTCATAGTCTATGTATTTTGATCTTCTCTTGTAACTTGCCTCTTGTTCATGTCACTTTCCGTGTGTTATCTTAAGTGCATTGGATTACTATACCCAATATTCAATGAAAAACTAAAATTTTATAAAATATTAACTTAATTAACTTATGTTATTTTTAATTTTTATTAATTTATAATTTAATAACCTAAACAAAGCGGTCAAATATGCAGTCGTGTGTAAAAATAAAGTACAAAAATAAAAGAATAACACACAATATTTTTAGGTGAAAATAACCTAAATCATAACTATGACTTAAAGGGAAAATCATCGATCCACCGGACCATCTAACTTTCCATTATAAAAAAAATGTTCAAGTACAAACTCGGTCTTATGCTACCCTCCTTAGAATACTGTCCCAATGTAACTTATTTACGAGCCTCTACTCTGTTTTCACAGTTTTTAATATTAGCATGAGCGTTTCTAGACCAATGTTCCAATAAGCTTTCCGTCAATCAGATACGTTCCTGAATTAACTGCAAAATGGTCAGTACAAAATCACAAGTGCTCGTGTGTGTGTTCTAAAATAGATTTAATAATGAATAATCCTAACTAGATGATCCATAACATATGCCACTTAAATAAAAACAATTAGTAAATCTTAGAGCAAAAAGATCAAGCACAAGTTCAATAAAAATAGTTTTTTTAAAGATTAATAATAAAATCAAATAACTATGATATGAAAAAAACAATTATTTGATTTAACAATTTAAGAACAAAAATAAAGAAGAAGCCATAAGAGCATATTATCAAAATATCATAAAATAATTAGGCTTATTAATCAATCAAACATAGCCACCAATGTTTGATAGATAACTAAATAAATAAACTTAAAGAATTATGATCTTATATTTGTAAAACAAGATAGAGAAATTAAGAAGAATAAAATAATGCTCTTGTGTGGTTGATTGAAACAACGAACAATGTATTTTATTTATAGTAAAAATTAAAACCATTAATTCTATGTAATTGATAAATATTTTTTCTATTACAAATAAGATTAGTAATACTTATTAATTAAGAAGATTCTTATATGATTGAAAAATATCTTTTTTATTACAAATATGATTAGTAATATTCATTAATTAAAAAGACTCTTATTTAAATAAGATTTATTTTAAAATAGACTCATTAATAATGAAGATTCCTATTTAAAAAAATATTTTAAAGTATATTTTATGCTATCTTTTAGACTAAAGATTTAAGCTATAATTTATAATATATTCTATATAATATTTTAGCATATATCTTATTCTATATTTTAGCATAAATATTTTAGCAACAAAAAAAATTCTAGATTTATAAATATGCGCTATTAAATGTGTAAGTGTAATCTTATGTGTTATAATTATAACAGATATACCTGAAGTACAACTGTCTGAAATTCTGACGTTTCTTCAACTTTATTTGATAGATTTGATAGGGAATTTAAAAATAAGTTTATAGGTAAATATTTTGTCCACAAAAATAGCCAACACTTATAATCCTTACACAAACACATGATGTTGGGTTTGCTTCTATGATAAAGGAATTGTTGGATGGTTAGTGATTTGGTGAATATATCACCTAGTTAATAAGAATATGGAATATGCTGCATTATCAAATTGTCTAATAAAACTCTTTCTTGAACAAAACACAAGTCAAGTTGAACATGCTTTGTGTGTGCATATCGAACTAGATTAGCAGCCAAAGATTCCATGCTTAAATTGTCACATTAGATCACTGAAGAACCAATAGTTGCAACATGTAATTCAATAAAAAAAGATGTAATCCAAACCAATTTTGAAGTGGTATCAATAAGGGCTCTAGCCTCTATACAAGATCTTGATATAATGGAATGTTTTTAAAAACTCCATATAAAAGGGTTGAAACCAAGGAAAATAATGATACCTGAGATGGATTTTTTATCATTAAGATCTGATACCCAATCTATATAAGAGAAATTATGTAATTGAAGTTAATTAGATGATTTAATGACAATTCCATAACTAAGAATGCCTAATAAATATAGAAAAATTCTTCAATAGCATCCCAATGAGGAAGAACAGGGTGTGATATGTATTATCAAATTTTATTTATAGCATATGATAGATATAGTCTTGTAATTATAATGCATTAATAATACTTCTACAAAATGAAGAATAAACCAAAAGATCACTCACATGTGCAAAAGATGTAAAGCTTGTAAACATTAGTGTATTATTAGGCTTGAAATTTTGATTATCAACTCTATGTAATGACTAACAACTATGTAATATACTTACTCTGATTTAATAAGAAATCTTCATAAACAAGCTTTGTGACTTCAATATCCAAAAAATAGCTCAACAAACTAAGATATTTGAAAGAAAATTCATATAGTAAGACTAAAATGAGATGTTGATCTTCGTGATCATTACTACCAGCAATAATGATATCATCAACATAATCTAATAGGAAAATAATAAATGATGCATAAACTTTAATGAAAAGGGAGCTATCAGCTAGAGAATTGAGAAAATTCATTTGAATAAGAGCATTCATAAGAATTTCAAACTAGGCTCTGAGAACTTGTTTCAAACCATATATGATCTTATTGAGTTTACAAACGTATTAAAGATGAAGAAGATCTTCGAAACCCTGAGGCTATTGCATATAAATCTTTTCATATTGATGACCATTTTTAGATGCAATAGAAGACACCTATACATCAAAGTGAATAACTTGAAGATATAATATAGTGTAACTAACTTTAGGTTGAAAAGATAACTTGTGACTTTTACTCATCTCATAAGCACTACATAAGATATTATTTATACTATTACTATCAAATGGTATATTAGATTGAACAAGGAATTGAAGCATGGGCTAATCTTCTATATCATAAGTTAGGAGTGGACTGAGAAATGGAGGTGGAGAAAACTAAACAAGAAGTATGTGAAGAAAGAGATATATAACTTAATGAGTGAGATGGATTGAGAGCATTAGAAGAATGATTATAAGCTAACATCGAGAGGTATATGTCCACATTATAAATACTATTATGCAATTAACCTTTGAGATCTCACGTCACCTGATCCTTTACATAACAAGTAAATGTGAGATTATCAAGAGAAAACTGTGACACACTTATCAGATTTTTAGCAATATGATGAACATAAAGTATTTTTTTTAGAAACAAAGTTTTATCAAGACATAATGAGAGGAAAAAGCATTTGAACTAGTATGAAAAATAGACGAGCTCTTACCATTTTCTACCATCACCTTATATGTACCACCATAAACTTGTACTCCAATCATATTGTGAGCATCATTGGTAACATGACATGAGGCACCTGAGTCATGATACTATCGAGGTTCTAAAGAGAATTATGGTTGAGTGGTTGGAAAAGGAAAAAGAATGTGATGTTATAAGTGCATTCTTTTTCCGACAATGGAAAACATAAGGTTGTAATGAGTTATGGTATTATGGCAATGAAGGATTACAAGTGAAAATTTAAGGATATGGAGATAGATTATTAACTATAAGCATAACTTGAGCTTAGTGTGGATCAAATTTCTTAGTTGTATAGTGTGTGGTGGTTGTCCATAAGGCATTTGATTGAGGTGTTGTATTGGTATTATAAGTGGTATTCCATTTCTTGGATCCTATAAAGGTGATATATGGTTTCTATCAAATCAAAACTAATAAGTAGAGACAATGTGACCCATTTTTCTACAACGTTGACATTATGGCCTTTCTCTACTTCTACCGTAGATACAACCCCTGGGTCTAAAATCATTATAGTAGTAGCTTTGCTCATTCATTTGTTGATTTCTTCTAAATTGTGAGTTGATCCTATATGTACCTTGACCATTTAGATTAAGTTGATTTATGTATGAAACAACATTAATAGCATTATGAGCAATATGAGTAGAATTTGCATCATTAAGTTAGTTAAACTATAGGTTACTTGATTGATATGATTGTTGGAAATTAGGAAATCTCATCTTCTTACAAGTCTACACTTTTAGCTTAGAAATAGGGCTTTAGCATTATCCATTTTACATTCTTATAACTTTATTCAACATATTTTATATTAATGTAGAGAATACATTGTTACAACTTTCATCAAGACCTCTTAGTATTGTCATTAGTTTATGTTCTTTTAAAAGACTACTTTTAGTAGCTTTAAGCTCATTAATGGCATTTTCACTCTTAACACATAGTCATAAATTGTTAGATTTCCCTTTTTCAAATTTGTAATTCTTCTCTGACTTGGATAACACTAGCCCTTGATTTTTAAGAATATGACTTCTCTAATCGTGCACAACCATCTCTAGCAGCGTCAAAGCATGAAATCTACTTAAGTGCATTACTTGACATAAGCCAACACCCAAACTTTTTCTCTTGTTCCTTCCATGATTTGTAAGCTAGTTTGCTTTTTTCCACTAATAAACTATGGAATGTTGAATCAAACAACACAGTCTTCTAATTATTGTTATCTATTTTAATAGAAACAATGATATTGTGGAAGGTCATAAGCTCTCGATCAATATGATTTGAGGATGTGTGATGAACGAAAACCGGCATCGCCGATCTTCGCAAATACTTTGGTTTTAATATTTATAAAACTCTCGCAAGTGCACGAATCATTTTGAAGAAAATGATAAGTATACTCCCAAGGTCGATCTAAGAAAGGAATGTATGTGGTTTTTAATTTATTATTCAAACTTTTAAAAACGAAATTAAATCCTAAACATCCTGTCATGATAGTTTGGTTTTTGTGTTCCTAATCTAATAACATAAAATAAACATATATACAGATTAATTAAATATAATCTAATAACATAAAAATAAACATAGATACAAATTCAATAAATAATTATCTAAATATAAACATATATACGGATTCAATAAATATTCATGCAAATTTTTAGCATTTATATTAGCGGAGTATTTATGGATGTAATAACTAAATTAATTATGCTTGCTCATATTAACTAGGTTATTAAAGATATAAATTGATATTTTATTGATTCTCTCTTTTTTATATAAATACCACCTTTGGTGGGGTTAGATATTCTTTGTTAACTAAACAAATCAATTAACACCTATGGGTGGGGTTGATAACTAATATGCTTAATTAAATTAATTCCTTTTTCTAAGAGATTGAAAATGAACCATTTAAATGCCACCTTTGGTGGGGTTAGACAATTTAAACATTATTCAAGGTGTCCAATTTAAACATGTTGTCAGTGCCCGCGCGCTGAGCTGCGCGCAGCTGGGCATGCCAGCGCGCGATTTTGTCTTTTTGACATTTTTGACCTTTTCGACCCATTTCGTCCGATTTTTCCATGTTTGTTGACCTTTTCTCACTTATTTATTGATATATTTGTGATGTATTGCTTCAAATATTCCTCTTTGAGTCTTTACATTGCGTTTTTAAGCCAAAATACCTGAAAAACAATAAAAATACCCGTGATTCCGAAAAAGACAAATTTATATAAATATATGATAAAACATATAAATATATGTATTTTTAATCAATTAAGGTACATAAAATCATGGTTATTTTAGTGCTTTTTGAGCACTCATCACAACCCCCAACCAGCTTCTTGCTAGTCTCTTAGCAAGAGAAGCGATAAAAGCTAAAAATTAAACTATCCTAAATCACTTTCGTGGATTGAAACGGTTGCATTTAGCCTATGCAACAAGCCGTTAAACCCCTAGGTTGCCCTAGTGGACGAGTTTGAGTCTCGTGAGGGTTTTCAGTAATGATACCCACAAACATTGAACTAAATGTAAAGATACAAACAATCAAATCAAAAATTAAAATTACAACACAATCAAAAATTAATTTAAGAATAAAAGAACACAACATATCACAAAAATATCTCATACTTTTTAATCTCCTTTAAGATCATAATTAAAATCTCAAGCATAAGTTATTTTAATCTCTTTAAACAATCATGATTTTATTACAATAATTAGTCGAAAATCATTTTCATATTTCATTTCAAAAATGTATCAATTTAATTTTACCCAATTTCAGTGTCATGAATCAGTATTCGCTTCGACTCTATTCCTCACAAGTCAATACTCTCAAAGCACTGAATCCTATGGGTTCAAACACTCATACTAATTTATATGCGAAAGAGTTGATGTATAGAAATGAACTAATATGTTCGCATATGTATAAAGAATAAAGGCTCAAAGTGTTATTTTAACATTGATCTCATGAAAGGAATCGAATGTATAAATTATAAAGATATCATATATAAAAATTATTTTCATGCATAAATCAAACTCATTAAGAAAGAATTTCAAGATATATGCTTTTTATAAATGAAGAAATTGCAATGACTTTTTAGGGAATTACTTCCTATATCTTTCTTTTGTATTTAACCTTTACTCACAACTTTGTTGGCAATGTGGGTCATAGTATGTAGATGATACTATTTTTTTTATCTCTCTATACATTTTCTTTTTTCTTTTTTTTCTTTTTTTTATATATGTATTTTTTTAGAGAGTCAACCCATGTACAGATTGTACATTTTTTGGATTTTGGTGAGTGGTTAATTTTGTGGCTTTTCTGTTTGATCTTGGTTTAGGTAACCCCAGATATGTCTTTTTGTTTTTGTAGCAGTCATGCATGAATGAGATATAAGCATATACTATCCATTTCTACTCAAATCGTTTAATCTAAACAAAAATAATAATAAAAAATATATGATACTCTATTAAGATGAGAAAAAAAATTCATACATTCAATGCTAATACCTATAGAGATCATCTAAACTTTTGAATAAATAAGAAATGTGTTTGGAGTAGAAAAAATATATATTTCACTCTGAATAAAAGAAATTAGGTTCAAATTATATCTCACAAGGGTAGTCTCCACTAAAAAAATTCATAAACACCGATTTTGGGTTTAATATAATTTCCACATTTTATCAAGAAATACTAGTTATGACAAAAACTAACTAATTATCAAAAATAATTACAAAATATTTCATGATATGTTTTCAAAAAAATTAATCTAACAGTACCAAAGACTTAACTATTTACTTAAATTTGATTTAAAGAAATGATAAATTTTTGTGAGATGTTTTTTTATTTTTATTTTTTATTAAGCATGGTAACTTTTCACCACCCCCAACCTAGAACTTACATTGTCCTCAATGTAACAACTGCAAATTAAAGATAAAGAGAAAAGAGGAGAAAGATTACCTATTTCTTGAGAATGTGTAAGTAGTAATGAAGAAATACAGGTGCATCCATCATATTCATCATTAAAGTGTATACAGACAGATCGCTGTGAACTTCTAACATCTCAACAAATATTTTAGTTTTAACAATTTAAAAAAAAATTATTCACATACAAGTAAACTAAAATAAACAATAAAATTAAGTAAATAAAACAAATAACAAAAAAAAAATTACCTAACATGATGGGTTGCCTCCCATCCAGCGCTTAGTTTAACGTCTTAGCAAGACGTATCTTTTTGGTGCTAAGGATTACTCAGCCAAATGCAATCTATTTCAGCAATGTTGTTTGGTTCTTCTAAATAAGGCTTGACACGATGGCCATTAACTTTGAACGTTTTTTGTGTCTTGGAGTCCAATAGTTCTACCACTCCATGTTCAAATACCTGAACTATTGTGAATGGTCCATCCCATCTTGATCTCAGCTTTCCTGGAAACAATCTCAAACGAGAGTTAAATAAAAGAACTTTCATTCCAGGGTGAAAAGTTTTAGGAACTAGCCTCTTGTCATGATAGCGCTTAGTACGCTCTTTGTATAACTTGGCATTCTGCGAAAAGCAAATGTCCCAAAAGGACATGTAAATGTGGTCTTTTCCTGATCTTCTGGTGCTATGGGTACTTGATAATATCCAGACAGTCCATCCAAAAAACAGTAAAATTCGTGCCCAGCTAATCTTTCCAACATTTGATCAATGAATGGAAGAGGAAAGTGATCCTTTTTCGTATATAAATTTAGTTTCCTAAAATCTATACACATTCTCCATCCAGTGATTATTCTAGTGGGCACTAATTCACTTTTGTCATTCTTAACAACTGTTATCCCAGATTTCTTTGGTACCACATGCACTGGACTAACCCACTTACTATCCGCAATAGGATAGATAATCCCTTCTTCTAATAATTTAAGAATTTCCTTCTTAACTACCTCTTGCATGTTTGGGTTTAGTCTTCTTTGGGCCTCTCGTACAGGTTTAGCACCGTCCTCCAAGTTGATCTTGTGCATACACATTGTTGGACTAATGCCTCTTATATCCCCTATACTCCAACCTATAGATTTCTTAAACTGTTTAAGCACTTTGATGAGTTCCTTTTCTTGTGGTTTGGTCAAGGTTGAAGAAATTATCACTGGATAAGTTTCCCCTTCTCCCAAAAACACATATTTTAAGTGCTCGGGTAAGTCTTTGAGTTCAAGTTCAGGTGGATTGGCCTCTTTAATAGATGAAGAACTGGGTAGATTTAAAAGTGTACTAGATTTTGTCATCACTTCATTATTGTCTAGTTGTTCAAGGTACCCCTTTATTTCCTCATCTAAATCTTCTTCAACCTTTTCAAGTGTAAGAACGGTTTCAAGCTTGTCTTCTATTCTGGTTCGGAAAAAGGTGTTTTGGACAAGATTATCCAAAGGATCAACATCGAATATTTCATCGATGGCAGAAATAGAAGGGAAAGGTGAAGAATCAAAAACTTTAAAATGAACAGTCTCTCCTAAGACTGTCATTGTCAAATTTCCATCTTGGACATCAATAATAGTCTTAGTAGTTGCCATAAATGGTCTACCAAGCAATATTGTGTGCTCTCTATCCAATGCTGGATTTTCTTGCATATCCAGAACCACAAAGTCAACAGGTATTATCAGTTTGTCTACCTGTACCAAAACATCCTCAACTATTCCCTCTGGATATTTAAGAGATCTATCTGCAAGTTGAAGGGACATAGTTGTGGGTTTTAAATCCCCTAGGTTGAGTTGTAAGAATATAGAGTAGGGCATCAAATTTATACTAGCACCTAAATCAAGCATTGCTTTAGCAACCTTCCTATCCCCCATAGTTATGTTTATAATAAAACTTCCAGGGTCTTTCAACTTAGGGGGTAGTTTGTGCTGAAGTACAGCGCTAGAAATTTCTGATACTACTACTCGTTCATTCAGTTCATACCTCCTTTTCTTAGTGTTCAACTCTTTGAAAAATTTGGCATATGAGGGCACATTCATGATCACTTCTAATAATGGTAAATTGATATTTACTTTAGAGAGCATATTAAACAGATCATTGAATTGCTTATCTTGTTTGGATTCTTTCAACCGGTGGGGAAAAGGTACTTGTATCTGGTGTGGTTCTGTTGTCTTTTGAATTTTGGGGGTGTCAGATGCCCCCCCAATGAGTTTTTCAGAAGGCTTGTTAAGTTTAACACTTGTTTCTCCTTTTTGCGAGATTAGAATATCGCCTTCTTTGTTACCTGAACTACAAGGTAGATTGTTAGAGATTTCAGGTAAACTGGTATTGACTACCTTACCACTTCGAAGGGTTCTAACATCCTTTGCTTGTTCTGGTTGACTGGGCAACTTTCCTGGTTCTTTCTTTTGCATTTGTTCAGCCAGTTGCCCAACTTTAGATTCAATTCTTTTAACCGAAGCCTCCATGGTGTTCAACCTTTGATTAGTCATCAATTGGTTGTCACGACTAACTTGAATAAAAGCATTCAAGCTATCTTCTAAGGTTGGTTTAAAAGATTGGCTTGGTGGGTAAGGGTGGTTGTTATCCGACCTTAGTGTTGGATATTGGGTGTAGGCTGGGTGATTATAGGTGTTTGGATGATACCTTTGAAAAGATTGGACTTCCTCTATGGCATCGACACTAGAATCACAAGTATTTGAACAATTATGAGTACCATGCCCAATTGAACAACACACTTCACATACCTCTTGATTTGAAATTTGGTGGGAAGTGAGGAATTTCACTTGTTTAGTCAATTCAGCAAGTTGCAAGGTTATCTCATTATCAGAGCTGACTTCATTGACCTTTGCTTTCCTTCTACCACCTCTTTGTTGGGAATTAGAACCCAATAGCTCATAGAGATTATAGGTTTCCTCTGCGGTCTTTTCTCCTACAGCACCTCCAGCAGCATTATCAACCATGTATTGACTCTGTAGTGTCAATCCATCATAAAAGAATTGGTTTTGTAGCTGTAATGGAAAGCTATGATTTTGACATTGAATGAAAAGGAGTTTGAATCGTTCCCAAGCTTCATGAAAGGGCTCTTCATACATTTGAGAAAATGTTGCTATCTTTGTTCTTAGATCAATAGTCTTTTGATGGGAATAGAACCTACCCATGAAAATTTCATAGACTGCCTCCCAAGTTTTAAGAGAACCTGACTGTAGAGTAATGAACCATGACCAAGCTTTATCTTTGAGAGTGTAAGGAAAACACCTCATCCTAAGTTGATCTTCATTAATTGCATGTAGTGGAAAGGTTTGGACAATAGCATAGAATTCTCGAATGAAATTTAAAGGGTCTTCATTAGGGATACCGTAAAAGGAAGGCAACAAAGAATAATGAATCTTTTTCAATTCATAATTCCTTGCAGCCTCTTGTAATTGGATACCGGAAGTTACATTGCCAATGATTGGCATTGTATATTCTTTCATCTTTTTCCGCCTATCTTCAGCATCTCCCATGGTTGTTTGTAGTTGAAAATGATCCTCCTTCTATTGTGTATCAACATTTTGCTCTTAGTAGATATTTTTATAACTTGATAAAACGTAAAGGCTTAAAGCAAAAAGGTGCAAGGAACCTAATTTTTTTTTATTTAAACGAATGGACACAATTTTTTTTTTGAAACAAACAAATTTATTTCATTTGAATTTTTATTACATGCAAACTAAAACAAAGGAAAATACAATAATGGGTGACCTCCCACCAAGGACTAAAATTTATCGTCTTCTAGTAAGACGTTGCTTGGAGATTGCAGAATGAAAAACTCAATGTCTCCTCTTCATTGAATTCATTTAAGTATCAAATTAGTCTTTGCCTTTTTGCAAATTTTCAACTAACTGTTCAACTTGAACTTCCACCTTTTTGATAGAAGCTTCCATAGAGTCCAACCGTTGATTGGTTTTAGATTGGTTATCCCTACAAACTTGAATAAAAGAATTCAAGTTGTCCTCCAGAGTTGGTTTATTGGGAATGCTTCTTGGAATAGGTGGGTGGAATTGCTGGCCTGCCTGGTTTGAGCTTTGAGTGAAAGGAGGGTTGTTTTGCCTCCAAGAGAAATTTGGATGACTTCTCCACCCAGGATTATAGGTATTTGAATTGGGATCAAACCTTGGTCTCTGTTGATATGCTCCCAACACATTGACCTGTTCAGGTCCAGTTGTTTCTCCTTGATATGGATAGGCTTCAGTACCATGTCCCATGTTGCTATACAAACCATATTGATCATTATTGGTGTTGGTTTGTGTAGCGAGAAGGGAAACTTGCTTAGTCAGTTGAACAAGTTGTTGTTGAACTTCATTACTGGAGTCGATTTCATGAACTCCAGCTTTTCTCACTCGGGAGCTTTTCTGTTGGGAATTAGCACCCAACATCTCAAAGAGGTTATACGTCTCTGAGGCAGTCTTTTCTCCTATTGCTCCTCCTGCAGCGTTGTCGACAATGAACTGACATTGTTGTGTAAGTCCATCGTAAAAGAATTGGTTCTGCAACTGCAGGGGAAAGCTATGATGGGGACATTGAGTGAGAAACATTTTGAACCTATCCCAAGCTTCATGGAATGGTTCTCCATCCATCTGAGAGAAAGTAGCAATCTTTCCTCTCAACTCTGATGTTTTTTGATGGGAATAGAATTTTCCCATGAATTTATTGTAAATGTTACCCCATGTCATCAGAGAACCTGGGGGAAGTGACATCAACCAAGCTTTGGCCTTATCCTTTAGAGTGTAGGGAAAACATCTCATCCTAAGTTGATCCTCGTTTAGAATACCGAGGGGGAATGTTTGGACCGTAGCATAGAAATCTCTTATGAAAGAAAGAGAATCTTCATTAGGTAGCCCATAAAAGGAAGGAAGCATAGAAAAATGAATATTTTTAAGGTCATAATTCCGAGCAGCCTCTCCCAACTGGATAGCGGCAGTTGCCGTGCCTATTACCGGTCTTGCAAACTCGTTCATCGTGGTTTCCCTAATATGTTGGTTTTCCTCCATTTCTTTTGGTTCTAGTAAAGGATTAAGACTTGGTTCTATGTTTGGCTCAAAAACAGGTTGATGGGTAGAATCCAGTTTTGTTGACACTTGTTTAAATTTATGAAATTTATTTACATATGGTGTAAGGGGGTTTCCTAAGGATCTCCTACCACGCATAGACTATTGTAAACGTAAATTTAAAACTCCTGTCAACAAAATAAAATATTTAGAAAAAATTTACATGTTATTAAATACAAAGCACTAAACAAAACTAGTTAAACCCTAAAATTTTTTTTTTTTTTAATTACTTAATTTTTTTTTTTTTAATTAATTAATTTTTTTTTATATATATTTTTATTTTGTAACATAATTAGTATTAACCAAGAGTGCTCCCAGGAAAAAATGGTGGTACAAACGGCTCCTTAAATACCATTCTCCTAGCTAGAGCAACGTTCCTAGGAAAGACTAGTGGCACAAAGGCTTCGAAGAACTAGTCTCCTAGACAGAACTCCCTTAGATTTTTACTTTTCATGTTATTTAGTTAATTAGGTATAAATTCAAGTAATGTTTTTTTTTATTCATGAACGGTAATTTTATTTTACTATTCACGCTATATAATGTCTTATTAACTTAAATTTTTTTTGAAATTTAAGTTTTTGAAATTTTTTTTATATATTTTTTTATGAACGGTAATTTTATTTTACTATTCACGCTATATTATTTCTTATTAACTAAAAAAAAATTTTGAATTTTGAATTTAAATTTTTTTTTTTACTATTCATGAACGGTAAATTTTTTTACTTCAAATTTCAAATTTCTAAATTATTTTACAATTAAAAAAAAATTTATTTTTTATTTTTTATTTTTTTATTTTTTTTATTTTTTTTATTTTTATTTTTTTTTATTATGAATTTTGAAATTTGATTATTATTAAAATATCACAATTATTTACAGCACAAAAATGTTTTTAAAATTTTGATAAATAATTTAAAAACGCTATTCCTTCCCCGGCAACGGCGCCAAAAACTTGATGAACGAAAACCGGCATCGCTGATCTTCGCAAATACTTTGGTTTTAATATTTATAAAACTCTCGCAAGTGCACGAATCATTTCGAAGAAAATGATAAGTATACTCCCAAGGTCGATCTAAGGAAGGAATGTATGTGGTTTTTAATTTATTATTCAAACTTTTAAAAACGAAATTAAATCCTAAACATCCTGTCACGATAGTTTGGTTTTTGTGTTCCTAATCTAATAACATAAAATAAACATATATACAGATTAATTAAATATAATCTAATAACATAAAAATAAACATAGATACAAATTCAATAAATAATTATCTAAATATAAACATATATACGGATTCAATAAATATTCATGCAAATTTTTAGCATTTATATTAGCGGAGTATTTATGGATGTAATAACTAAATTAATTATGCTTGCTCATATTAACTAGGTTATTAAAGATATAAATTGATATTTTATTGATTCTCTCTTTTTTATATAAATACCACCTTTGGTGGGGTTAGATATTCTTTGTTAACTAAACAAATCAATTAACACCTATGGGTGGGGTTGATAACTAATATGCTTAATTAAATTAATTCTTTTTTCTAAGAGATTGAAAATGAACCATTTAAATGCCACCTTTGGTGGGGTTAGACAATTTAAACATTATTCAAGGTGTCCAAATTAAACATAAGAATTTAATTATCTGAGTACTAACTTTCAAGTTTTAAAACCATTATTGAAAACATGTTGTCAATATATTTTCACATAATAATTCTTATAAAAACTTTTGAAATAGAGTTTCACTCTAACTACCGGGCGATTGTACCAACAAATAAAAGAGCACTACTCTAAATTAGACCGGATAACTAAACCTTAAAATCTAATTTTCAGTTTTAAGTTTGTAATGAAAAATAATATATTTCTCTCTAACATTCTTAATATAAAATCTTGAATAAAAACAAAATCAATTCATTTTAGAGATTTTTACCTATTTAATATTTCGCAAGCATAACAACGTCATTATTACATCATATTTACTAAACAGCCAGCATAGTTAAATTTAACCACAGACAAGTTGAATATAACATGTAAGAATAAAGCATAAAAATAACTGTAAAGAAAATAAAATTCTTACAGAACTTTGACGCTATTCCCGTAGCTAGAAAACCTCCGAGCGGAATTTGCACTTCCATATATTGAATCAAAAATCTAAATTATTACAAAAACATTACAAGTTCCTCTCAAAAAGAGAAGAACTCTAAACCTAAGAGAATTGAACTAAAAACTAAGAGAAAAACTAAGAAAAGCTTAGAAACTAAGAAAGAAACTAAGAGAAACTAAAAACTAAGAAATGAGAGAAAGAAAGAAGAGAGAAGTGAGTTTTGAAGGTGTAATTTGAAGTGAAGGGAAGGGGGGTATTTATAGGTGAGGATGGAGAGAAAAAATGAGTAAAAAAATGTAAAAAAAATATTAAAAAATGTAAAAACGCGTATTGGAATTGCTGATGTCATCAATGACGTCAGCATGACGTCACAGGGACGGCTGCACGTGAAAAATGGGGCGAAAACGCGTTGGGCGCGCGGAGGGGGGCTATTGGGCGCGCTGCGCGCAGCTCGGCGCGCGTGAACAGTGCCCGCGCGCTGAGCTGCGCGCAGCTGGGCATGCCAGCGCGTACGGCTGGGCGCTGGGCTGCGCGCATGGCTGGGCTGCGGCGCGCGATTTCCGTCTTTTTGACATTTTTGACCTTTTCGACCCATTTCGTCCGATTTTTCCATGTTTGTTGACCTTTTCTCACTTATTTATTGATATATTTGTGATGTATTGCTTCAAATATTCCTCTTTGAGTCTTTACATTGCGTTTTTAAGCCAAAATACCTGAAAAACAATAAAAATACCCGTGATTCCGAAAAAGACAAATTTATATAAATATATGATAAAACATATAAATATATGTATTTTTAATCAATTAAGGTACATAAAATCATGGTTATTTTAGTGGTTTTTGAGCACTCATCAATGTGGTACTAGTATTTTATATGTTTTGTATCACATTAGGTGGTATTTGTTCTATCATCATTAATAAACTCACTTAGATATATGTGTTTTGATATCATCACAAAAGAAAATAAAATGTTGAAAAAAAGATTATGGAAAAAGATGAAAACTATACACTTCATTACATTCACAAAATGAGGAAAAAAATGCAAAAATGCAAATATTGTTATAGTACTATTCTTTACTCGTATATATAGGAAACTAGTCGCTTGATCACAAAGTAAATTTTGATAGAGTACATAACTTTTTCTTGAGTCCGCTATACAGTTCATAGCCTATGTAACTAATTCTAGACTACTAGCTAATGTATTGTGATATGCTACTTTTCTTGTAACTTCATCTTATCCATGTCACTTTCAACGTGTTGTTGTGACTACAATAAATTACTATACTTAATATGTTATAAAATGAAGATGTTTATTACCTGCTAAGTTTTTGGAAATAAATTCACAGAGGGTATGTGATTTTATGATAGGCTTGAACCATTAAATGATATTCTTATTAACAACATTTGCAATGATATACAAGTAGCAAAGCATGATGTGATAGATTGGGTGTGTACGAAAGAATGGTTAAATCTACCTATTGGTCTGTCTATGGAACATGAAATATACAAAACATCAAATACACTTGGAAGTTATTGTTAGGTGTAATTATGATTTTTATATAAACTTTTTAAAATGGTACTAACCTTTATTAACCTGTAATACTTTTAATAATCTCTATAGGCCTCACCATTTTATGTGCAATATCATGTATTGTTTTCTTTCATCTCATAGTCAATTAGAAGAAACAAAAACTTGAACACTTAGATTACTGTCGATAATCTGTGTATGTTATTCACTTATTTAGAATCTCCATGTTGGTTGTGTATTCAAGCGTGTGATATGATATGAGTGTCCAATACATATACACTTATGTAATATTTGTTAGGCATAGATACTTCAAATTGAAAGGAAGAATTCATGTAACATGGTGTTCAACAATATTTATTATATATTTTGGTTAGTTACGGACTTAATCAATATGAGTTATTTTCATATTTTTAAACTATATTCTATTCATGTCTAGGTTGCTACGCTAAATCCTAAGAGATCCATAACCTTGATTGGTCTAAAAGAGGCCAAAGGTCTTGCAATTTTAATAGTTGCTAAAGTTGGTGCTCCTGTTTCATACAAACTTCGTACTAGTTTAGTTATGGATCGTAGATCAGATGGATCATGGTTTGCACCATCAACTATATTTTGAGTTAGATTAGGGTGGGATGCTTAGGTAAATTTCAATTAAAAGTGGTTAATCTTTATGATGATAAATCTATTTGTATTATCTCATTAATAGAGTTTGAATATCTATCTTTGATAAGGGTTTAATATATATCTTATTTATTCCAGATTGGGAGTGAACTTATGGACTTCATTATTCTTCTTCAAAACTCAAAAGCTATTATGACATTTTGTAGTTACATGCATTTCTCTCTTGGTGTTAGTTGTAGTGCAGTAATAGGACCTATTAGGAAGGTAATAGAAGCAGAATGTTCAAGTTGGAGACAAAGGTTTATGTTTTCTTGATGTATTTCCTCTTAAGTCAAAATAAAGAAAGAAGAAGTAAAGATAATTAATTAAAGGAAAAGTGAACAACATGGTTTTAACACTTTTTTTAAGTTTTAAAAACAATAAAAAAATGTATGTAAAAATAGGTTGAACTTGAAAATAAAATTAATTAGTAAACAACACTTATTTTGAAAACTGGTTCAAAAAACTAAAACTTAAAACCATAATGGATTAGAAAATAGATATTTAAAAGTTACGTGACTAAATCAATTTGTTTTGCATTCTCTTAACGCGCCTTATTAAGTTGAATCTCTTCTTAGTTCTTATCACATCCTAGATGTCCTTTGTACATTTACAAATTTATTCTTCTTTATAATTTGAGAGGACTTGGTAGTTTGTTGCCATTTTGATAGGTGCATTTTTTGTCAATGGAAGGTAACATTGTCGTAACAAGGATGAAAACCAATCAACGTTTCTATAGTGATTGTTACCTCGCTACTTCCAAAAATACTCAATGGGGTGTGGATACGCTAAGGCTTGTTGAATCCTTATATAGTATTATTGAAAAACTCTGACAATTTAAGGCATTAACGTTAACTATTCTTTGTATATAGTATACTTTTACATATACTTTGAAACTTTGCAACCCTAATATGTTTTTTTTTTCATTTCTATTTCTTTTATCTTTGGTCCATAATTATAAAGAGTAATATTAAGGCATATAAATTCACATACATGATTGCATTTATATTAATTATCGTGTGATATGTGTCCAAATTAATTTAAAAATTAAAAATTTCTTCATTTTTCAAGAAAAATTTACCACTTGTCAAATCATAATTAGTGTAAGTATAAATATATGTGTATTTAACATTTGTTTTATTGTAAAATAAAAATCATTAGTTTAGGTTTTGTTTTATTTGGATTACATGTTCTATTAGTCACTTTATTTGCATTATTATAATACTTTAGTCCCTTTGTTTTCACAAAGGATATTTGGAACACTTAAGTTACTTTTTTTTTAAAAATAAGATATTTTAGTCATTTTTGAGTAATAAAATATTATTTTATTAATAAAAAATTTTGAAATAATAATTCATTGAATTTAATGGTAACAAAATTACCATAATTTTCAACCGTTTAAAACTAAATTTTAACATTACAATATTTATTTATTTTTTTTGAAAACTTTCTTTGTAAATTTTATATTTTATAATTTTTTGAGTATTTTTTGTATCGTGTTTTCTATAAGTATCGTATTTGAATAGAAACTATATAATTTATACTATTAAAATATAGAGGTTAAGCAGGTCAAAAAGTTACAATACCATTAATATTAGAATCACATAATCTACTATCTTCAAAGACTAATAAAAGAATTTGAACAATGCATATCCATTGTATCGCTAGGAGCTGAGATATTAATTGTGTCACCTATTTAGTCTTTGACGACAGTGAAATGCATAAAGCTTATCTGTGTGGCTCTAACGTAAATAATATTGTAATTTTCTGACTTATGTAGCCCTTATTTCTCGTGAATAGTCAGACCCTATAAATAGTTTTTTAAAAAATTCTATAAATTCTTAATTAATACGATAGTTGCCAACATGACAATTATTTTCACGAGGGCAGTTTGGTCTTAAATGTTTATATAATCAATAATGAGGTCCCATGGATACATCTCAGTATTTTATCTTAAAAAATGAGTATTTTCAGATTGTGAGGGACAAATATGATAATTTAGTTGAAAAATAATAATAATAACAATAAGTTCTTTTTTTCGAATGGACCCAATCATCCAAGAAACTTAAAAAATAAAATAAATTACAAACACTAATTAAAGCCTATATATATATAATAAAAATAAAAATGGTTTATTTGCTGTCCGATTATCAAATTTTCATGAGGCAAGACATGCATTTTGAATGAAAAGGCCAATTTTTTTTGTCCAACGTAACAAAAAAAAAGTGTGTGAATCACTCTATCATGTGAATAAGCTTAAAGAACCGGTAATAAAAGAGAGAAAATTCCAAGAAAGCTATTTCAAAATAATAAAATAATACTATTAAATTTATAATAATAAAAATAATTGATTAATAATATATAATAAAATTTAATTAAATTATGTTTAATATTAAATATATTTAAATAATTATAATTTAATTTAAATAGTATCTAATTAAATTACGTTAAAAATAATATATTTTTATAATTATAAATTTTAAAAATATTATTTTTATTATTTTTTAAAATTATATTAATTAAAATAAAATTAATGTAAAAGCTATCTTCTTTTTATATAAACTATTTCACAATATATGTGAAAATTTAATAAATTTATACATTATTAGATTTGTTAATTTCATAATAACACGTAAGTAGACAAATCAAAGTGAAAATATTGTTAATTTTAATCTTTAATAAATTTTTTATTTAAATATAATTATTTAAAAATAAGAATTGATGAGGTGGCAAAACACAACACTGACATATTGATTCAAAACAAGAATACGACTCATTTGACTTATAATTTTGTTAATAAATTTTTTGAAAACATATTGTATATGAGATAACTCGTTTATTTAATTTTTTTATTAAAATTAAATGAATTTATTAATATGTCTTTAAGACATCTATAAATATTTTGTCTCGCGACTATGGAACATTTAAAGGAGGTATTGGAAACTAACATTTGTATAAAAATTATAATAGAGATATGTTCTAGTTTGTTTTCTTAATTTTGAAATTTCATGTTTTTGGTCACTTTGTTGCATTTTTTTTATTTTTAATATTATGAGTTTTTGAAAAATAAAATATTAAAATTTGTATTGATAAGTATTAAAGTTATGAAAAAAATATTGACTTTAAGATAAAAAAAGAAAAAAATAGGATGTATTGAGTTAAATAAGTTTTGGTGTGAGCGAAAAATATTAAATAATAATAATAATAATAATTTTTTATTATATTAAAACATATAAAAATAATAATTTTAATTTCAATTAATTTAAAATATTTTATAATTAGCGGCATAAATTTCTCTCTGGTCAAATAACTCAAGGTTTTGTTTCCAGAAATAAAAAACCCGTTTTGGTTTTTATTACATATATATATATATATATTATTACGAGACAGTTAGCTTCATGTATATTCGTTGGTGTATATTTTGGAATGATATGATGCTAAATTTGTAAAATATTGAATTTTTTTCCTCTTTTGAACTTCTTCAGTCGTATACGTATCAATTTGAAAGGAAAAAAAGTAAGTTCGGTGTAGGAGAACATCTGAATATTTGAGAGTTGTGCTTCGAATTTCGTGTCTGCCGAATAATTGTTTGTAATTTTGATGGTGTCGGGATTCTAATGAAGATTCTGTGTAATTGATTTAGGGTTCTTTTGGTTCTTTAATTGATTTACATAAATTTTAGCTATAAAGAAAATAATATATAAGAGATATTCTGTGATTTTGGATTTGAATTTAAGCGTTGTTGGATTATTGAGTTGCGACTTGTTCCAAGTCATGAATTTTTTGTGATACTCTTTGAGACTTTACAGGATTAAGTTACGCACTATCCACGACATACGTACTGGTTTTGGGTCAACTTGTCCGGTTTTTCTGTTGAAAATATTGTTGAATTTTGTCTGGAGCTTCCTAGATTTGAGAATTCTCAAGTCCCAACCGCGAGATTTATACCCAGGTAATTTACTCATCTATATCCTTCATTTTAATTTTTTTAGTACTTCCTATTGCAGTTATTTTCTCTCGAAATTTTATTGTTCCTTTGCTGTTTTATGATGCATGCTCAAGAAATATGAATAATACTAATTTCTTTGTTTTTGAATTGGGTCGCGGATTATATTACTTCAGCTAAAGTTCAAATTGCCTTTTTTTTGGGGATTCTTGGTTTCTCGGCCATGAACTTGCCTGGTTCTTATTGATTAGGAGTTGAAATAGTTGTCTTTGCTAAGAGTTGCTATATCTTCCCCCCCTCCCTTTTTTCTATTTGACGTAGGTACTTGAATGGTGATTGGGTTTGGTGATTGCATTGTTTTGGAAATTGGTCAATGACCCATTCATGATGAGTGGGTTGGGGTGTGGGATTTTTGTCAATGGGCAGCCCCGACAAGAAACTTTCAGATATAGTTGATAGAGTGAAGTCCTGGATCCCTGGGAGATCTGAGCCAGCAAATGTGTCCAGGGACTTTTGGATGCCCGATCAGAGCTGTAGGGTATGTTATGAGTGTGATTCCCAGTTCACTATTTTTAATCGCAGACATCACTGTCGACTTTGTGGCCGAGTTTTCTGTTCCAAGTGCACAGCGAACTCGATTCCTTTCTCATCAGCTAATGAACTGAGTGCTGGTCGGGAAGATTGGGAGAGGATCAGGGTCTGTAATTATTGCTACAAGCAATGGAAGCAAGGTTTAGCAAGGATTGATAATGGAGCCAGTGAGCCCAGCCTTGAACTAAGTAAATCATCATCTGCAACGAGCTTGGCTAGTAGCAAGTCCAGCTGCACTTGCCTAAGTAGCAGCAGCACTGTCGGATCTACTCCTTATCCAACGGGACCTTACCAGCATGTTATCTCTAGTTCTAATTTTAGCCCCCATCAGTCTCCAAAGATGGATCTGGTTAATGCCCAGCAAGAAAAATTAACATGTCATACAATTACTGATACAACCATGGAAGATTCATTGCCCAACCAATTTAGCATGTGTATGAGCAGGTATCTCCTGCTTTCATTGAATTATTTATTTGGGTAGTGTTTACCATCATTTTTTATGTTCTCATTTGATGTTTTTGCTGTCATATTTGTGTACACTGTAAATTGAATCGAGGATTGAGGGGGGAAAGGGGAGGCAAGTTCACAAAAATATGTTTAGTTCTTGAGAGCATCATATTTAACTTGTTGCTTTGCTGCTTCACATAATCTTTAACCTGCCTAGCTTTTGTGTCTTGAGTGGCATGCTAATCTGTCATGCTGGAGTCCCTATTGATCGTCCGAATTCTTTGGTTCATTTACGTTGTAGTCTGCAATTTATTCTTGCTTATCCTTCAGTTCCAGGAGCAATGATGAAGGTGATGGTTATGATGTTCATCATTCAGATTCAGAAGCAAGACATTTATCTCTGGCTGATGACTATTGTAATAGAGTCGATGTTGATGAGATTGACAAGGTCTATGGGCCACAGGAGATGCATACTGATGGTAATAACGTAGATGACAAACGTTTGAGTTGCTCATCACCTGAGAATTATGACAACTCATGTGCGGGGGGAGTTAAGATAGTTGGGGAAGAATATGATGAACATGACAATAGTGATGAATTTGAAGCTCCATCATATGATGTGGATGGCACAAAGGCTGAGCCTGTGGATTTTGAGAACAATGGGCTACTGTGGTTCCCTCCAGAGCCAGAAGATGAAGAGGATGAGAGAGAAACTGCATTATTTGATGATGAAGACGACTATGCTAGTACCTCAGGGGAGTGGGGATATCTTTGCTCTTCAAAGAGCTTTGGCAGTGGGGAGTCTCGTAGCCGGGAAAAATCAGGTGAGGAACACAGAAAGGCCATGAAAAATGTGGTGGAGGGGCATTTTAGAGCTCTAATAGCTCAGCTTTTACAAGTTGAAAACCTACCTGTATCTAATGATAGTGATAGAGAGAATTGGTTCGACATAATTACGTCTTTGGCTTGGGAGGCTGCCACACTTCTTAAGCCTGACATGAGCAGAGGTGGAGAAATGGATCCTGGGGGATATGTGAAGGTTAAATGCATAGCCAGTGGTTGTCGCAGTGAGAGGTAATTTTATTTAAGCTTCACCTCCATTCATGGGTTTTAGCTTTTGGCAACTTATTATCTTATCTTATGTTTGGCTAGCTTGCTACTTATCAGTTCCTTTAGTAGTGTTGGAAAACTTTGGTATTATTTTAACCTTCGAAGTTGATTCTGTTTCTACCTGCATGTACCTTGAAATCCTAATACCCGTATCCATCTAATAGGATATTGGAGGGCGATTTTGTGATCCGAGTATCCTTAATTTCTTATACAATATGTTTGCTTGGGATGTGATGAAGAATACTTTTGTAGAGATGAATTAGAAAAGAAGCAATGCTGAATCCATGGTTTTTTGTCTCGTTTCTCCTTTGTTTATGTTAGAGGCAATAAAAGGCTGCAGTTATTGAAGCCCTTCATCTTTCTCTTTTTATTTAGTATTTTGTTCTGGCTTAGTCCTAGTTTAGCTTTCTTTTATTTGCACCATGTGGTCTCTTCTCATAGTGATATGTTTAACTATTTAGTTTCTATTTTATGAGTAGTCTTCTTTTGCAATCATTAAAGATTTGAGATCTTTTCTTTTAGTTGATGGGAATTAATTGGTCTACAACTTATGTCAAAATGTTAGAAGTTTGTTTCTCAGACCCATAGCCATGTTCTTTATGTTCAGTGGAAGCCATGTAATCTGAAGTGTCTCAGCTTCGAGTGAATGGCAATTGTACTACCTACTTCATAAGTAGGTTTGTTACTTTTATATGTTCTGTTAACATCTAATTTTTATCATATACTAATTATACTTTATTTTCTTTAGTACGGTGGTTAAAGGAATTGTTTGTAAGAAAAATGTGGCTCATCGGCGAATGGCATCAAGGATAGATAGGCCACGCTTTCTTATTCTTGGAGGAGCATTGGAGTATCAACGTGTTTCTAACCTCTTTTCAAGTGTTGATACTTTGTTGCAGCAGGTTTTAATTGTCTTAATTCTTTTTCCCATTAGGTATATGTGAGAAATTTTGATAAATGGGGCCTCAATTAGGGATTAGTGAGTGACATATTCTGTTGATTAATATCCTTTTATGCTCTCTATGGAGCATATATGTTCTGAACTCATTTCTTTCTCTTCAAAATATTTTTCTTCAGGAAATGGACCATTTGAAGATGGCTGTTACCAAGATTGATGCTCATCATCCTAATGTTCTTTTGGTGGAAAAGTCAGTATCCCGTTATGCTCAAGAGTACCTTCTTGCGAAAAACATATCACTTGTTTTGAACATCAAGAAACCACTTTTAGAGCGCATAGCTCGCTGCACAGGGGCACAGGTAGTGTCTTCAATTGATCATCTCATGTCACCAAAACTTGGATATTGTGACACATTCCATGTGGAGAAATTTCTTGAAGAACATGGTAGTGCGGGACAAGGTGGGAAGAAATTAACAAAGACACTGATGTTCTTTGAAGGGTGTCCTAAACCATTAGGTTGCACGGTAAGTCCTATAGTATTTACCAAAGAAATGGAGAAAATAAATTAATTTGTATTAGATCTGGGGCTGTGCTTAATGGGTGAGGGCCAATTATCATTGGTATATGTACTCAGACTATCTTTGCGAAATATTGTCTTTCTGAGTTTTAAGTTCAATATGGCAAAGATAAAGAGAGAAAATTTACATTTATTTATGTGATCCTTGATCTGGATTGTCAAGTGAGATGTTCTGCTGGTATCTCTTGTTGAGAATCTATTGCATGAGTCATTCCTTGATCTGCAAGGTAAAAATATCACAAAGGTTTAAAATGGATCCACTTTTTGGCTTTGTTGCAGATTTTGCTCAAGGGTGCCAGTGGGGACGAGTTAAAGAAGGTGAAGCATGTTGTCCAGTATGGAGTTTTTGCAGCTTATCACTTGGCTTTGGAGACATCATTTCTTGCTGATGAAGGTGCCTCACTACCAGAGCTTCCTCTGAAGTTTCCAATAACCGTTGCCTTACCTGACAAACCATCAAGCATTGACAGGTCTATTTCAACAATACCTGGTTTTAGCATTTCGTTTGCAGGAAAGTCTATGGGATGTACTGTCAGTACTCTGGAGAAACCCAACAAAGGCCTTGATTCAGATAGGGGCTTATCCAACAACAGTGATCTAGTTTTAAAACTTGATGGGGATGATTCAACTCACTCTTGTATACCACCTAGTCGTTTCCCAAACTCTATAGAATCTACTGCTTCTTTCACTTCCTCGTCCCTTCCACCCCAGGGTATATCAGGTTCCTTTTATGAAATCTCTGCCTCCAATGGCACTGACAATTTAAGTCTTGAAGAAACTTTTCAGGCTGTTAGAGCTAATGCAGGGGTACCTAACATGGATCTTAGTTTAAATTCTAATCCTTTTGGAATCTCAGAACCATCTGGGGAGGGTAGTGGAACTGGTTGTGCTGATTGCAATTCATTGGCTGCAAATCAAGGTACTATAGAAGTACCATCAATAAGTCAAGAAAGTAATCATCACCATGAAGTGGGATCTTCAAAGGAGGAATTTCCTCCACCATGTGACCATCAAAGCATTTTGGTGTCTTTATCAACACGTTGTGTGTGGAAGGGAACTGTGTGTGAAAGGGCTCATCTCTTTCGGATAAAATACTATGGAAGTTTTGATATGCCTTTGGGACGGTATTTACGTGATCACTTGTTTGATAAGGTATTATTCATGTTTTGATTTTTTTAACCAAATTATATAAATTCTCTTTTTAGCACCATTCCCATGTGAAACAGTTGTGACCAAGCCTTTTTTCTCTGCCAGAATTCTCTCTGCCACTCATGTGACATGCCATCAGAAGCACATGTCCATTGCTACACTCACAGACAAGGAAGCCTTACAATATCTGTTAAGAAACTTTCAGAGGTCTTGCTACCAGGAGAAAGGGATGGTAAAATTTGGATGTGGCACCGGTGCCTGAGGTGTCCTAGAACCAATGGCTTTCCTCCAGCTACTCATAGAGTAGTAATGTCTGATGCTGCCTGGGGTTTATCTTTTGGGAAATTCTTGGAGTTGAGTTTTTCAAACCACGCAGCTGCCAGCAGGGTTGCAAGCTGTGGTCATTCCCTTCATAGAGATTGTCTCCGCTTCTATGGGTGTGTTTATTTCCTTCAAGAATAATGGTGTTATATAATAGAATGACACTGATTTACATGCAGAATGACTGTTTGTTTGGCATTGATTTGAATGCTTCTTCATTGGCTGGTGTGTCAGTCTGTGAAGCAGGTTCTTGAATTTTGACAGTTCGTCTTCTTGCTTTTTCTAAGGGAACTTACATTTTCTCCCTTTACTTTTACAGTTTTGAAAGGATGGTTGCTTGCTTTAGCTATGCCTCAATTCATGTGAACTCGGTTTATCTTCCACCCGCAAAACTTGAGTTTCACTATGATGATCAAGAATGGATCCGAAAGGAAGCAAATGAGGTGCAATTAGTACTAATCCCAAGTTCTTGATGCAGGCTTTGCTTATTTTTGGCTAAGAAATAACTATTGGTCTTTTCTGTAGGTATATGATCAGGCAGAGCTACTTTTTACTGAGGTGAAGAATGCTCTTGTACAGATTTCACAGAAAATATCAGCTACAGGTTCACAAGAAGCTGGAACAATAACATTTGAATCAAAGCAAATAGTTGCAGAACTAGAGGGAATGCTACAAAAGGAGAGAGAAGAATTTGAGGTAGCTCATTTAACATGTTATAGTTTCCCCCTCATAAGATTCCTTTTAGGACTAACCCACTATAATTTTGGAATGATTTTTTAATTCAATTTTCTGCATAAAAGTTTTACAATGGAAAGAGTCTGGCAATTCATTTGATAAATAATCGGGCTTGGATGACTCAAAAAGCTCATTCATTAGAGAAATGAGTTGTATTGGGGAAAACATAGCTTTCCTTTAGAGGTGGCAATGAAATTCGACTGAGGACAAGTAAACCCTTTTTATGGAACTTTAAAGGTTCGTGCTACCTGGCAGTGTATATTTTGTTTTAAATGAACTAAGCTAGTTATTGAGCCTACACATGTTCTTTGTACAGTGCTCTGCTGATGTCTGCAGCACTGATAATTTATCACTGCCCTAGAGAAGGATGACATTGACATCTAAAATATTATGCGTTGACCTTCCAATAAGGTGTCTTATGAAAACCAACTTGGTTATGCCCTTTTTCTTTCCATAAGAAGGGAACACTGACCGTTCTAATCAAATATCTTCATAATTTGAGTTTTCTGTAACTTTCAACTGAATGGATAATCTTTTTAAGGCAGGATTAAACTAACAGAATAGCATATTGTCCCAATGGTTTAGTTGGTATGGTATAAAAATTGTTTTATCTTGAAAAATAAAGGCATTGCGTATAGAATTTATCTCTATTCTCTCTTTTATGATAGTTTCTATTCTTTAAAAGGAAGCTATACGATTGTGAGAACTATTTCTTATTGGTGAATCAAAATGTTTTCTAGGAGTCATTACAGAAAGCATTATGCAAGGAGGAAAAAGGAGGTCAACTTGCAACTGATATACTTGAAATCAATAAATTGCGGAGGCAGATACTTTTCTATTCTTATATTTGGGACCAACGTCTGATACATGCAACCAGCTCAAGTAACAATGAGCTCCAAGAAAGCTTTAACAACTCCATTCCAAAACCCAAGGAGAAACCAATAAGTTCTATGGAGAAGAATGTTGATTTGAATTTGACCAACAAGCCGGATAAAAGCTTTAGTAGCTGTAATTCCTTTCTTTTGGAGATAAAATCCAAGACAAGCACCAGTCCATTTACAGACTCTGCCTCAATCAGCCAGTCTGGTGGAGTTAAAAACAGCAATCAAATGGACGTGGACCAGGGTAATAGGAATGAGGCTGAGTTTCATCTTTCATCAAGTGCCAGTATCAATGATAAAGCTGATCCTTTGGAGTCTGTAGAATTGGTCCAGAGGGCATCCTCAGAGGGGGAATATCCAATAGTGGAAGATTTATCTCACAGCCTTGATGCTGCTTGGACTGGGGAAAGTCACCCAACCAGTATTTCCGGCAAGGAGGATCCTTACCCTTCTGATTCAACCATGGTAGAATCTTCTGCTGCTGCAAATGCAGATACATCACCCAAAAATCTGGCAAGTTTTGCTCTTGACCAAGCCAACTTTGAGGCAAATTGTTCTCTTAGCTCCACCTTACCCCAAAAGGGGCTTGAGAATGTCGATAGCTGTACAAGATGGGTAAGTATGTCTTTTTCAAACGTTAGTAGCTCAATTAACAAGAATGTCTTATTGAGTGCTCAAAAGCTTTGTAATGGTGATTACAGCACCATATTTCTTTCTGGATTTCAAAAATGGGAACGAATTTGTGGTGCCAGACTACTTTTGCCTGTTGGCGTTAATGACACTGTTATTCCTGTCTATGATGACGAGCCCACTAGTATTATATCATATGCTCTTATTTCGCCCGAATATCGTTTACAGATGTCTGAGTCTGAGAGACAAAAAGATGATGGGGATACTCCTGCCTCTTTTCCACTTATTGATTCAACAAATCTATTTTCTCTTAATTCTTTTGATGAGACAGTTAGTGATACCTATAGAAGTCTTGGTTCCTCTGATGAGAGCATTTTATCTGTGTTGGGCTCTCGCAGCTCTCAGTTTATGGATCCCCTCCTTTACCCAAAGGCTTTGCATGCTAGAGTTTCTTTTACTGATGATAGTTCTCATGGCAAGGTGAAGTACTCAGTGATTTGCTACTTTGCAAAACGATTTGAGGCCCTTAGGAGGAAATGTTGCCCTTCTGAATTTGATTTTGTACGATCTCTTAGTCGTTGCAAGAAGTGGGGTGCACAGGGTGGAAAGAGCAACGTTTTCTTTGCAAAAACGTTGGATGATCGATTTGTTATTAAGCAGGTTACAAAGACAGAGCTAGAATCATTTATCAAGTTTGGACCAGATTATTTTAAGTATTTGTCAGAGTCAATCACTACTGGTAGCCCAACTTGTCTGGCTAAGATCCTTGGAATTTATCAGGTATTTCTTTGGTTACCTGATCCGCTAATTACATAAGTAGTCAATTTAAACCATCTATCTCACAAGAAGCAATCACTAATGCGTTTTCTGAAAAATGATCTAGTACTCAAAGTCGGGTATGTTATGAAACGTGATGGTCAATTATATAGTCATATAACGAATCTACATGGCCCTATAACTGAACTATCGGGTTCTATGAAGCTTTTGACGTTGGTATTGAATCTGTACTCTGTTTTCATGTTCTTTAGACATGTACTATAAACCTAAATGGTTTATATAAACATTATCTTCTTGACATTGAATGATATTTTTGGTATACTTTCTTTCCTTCCTTTTTGGGAGTTCACATGTAAGATTAAGTATCAGTCTTAACTCCTTACAGTTGCAACTCAGACTGTTCAGAATTTTTATTTTTCGCTAGGCATTTAGATTTTTGGTTGATCACAATGTTTATTTTGCTATAGCTATTTTTATATTACCGTTTTATGTTTTATCTGTCTTGACATGGGACTTTGGTTTGCAATATCTTCATCCCGTCTGTAAGGTGTCATCAAAGCATGTCAAAGGTGGGAAAGAATCTAAGATGGACGTTTTGGTGATGGAGAATCTTTTATTTAGACGTAACATTACAAGGCTGTATGACCTGAAAGGATCTTCTCGATCACGGTATAATCCAGATACAAGTGGAAGCAATAAAGTTTTGTTGGATCAGAATCTGATCGAAGCAATGCCCACATCCCCAATTTTTGTGGGGAATAAAGCAAAGAGGTTGTTAGAGAGAGCTGTCTGGAATGATACTTCATTCCTTGCTGTAAGTTAGACTTCATTGCCTGTTATGGTTTTATTATTCTCACACCTTAGATTATACATTCCCAAATATTTGGTTCTTACTGGTAATTTGGTTTCATTTGGCCAAAGAACTTTACTGATTATTGATTTCTGGAACACGATTGTGTACCATTTCTTTTATTCCTCCAGTCAACAATAAGGTTTTAGGCAGAGTTTGACAGATAGCTAGGGAATGTTGCATACTTAAATCAAGTTTTTCACCATTTCTTGTTAAATATGTCGTTGGATATTTTGCTACAGACAATTGATGTGATGGACTACTCACTATTGGTCGGCGTGGATGAGGAAAGACGTGAGCTGGTTCTTGGGATCATCGATTTTATGAGGCAATATACATGGGACAAGCATCTGGAAACTTGGGTGAAAACCTCAGGCATTCTTGGTGGACGTCAGAACTCAACTCCAACTGTGATTTCACCTCAACAATACAAAAAAAGATTCAGGAAAGCTATGACTGCATATTTTCTTATGGTGCCAGATCAGTGGTCCCCACATACAATCATTCCAAGTGGGTCCCAATCCGACCTTTATGAAGAAAACCCACAAGGTGGGAATTCCCCTGTTTGACAAAGTATAGACTATGGGGCCGTACATGAAAATGTTTTCCCTGTTGTAAATCAAATGACTAGGCCCCTGTTCTCTCTCTCTTTTTTTTCCCTTCCATTTATTTCTAATGTAATATTTTTCATTTTTACCTTTGTTTCTTTTTGGGTCTCATATTTTTACCCGCTTTTAAGTTATTAGTAGAGTGATGTGCCAAGAGAAGTGTTAATAGTGTAGTCTTGATGGAACTATTTGGGGTTAGTTGTATTATATTTTTTTTTTCCTTTTGATGTAGATGGATTAAATTGATTCATGTGCATCTCACGTTTTCAGGTTGTTTCACGTGCATTTGATGAGCTTTTAATAATTTTATGGATGTCCTAACTCGTAAGCAATCTGATTTACTCTACTGTTTGGTCTCTAGAATATGATCAATTGATTGGCTGCACAGCTGGTAACTGAGGGTCCCATACCCTTGTTGGTGTCTGGTGCCCCTTTTTGCAATTTTTTTTAACGATAAGTATCTAAGTAGATGTAATTATAAATCTTGTGAAAGAGGAACACTTTTAACCATCTCTATTAGAAGGATGTCGAACTTTAATCAGGAAATTGTAGATCAACAAATAGACTCACTAACACAACTCATTCTCTCTAATTTCACTAACTTATCCTTTTTAATCTCACTAACTTTTTTATTTTTTTCAATTATATTTGACCAAATCTAAAATAAAAATAATTTTATGATTATTTAATTTTAATTTCAATAAAAATTATATTTTTACATTGTTTTACAAATATCGTTGTTAAACAAAAAAAATAGTACAGCATCAAACAAAGAAAATGATGAAAGTAAACATAATTATAGGATTGTTTCCTTAATGAAATAGACAAAAAAATATAAAATGAGATAATAAATATTTTCATAAAAAATTGTTCTATAAAATGTTTTTTTCCAAAATTAAATCATTAATAACCTTTTATTAAATGGAAAACTGTTATTGTTATATGAATCCAAAAATGTAACCAAAACCCACGTTTTTAATTTTTTGCCTTAAATGTTCAAAATTTCACGGCTTTAATATATTTTTCATTTTGAAAAGTGACAAATGTCAAGCTATTGATTTTATTATTATAATAATTCTAAACTTCAAATAGTAATTGGAGAAAAAAAAACAACTCTAATTGAACAAAACTTGTTGATTAGACATTGGTGAGAGAAAATATACAAATGCTATGGTTGTGTCTACTTCCTTGTTTCAATAGATACAAGAACAAACACGAACAGATTCAAACATTTGTGCAAGTTTGCAATACCCAAATACTCCACCTGTCCCAAATTGAGATGAAATGGTGGATGTCGTAGAATGTGAGCAGTCTGCTTTTAAACATTCAATCACACATTTTGTCACTATCTCATCTCAATCCTTGACATCCATAACACCTTCAGTAGAGATCTGAAACCGAGCATCAGCTTCAGCCAAACAAGGAGAGCTTATTACTTTACAAATACGTTCTTCTCCTCTTCCCTTCCGAAGAGCAAGCCTATTATTGTAAATCAAGGCAAGTCAGAATCATTAACATTGATAATGAACGAACAATTTGCAGCATAAAGATGATTGATGAATAAAAACAAGTATTCACAAACCTTGTTGTGGAAGCATGAGCCATAATGTTTCCGCCAATAGGCTTGATTTGAGGCCCAGCAAATATTGCAGAACCATCTACTTGTGCAACTACTTGATTTGTTATAACAACAGCAACACCAAACTACAACCATAGCAAGTTTTAGGGGAACTTTGACCAACAATGAAGCCAACATGAAAGTCCATAAATAGCACAGACCGAAACATGCATGCACAAGGTGGGGAAACATAAATTTCTAGCAACAAGAATGGTTAAAAGTTGAAGTCCTCGGGTTGGCAATCAAGATATAGCCTTTACATGTCAATATGTCAAAAAAAAAAGAGGTTTTACCTCATCTGCCATCTTCTGGAGACTACGAAGGAACTTTGCGAGATGCATCTGTCGAGCTGAAAGTTCTCCGCGTCCAGAGAAATCTGTTCTATACAGAGCAGTAGCACTGTCCACTATCATAAGTGCAAACCTATAAAAACCAAAGTTTATTATAAAACTAGTCTTGTATGAAATATGATACCAAAAGAAAGTTGAATTTAGAATGTCTACAACCCAATAACATATGCAACTCTTTTCAGGAGATCATAATGGTTTGCCGATCTTTAAAAAGTCACTATACCTTGTTTCTACCATCATTGAAGCCGCTTCAAGCAAAAGCCTTGATTGATGGTCAGTATTGTAAGCTCTAGCATAGGCTACATTGTCCAAGACATCAGCACCATTTAGTCCAAACCTGTAGTAATCAATACCATCAATATGATACAACAGTTCAAAGGTTGGAGTCTTCAAACTAAATAATTTTGTAAGGAACCTTTCAGCTATTTGCAAGAGTCTTTGTGGTCTGAATGTGCCCTCAGCATCAATGTACATTGCTTTCCCTTCACCACCTCCTTGATCCAAAGGAAGCTGAAAACGTTGGGTTTCATCAAATTTCAAAATATGATTTTGAAGTATTCATCATTCTTTGTAATAGGTCAGATGTTATAACATTCTTATATTGGCTAATATCCATTTTTAACTAAAAAGCTGATACAAGATGAATCCCATCAACCACAAACTTTCATAAATCACAGCATAATGTACACAATAAGAAGGCAATTTTGTTAGAATACATGCCAGACTTAAAGGTAGGATTGCATTTTTCTTATCGAATGAAAATAACAAAACACAAGTTAACCCAAGGCAACAACATATTGGTATTTGGTATGAAAACAAAAAATAAAAACCAACTTACTTGGCAAGTGACACAAAGTGTATGACAGAGTTGAGTCTTGCCAGATCGAAACTCGCCATATATCTCAGTAATGGACCCTGTCTCAATTCCACCTGTAAGACAAGGTACACATAAAATATGAGTACATGCAAAACCTCTTCAATTAAGGTACAATACTTTTGAATTAATATTTTCTAAAAATAATTTTAAAAAGCGAATAGAATAGAATCAATTTATACAAACATTATTGAAAATTTGAAGAATGAAAACATACCCTCCAAGATCTTGTCAAGTTCCGTAGATCCAGATGTTATTTGAATTATTTCAAGCCTTTGGGTATGGAGTTGAGCAGCACTAGTAAAACCCAAAGGAACCAACTTGGAGGCTGTTCCCAAAATTATAAAAACCAATTTTATTTTAATATAGTATCTTAGATTGCTAAAACTTAAAAATGAGGGGGGTGAAGAAGGACATGCCTGCTTCAATGATCTTGTCAACTTTAGCATCACTAATTCCTTTTATTTGCAGGAGTTCTTTTCTAGGGGAGTAAGCAACAGATTCAACAGTGTGAAGGCCTGCATCTTTGAGCTTCTTTATATCCATGGCGGAAATACCAGACGCCTAAGGATTAAAGGTTATGAAAATAAAAAAAACGACGATAAAGCCACGACTGTGAAAGCAAACAAAGAAAATAGTGGAAACCCAAGAAACAAGGATTTTTCTTTGGGATATCATATGCAATCAAGAACTTGAAAAAACCCAAACTCATCTGGGAGTACACAAGAAAAAGGCCATTCCAATCCAGGGTTTGACAAAACAGTAATACCAAACCCATGATTGAACAACTTGATAAAAAGGATCAAAGTCAGTATAAAAAAATCAAGACCCAGTTGAAATTAACAAACTTAATTTAAATTACACGCCAAGAAATGGAATATCCTCTTTAAAAACGAAGGAATTTTTTTTAAACCCAATCAAGAAAAGCCCTAGGAGCTAAAAATAAACGAAACCCATTCAACTATAACCCAAATTTCGAAAAAAGTAATAAATTGGAGATCTTTTAGTAGTTAAAGGTTCATTTTTCTGAAACTTTGAAGTTTTGGGTTTACCTGAAGTTCATCAACAGGGAGAGGGCCATTTTGGATCTCTTCCTCTTGTTCTTGAGCCACTTTTTGATTTCTTTGTTGCTCCATAACCCCCAGTATTTGTTTCTTTGATTCTCCAGTTGGCAAGGAAGCTCGAACAAAGAAGAACTGAGCAAGATGAGGTTTGGAAGAGAAGTGATTATAGAAAAGGTCGGAGGGAAAATGGCATATTTTAAAAACGTTTTTATAAGCGCCAATATGAATATGATACGGCTTTGGGATAAATAGCTTACAGAAGAAGATTAACCTTCTTTGCAAATCCACGTAACTGCTATTTCATATCACTAGGCCCAAATTTGAATCGCAAGATGAAATTAATAATTCTATTGTTCTATCTGGTATCACGGGCAACAACACTATTAGTTCGTATATAATGAAAATATAATAAAATACGTGTGATAATAAAAATTAAATCTAATGGATGTAACCAGAATATAAATAATAATGACAATTGAATCAAATGAAAATAATAATATTATTATTTGATGTTATTTTTCATCAATATTAAAAAAGTGTTTACTTATTGTTACTATAATCTTACAAACGGAGAACAATTATTAGTATTTCAAATCCTTTAATATTTAAATCAATTTTGGTAACGGTGATAATAGATGAGATCGAAATCTCATCATGTAATTTAGAGAGAGATGAAATATAGACAGAGATATTATAGATTTTTTTTGTCAAATAATTTAATTGTGTGTAAATATAAGTAGTTATGAATTTATTATGTGAAGTATACAAAATCAATATATATAGGAAAATATATATACTTGATGTGATCATTTACTAATACAGGATGGACTTTAATATAAAATCTGAGTATAACATCTGAATAAATTTTTTATGATTATTTATTATAGATAATTATGAGATATTTATCTTTATAGAACTTTATCTAATAATTATACTCATTTGATTATTCAACATTAGTTGAGCCATATTGTTGAATAGATCCATTTATATCATGGTATGTGACATGAATTTATTTTATACTTAATATTATTATTATATTTATTTGAATAGTATAATTAATTTGATGATAAATATTGAAATAAAAATTATAAAATTATAAATGAAACAAAATAGAAATTATTTTATTTTATTTTTAAATAATATAAAATAATAAATAATTATACAAATAAATAAATAAAATAAAATATTTCAGGAGGAGAAATGAAGAAACTTTGTTTCATTAAAAGTAATCATTATGTTTGTTTCTTTACTTTACATTAATGAACTTAAGGTTATTGATTACATTAATTTGAGTAGTGAAAATTGTTATTTTATACATATTTTTAAATATAAACTTCTATATATATATATATATATTATAATAAGTTAAAATTATTTATTTTATATTTATTGAAAAATATTAATTTTCTGTATTTTGAGATTTTTATGGATTTTTTATGATTTTATTTTATAGATGGATTAACTTAGAATACTAGTCTTAATTACATTTTCATTTTATTTTTATCTTTTATAAATAAAAAAACAACACCATCCAAAATAGGAGAGAAGATGAAAATACATATTTAGAGAGATTTAGATATAGAATTTAAAGAATTAAATTGGAGACAAGAACTAAAAACAAGATTCAAGAGGCAATTAAAAGAATTGAAGATCATATTTAAAAACATTAATCTTAAGATTTGTTCTCATTTCTTTTATTGTTTTCATAAATAATATTTTTAATTTATTGTTTTTCATGAGAAGCTAACTTTGATTGTGGGTGATCTCAAAGCCCTAAATATGGATTGCAATATTTAATATGATATGTATTTTTCTATTCAATTATTCTTATTGATTATTTATTAATTTTCATTTTTAATTTTTGAATGAATTTTCTTGATTATTTAAATATACAATTAAATAATTAAATCAATTTGATCGATTGACACGTAATCACTTGATCAATTTAAATAATTAGTGTTAAATTATTTGTATTGAAAATTAATACTCAAGATAATCAAACGAGTTTGTATGTTTAACCTTAATTTAATTTGCTTATTAAAATTGAATGTTTTAATATATTAAATTTAGAACACTTATTCTAAGTGGTCTATTAAAAAGAGTGGGGATGTGGAGATTCAACAAATAAGTTAGAAGATGTTGAGATTTTTGTGCTTGTAAATTTTTCTATACTTTTATATTCGAAAACTAGGAGATTAATATGTGATTTTGTTGATTTGCAATATATGCAATCGTTCTTTTGTTATTTTCTTTGTTGTAATTTTTATATTTTTTTGATACATTTAATTTTGAGTTTATAAAACCAAAATCTTCCTTTTACTAATTTTAATTATCTTTTTAACAAGTTAGTAATTAGAAGTAGATATTGTTACCAATCCTCGTAGGTATGACAACCCTCTTTCTTAAAATTACTTATTAATTATACATGATTATATATACTTACATGTTTTCAATACTGTCAAGTTTTTGACACCAATAATTGATAGTTTTTTTATTTTTTTCTTCAATTTTTTTTTTCTATTATTAGTTTTATTTTAAATTTAGTTTATTTATGTATTTATTTTATTTTATTTATCTATACATTTATATGACTACTAATTTTTTTCTTAAAATGTTCAATATCAACGGAACATGAATATATATGTGGATAAAGTATATCCTATATACAATGGATTTCTTGCATCACATATGGAGCATCAACAAGGCAATTCAGACTATGCTAATTTTATGGGTAGATTTGAAAGCTAAAGGCTCAGATATGATCCATATTCTAATATGTACAGTGCATGATAGTGTGATCATCAATACCTAAGCTATTAATATAGAAATCCAATAAAGAATTTCAACATCGTGCTAATTTTCAATATTCAATGTCATAATCAAATCTAACCATTCAAGGTAACTCTCTTGAAGATTTAGTGAATAAAATTGCTACTAACACTTTGAAATTTTAGCAGAAGAACCAAGCTTTTATCAAAGAACATAAAATTTCAAGGAAAAATATTGAGATACAAGAAACCAATGATGCTATTAAAAACCTTGAGACTTAAATTGGTTAACTGGTCACAATAGTGGAAAGACTAGAAGCATAAGCAGTTGTTGAGCTTCCCTTCCAAACATATGCTAAATCTAAAGAAATCACCAATGTCATTATTACGAAGAGTAGTAAGCAATTAGAGGAGTTTCAAAGAATATCTACGAATGATATATCGAAATAAAAGACTAGTGAGGAGGAAAATACCATTGCCTCTAAAGAATCCAACATCGAACATTCCTTTTTTACTAACAATCCTATTTTATATTTCTTCAATAGGTTTGATAATTCAACAAATTAGAATCATGAAAAGGAAAATTTTGAGACATTTCCCAAGTTGCAAAGTCATATACCTTTTATGAAAGATATTAAGGAGGAACCTTGGTATGAAAAACACCTTAAGGAACTTTTTTTTACCAAGGATAAGCTTAAGGATAACAAAGTGATAGGTGTGGATGATAAAGTGTTAGTATTTTTCAAAGAAGACTATCGTAAGGTGCAAGGATGTAATGAACTGCTAGCTTAAAATTTTGACATCATATACTTCAAGATATTTGATAATGGTGGACAATAAAATTCGTAGCGTCAGACTAAGGACGTTAAACTAAACGCTTTGTGAGATGTAACCCATCAGATTTGTTTTCTATTCTTTTTTTATTTAGTTTTACATTACATATATGTATATGTTTACATTGAGAATAATGTAAGAATTAAGTGTAGGAGAGTGTTAACACATCACTATCTTTATTTTTTATGCTTTATTAGTTTAGGTTGTTTTAAGATTAGTATGCTTTATTTATTTATTGCATTTTTTTAGGATAGTTAGACAAGCTTAGTATCAATCACATCTTTTTTTTAGGCATCTATGATTAAATTAGCTAAATAATGTTGGGTCAAAAAGGATGATGAATATTGATAGAGTCTAAACCCTATTTCTAAGTGAATGTAATTTTATGATAATTTTGCTCAAAATTTACATGTATAATAGCTAAATTTGTGATAGAATAATCTATATGCATGAACTTGTGAAAAATGTTACCAATCCCTTGAAACTTGGCTATACTTTTATGAAGAAGAATAGGTTGCTAGAATTTTTCTTTAAGTTTATCAAGGCAAATACTAAATGTATATCTTGAAAAATGATTAGGGTAATAGGATTAACTTCTTTGACCAAATTGTCCTACTCTTAATATTGTTGTTTTTTCAAGAATAATTCTTTTAGATAACTAATTTGAGCCTAGATGAGTCAGTTATTTGTATTCACTCTTTACCCTTTGAACTAAATACATTGGTCATATCTTATAGTTCAAGAAAAATGGAGTTACACAAAAGAGAATATATTCTATGAAAATACTAGAAGATTTAAGAGTATCAATTATGATATAATTGATTAAATGTACAACATACAGAAAGTATACTATAATATGTTCTACTACTACTATTACTACTACTACTACTACTACTACTACTACTAATAATAATAATAATAAGAGGACAACCTGGAAATAATTATAAAAAAGGATTGCATGTTAAAAAATGACAAAAATAAAATAAAAGAAACTAATAATGATGTTTAGGTCCAAAAAGATAAAATTTGATCTTATTTTATTAACATAATTAATCTTATGATAATATTATTTATAGTTCTCTTTCTCTTACTCTATGGACACATAAACTTTTATTTCTCTTTTTCTCTTTCATTTAAATGAACCAAAAAATATAGCCACATATAATATCCAAATGAAAGACCTTTTGATTTTAAGGAACACTTTTGTTAAGTGATAATACAATTTTAAGGAAGAGCCTATAGTATCCAATTTAACTCTAAAAAGAATAATGATATTTTATAGGGAGGGACAATGTTTTAACTTGTTTATGTTCGATGATTTGACTATTATTAATTAATATTACATCACACACACACATTTTGAGCATGATTATTGTACAATAGTTGTAGCAAAGAGATGACTATACCTAACATTTATTAGCATTTTAAACTGTAATATTGTTAAGCTCTTGAGATAAAATGTTAGAAAACTTATTCTCTTAATTATGAATGTTGATTTTGCTCAAGGATTAGAAAAGAGTATATGTGAGAGAATTTGATAAATACTATTTTATACACATTTTTAGATATCAATTACTTTATATTTATATATATATTTATTATTATAATGAGCTAATTCTATTTATTTTTATTTATTAAAAAATATTAATTTTCTAGATTTTTTTGTTGTATTTTTAAATATTTTTTATGATTTTCATTTGATAGTTAGATTAACTTAGAAAGGAAGTTCATATATTTTTCAGCTTATTCCTATCTCAACTTATTATATCTTTTTAACTATCATAGCTTATTTATTTTTTTAATATATGATGTACATTAATCTTATCTCTACCAGAATAATAGCAATCCTTTTTACATTCCTATTTGATTTTTATCTCTTATAAATAAAAAACAACACCATACAAAATGGGAAAGAGGATGAGAATACAAATTTATAGAAATTTAGATGCAAAATTTATAAAATTAAGCTGGAGATAAGAACTAAGAACAAGATTCAAGAGGTAATTAAAGAGATGAAGGTTAGATTCAAGAACATCAATCCTAAGATTTTTTTTCTCCTTTCTTTTATTATTTTCATGAATAATATTCTTAATTTATTATTTTTCATAAATAGCTAATTTTATAATTGATTGTGGGGAATTTTAAAGTCGTAGATATGTATTGCAATATTTAATAAGATATGTACTATTCTATTAAATTATTATTCTTGATTATGTATTAATTCTCAGTTTTAATTTTTGTATGAATTTTCTTGATTATTTAAGTGTATAATTAAATAATCAAATTAATTCATTATTAACAAGTTTAATTGATTGAGTATGTAATCGCTTAATCAATTAAAATAATTAGTGATAAATTACTTGCATTGAGAATTAATACTCAAGATAATTAAACGAGCTTATGTGTTTAACCTTGATCCAATTTGCTTTTTAATATCAAATGCTTTTAGTAGATTAAATTTAGATCACTTATTCTAGGTTGTCTATTAAAAGAGTAGGAATTAATAAATTGTTTAATTCAACAAATAGGTAAGAAAATGTACAAGTTTTTGCGCTTTTGAATTTCTCTAAATTGGTATAATCAAGGAATATGAGATTAGGATATGATTTTATTGATTTACAATACATGTTAGTGGTGGAGAAGGATCATATAATCATTCTTTTATTATTTTCTTTATCATAATCTTTATTTGTTTTTGATAGATTTAATTTTCAGTTTATAAAACTAAAATCTCCCTTTTAGTAATTTTAATTAACTTGCTATTGAGTTAGTAATTAGGAGTATATATTGTTACCAATATTCATGTATATGATAATAACCCTGGTTCTTAAAAATACTTATTACTTGTATATGATCACGTATATTTGCATGTTTTCAATTTTTCAAGTGGTGTTGGTTTTAGATGATAGCCAAGTTTATGTGTCAGAAGTGCTCAAAAACACTTAATATGTCGCGATCTTATGCATGTTAAATGATTAAATAGATTTATATTTGTTTAGTTTTATTAGAATTTTAAATAAATCTATCTTTTCAAAATCGTGGATATATTTTTTAAAGGTACTTTTGTATTTAAATGATTCAACTTAAGAAATATATTTGAAAGCACTCATTACAACTTTGAATATTAAAAAATAACATATCCAATACTTTACATATGTTTTAAAACTTGTAAAAAGAGAATTCAAGAAATAAAAGGTTCCAAGTGATACATAACATATCATACTATGGCGTGAAATTTTTATATGCCACAGTGCAAGGCAATAAGAGTGACATCAATGCGTTCCAAATTTGATGTGGGTTACGGTATAAAAAAGTTTTATGCCACAGTGCAAATGTAATGGATCAAGCCAAAATTGTGTACAACCTGTGTATTCCATGGCATGAAACAATTGTATACCGTGATGTGAAAATTGTATGCCACAATGATAGTTTAAAAATACATATTTCTTCCTTTCCTTCACCTATAAATAAGACTATATTTTCATTGTAATCTATATCCTTTCATATCCCCCAATATATCCCTTTTCATTCCTTTAAGCTTTTCTCTAGTTTCTCTCTAAGCTTTTTAGTTTTTTTTCTTAGTTTAAAGTTATTCTCTCATTTGAGAGTTGAATTTTTTTAGTTTATATAGTAGTTTTAGTTTCAATTGAGGTAATTCTAGTAAGAGGTTTTCCAGAACATAAACAATTATGATATTATGTTAAGGTATATTTAAAATGTATATTTTTAGATTATCTTTGTGTTTTATTTTACATGCTATATCCTTTCGATAATAATTCTTATAAAAATCTTTGAAATAAAGCATGCCTCAAAATAGATTTAGACTAAAATTATCTAATATTCATAAGTATTACTCTAAATCAGAGTCAAATAATTTAAATCCTAAATCTAACTTTTTTATTTATTATGAAAAATACTTTATCAATATATTTTTATTTTACAAACTTTGTTTTAATCTTGATGAAGAAATATAATATATTTTATTTTATAAAATTGTTTAGTCTACTTTAATATTTTACAAGCATAAAAATATTACTAATATCTCATTATTTATAGTCAAACATGCATGTTTTAATAAATAATCAATAAATTAAACATATAGCATTTAAAACAATACATAAAGATAATCTAAAAAATACATTTTAATTATACCTCAATAGAATCTCAAAATTTTGTCTGTTTTGAAAAACTTCTAAATAGAATTGCTAAGAGAATTTATTGAATTGAAACTAAAAATATTACATAGACTAGAATTTATTTAACTCTAAAATGAGAGAAGAACTTTAAATTAAAAAAAGAAAAGCTAAAAGGCTTAGAGAGAAACTAGAGAAAAGATAAAAGGAATAATAAGTGATATACTGTGGGATATGAAAGAACATAGATTACAATGAAAATAAGGTCCTATTTATAGATGGAGGAAAAGAAAGAAATATGGTTTTTATACTTATGTTGCCACATACTATTGTTTCACGTCACAGTATACATAGGCTTTACACGATTTTGGCTCAATCCATTACATTTGCACCACGACATACAACTTTTTAATGTTGTTTCTTGCATCATATTTTTGATGCATTGATGTCACTCCTATTACCTTGTGCCATGGTGTATAAAACTTTCACATTGTGGCATGCTATATTCTACATCAATTGGAACCTTTATTTCTTGTATTTCCTTTTTTCAAGTAATAAAATATATGTAATGCTTTACATATGTTATGTTTTTAATTTTTTAAGTTGTAGTGGGTACTTTCAGATATATTTCTTGAAGTTGAATAATTTAAATAAAAGAAATACTTAAAAATAATAAAATATACTCGTGATTCTAAAAAGATAGATTTGTTTAAAATGGTATTAAAACTAAGAAAATACTAATATATTTAATCATTTAACATACATAAAATCACGATATATTAAGTACTTTTGAGCATTTATCAACAACAAACGAGAGTAGTAAAAATCAATTTTGATTGAGATCCTTATTGATAGACATAATAGTGATTTTATTTCTATCGAGTAGTTCCATAAGTAACCCGAGGATGTTACCACATAGGGAAGGGGTTCTATGTGAGTTTACCTTGTTATATATGGTGTTATGTATGCTATAATGTTTGGCTAATATAATCAAATTTTAAATTGTGAATGTCTTTACATATTGAAGTTTAAACTCTGATTATGAAGCTTTTATTGTTTATTACTTACTTTCTAAATTTCATATAATTGATTTCCTACCTATTTGTGTCTATTTAGGATTAATGCATTCATTGTATTATGTCAAGTGTTTTTCTGTTTATTGTTTGAGTGTTTGGGATAAGTTTTTAAGAAGTAATATCTCCTTAACCTAATCGTGTATCAAGTCTTGAACTCTTTCAATGTAGTTATGCACGATTATATTATGTGTTAGTATAATTTGAGTTTCTACCATGTATGTACTAACCTACTAGATGTAGACTCTGATTAGAAATAAAATTTGTTATATGTCGTCAAATGCCTTCTTTCCTTTCTGTGTTGCATGCTTATAGCTTTCTATTCATTACTTTGGCTGTATTAGATTAATATGAATGCTTCTTGATTAATTTATATTACCTTTGCCTTTGGTTACATTTGAGTTTGGTGTGAGTCTTTGAGGATTCACTATCTCCTTACTATAGTTTTGTACTAGATGTTGGACTCTTTCTCTTGTTAAGTTGTATTTTGTTTGATTGCATGATGTGAGATTACAATAATCATTTATCGAATATGTTCCTATATATGAGGTCTTGAAGTGATTGGAAATCTTTTATAGCTTTTTAGTATGTATGACTGTTTCACATGTTGTGTGATGTTTATGCATGTTGTTAGCCTTGATAGGAGCATATGAGTCATACCATCACTAGTGTGTTTATCGCAGCTTGTTCTTTCTTATTACTGGTAGTTTTTCTACTTCTATTGTTTTATTGCTTAATTCATGCTTGTGAGGTCGATTTTTTCGAACTAATATAGAGCTCATAAAAAGATTTCATGGGTTGGCATCTTTAACCCTCATCTAAGTCTTGGTTACTTATTTGTGTCGAAAGAATAATTGACCTTTGTGTAATTGTTCCTACGTATAAAATTCTCAATTGGTATTAGAGCAGGTCACCCATGTTTAGGTTTAATCGCCTGGGTGCTTGATCCTAAAGCTTTATCTATATGTACACATACCTTGTTTGTGTATACACTTTGTCTCTAGTGAAATGGGCTATTGTTCTTCCGTGAGGATTGTTTATATCCATGAACCTTTATTGTTTGCATGTTCACTATATTTTTGTTTATGCATATTTTTTTTTCTCTCTACTTTTTTGTCTTGTATAGTATGTTAATTGTCGCATTCCCTTTTCTTAGTTGTTTTAATATGCTCTTTATGTGTGTTTACCTTGCTTTTTTACTTATTCTTATGTAGATTTTTGCATGAGCGTCACATCACATGTTCTTAATATGTAATGTCAAAATATTAGGATTTTTCTTCTTATAGTCTTATCATTCATACATCATGCTATATAGAATGCATCTTCTCTGTTTTACTGGGTTCTTCTTTCTTGTATATTGTATGTTAAGTGTTGGTTCTTTGTTTGTCTTTTATTATTTAAAGTTCATCTTTTTTCTTCTCTTCCTTTTCTTGTGCTTTAGATGTCTTTTTGGAGAAAACTGAGGTGTTGTTACAAGCTTGTGTTCATGAGTGTTTCTTTGTACTATGCTTGTTTGGATTTGCCTTGTGCATCTGTATGTCATATAGATCTTTTACCTCTCTTTAAGATTCTTGACTTACATGAATTATTGGATTAGAGTAGTGTGTTTAGTTGGCATTCCAAGTGTTTGTAGGGATGGCCATGGGTATAGGCGGGGACGGTTTTTGATATAACTGTCCCCGAACCGAATTATAATAATTGTACCCAAAAATGCCTGAAAACAGTTATGGTTTGGGGATGCTTTTTTATCCGCAGATAACGGTTCGTGATGGTTACTTAAAAAAACAAAAAAAAACGTCTCACTTAATTTTTTAAAAAAATTCTATTAAACATGATACAAATTAAAAATGAACAATTTTAATTCTAACTTAATAGAATAAATCCAAAATTAAATTTGTCCATACAAATAAATGAGCAAATACAGATAAAATATTACAAACTCATACAAATATTGAAATTTAACTACATAAATTTTTAAAAAATTAAGTATAATAAAGAAAAAATTCTCTCTTCTAATTATTCTTCAACGTTAAGAGTGTCCTGCAAAAATCAAACATATAAAATCAATTTTATAAACCAAAATAACAAATTGATTAATCAATAATATAAATTTTTTACCTCAATGTTGTCATCTTCTGCAATACTGCATTTTCTTATTTGTATTACATTCCATGTATATCTATTTGATACCTGATATTATTAACCACCCATTGGTTGATGTTTTTTCAATTTTGCTTTTGGTAGTATTTGTTTGCTTTAGTTATTTTATGAGTGACCAATACTGCTTATTTGAAAACTTTGATATTTTGGTAAGTTTTCGATGTTTATGAAAGAATAAACACCCACTTTAACTTAATTAGACAATCATACCCACCCATGTCGTGTAACACCCATGCCCATGACTCGATACTTCACGAAAAATTAAGAGTGTAAGTAACATAGTCCTTAGATCCTGAACATGTTGTTATGTAGAGATATGTTTTGATATCATGAATTATTTTTATCTAAATATTTATTCTACCTATCATGTTGAAAGACAAGTATTTGTTTAATGGTACAGTGGAAAGAGAAAAATAAAATGGGAAGTGATAGTGAATCAGAGAAAACACAATAGAAAGAGCCACCCTCATTATAAAGGATAACAAAAATTATCCAAATACCCATACAGAAAGTGACAAAACAGAGTCAGAGAGCTGAGAGTTATAACCATGGAAAACTAATAACATCAAGAAGAAGAAGAAGGTAAGAAGCTGAGGAGGACTAACAAGGGAGAGAGTTGAGAGCGGCTGAGGGTAGAAGGAAGATGGTTAAAAGCTGAGATCGGCAGAGAGACCAGAGATTGAGAGAGGTGAAGGCGAAGGCAAAGGTGAAGGTGAGCGACGAGCGACGAAGGCGAAGGCGAGACCGAGAGTTGCAAATTTTGATTTTGATTATGTTAAATTAGGGATACTGAAAACCCTAACGCGTGATATATATTTTAATTTATTAAATATATAAATAAATAAATTAAATATAATTAATTTTGGGTACGGGCGGGTACAATTTTTAGTATAATCGTAACCAAACCGTACCCGTTGATTTACGTTCAATTTTTTCCCAAAACCGTACCTGTCCTCGAAATTTACTGGGTAAAAACTGAACCTGCAATTTTTTTTGCCCATCCCTAGGTGTTTGGGGTGTTGACCTTGTCTAAGCATGTCTCTTGTTTCTAGTTATAACAACTAATTCTATCATTAGGTTCATATGTTTCATATCAAATATACATACATTTGGTTCCATGTATTTATCATTTTCTACCCAAATTTTGATAAAAAAACATTCTAAAAAATGAAAAATATCCTTAAAAAATGAAAATGCATACTAAACATTAAAGTAAAGAAATAAGTTTCCTCCCTTATATTTAAATTGCACATTGTCCCCAATGTGCACATATGAATATGAAAAAAATGAAAGTAAAGAAAACTTCCTTAGCCTTAGCACACCTTATATGTTATTAAAACTTCTTAATCTTTTGTTATGCCATTGTCTTATACATTTATTCACCTACAAAACAGAAACCATATAAGTAAAATAACATTGGGTTGCCTCCAAATAAGCGTTGTGTTTAACATCCTTGGCTAAACATTCATATCAACTCCTAAGGTGCATCACCAAGGTCATCACAACCTTTTCATTTGGTAGTGGATCTTCATGATAGTGCTTTACTCTTTGCCCATTAACCATGAACTGCTTTATTCAATGGCTCCATGGTTTGTTACCTTAGTGATGGCCAATGGACCTCATTATATACTCTTGAGTTTATCCATAAATAGTTTGAGTCTTAAGTTGTACATTAATACTTTCTGTCCTGGTTCAAAATACAGTGGACAATTTTCTTATCATGTAACCTCTTTGTCTTCTCTTTGTAAAACTTGACGTTCTCATAAGCATTCCACAATAGTTCATTTAGCTCATTTATTTGTAGCATTATTTTCTCACTAGCTGCATCTATTGACATGTTCAAATATTTTAGTTCCCATTATGCTTTATGTTCTAATTCCATCGATAAGTGACATGCCTTTCCATAGACTAGCCTATATTGGGTGGTACTAATTGATGTTTTAAATGCAAGTTTGTACTATCATAAAGCATTGTCTAATTTAGAGGCCAATCCTTTATAGAATTATTCATCAATTTCTCTAAAAACAATCACATCTATATTGGACACCTCCATTTGTCCACTTGTTTGGGGATGATAGAGGGTAGATACCTTATCCTTAATTCTATACTCATACATTAAATAATTGAAACTCTATTGCAAAAGTGACTATCTCCATCATTGATAATAATTCTAACAGTTCCAAACCTAGTGAAAATGTTTTTCTTCAGAAATTTTATGACAAATTTGGCATCACATTTATTACTAGTAATGAGTTTTACCTACTTTGACACATAATCCACACCTACTAGTATGTATTGGTTACCAAAAGATAAGGGAAAAGGTCTCATAAAGTCAATGCCACAAACATTAAACAATTCTACTTCAAGTATATTCTTTAGAGGCATCTCATCTCTTTTGGAAGTATTGCCTATCATTTGGCATCTATCATATGTTTTTACATAAAGGTAGGCATATCTAAATAGTGTAAGTTAAAAATAACTAGATTGGAGTACCTTAACTTCTATTTTTGTGCTCCCAAAGTGGCCTCTATAGTTTGAGTTGTGGCAATGATGGATGATACTTCTAACTTCATTATAAGGGACACACCTTCTCAAAATTCCATCACCGCATTCTTTGTAGAGGTAAGAGTCATCCCAAAAATATTTTTTAACATCATGGAAGAATTTCTTCTTTTGTTTCCATATGAGATTAGGTGGAAGAATGTTGGCAACTGAGAAGTTTGCAATGTCTTCATTTCATAGGATGTTATTTTGAGTCATTGAGAGATGTTGCTCATTTGTGAAAGATTCCTCAATTTCTATGTTGTCATATATATTAACTTTTCTATCCATTCTAGATAGATGGTTTGCCACCTGGTTCTCTATCCCTCTTTTATCACAAATTTCTAAGTCAAACTCTTATAGAAGAAGAACATATCTTATCAACCTTGGTTTTGTATCCTTCTTTTTCATAAGGTAATTTGTTATAGAGTGGTCTATATAGATAGTCACCTTGGTCCTAAATAAATATGATATAATTTCTCAAAGGCATACGCAATGGCTAAGAGTTTCTTCACAGTAGTAGTGTAATTTATTTGAGTATCATTGAGCATTTTGATTGCATAATATATGGTATAGAACATCTTTTACTTTGTTACGCCAAAACATCCCCAATAACAAAGTCACTTGCATCACATATTAACTCAAAAGGCTTGCTCCAATCAGGTGCTATTATAACTGGTGATGACACTAATTTCTCTTTAAGCACTCAGAATGCCTCCAAACATTTATCATCAAATTTGAAAGGCATATCTTTTTCCAATAGATTGCACAAGGGTTTGGAGACTTTGGAATTTTTTTTTATGAATTGTTGGTAAAAACCCACATGTTCAAGAAAACTCCTAACTTGTCTTACACTGGTGCATAGTAATAGCTTTTTAATTACTTCTATCTTACTTCTATTCATCTCAATACCTTTATATGATACCTTATAACCTAAGATAATACCCTTATGCACCATGAATTGAAATTTCTCCTAATTTAAAACCAAATTGGTTTCTTCCATCTTTATAACTCTAGGGAGAGATAGTGTAAATATTTATCAAATATGTTCCTAAAGATCAAGAAATTATTCATGAATATCTCTAAATGCTTTTGCATTGTGTTTGAGAAAATAGGCATCATACATCATTAAAATCTTATAAGTACATTACATAACCCAAATGACATTCTCCTAAAAGAAAAAGTTCCATATGGACATGTGAAGGTGGTCTTTTCTTAGTCTTTAGGTGCCAAGGTGATTTGGTTATAGCGAGAATATCCATCTAGTAGGAAAAATAAGGAATATCTGACTAATCTGTCAAGCATTTGATCCATAAATGAGAGAGGAAAATGGTCATTTCTTGTAGATTTATGCACCTTCAGAAAATCCATTCATACTCTCTATCATGTGATATTTCTCGTGGATATTAATTCATCTGACTCATTTTCTACAACAAAAATTCTTTCTTTTTTGGTACACATTGAACTGAACTTACCCGTTCCCTGTCAGATATAGGGTAAATGATGCCTATGTCCAACCATTTAATAATTTATTTCTTCACCACCTCTTTCATAGTAGGGTTTAAATGGCATTATGCATCCCTAGTAGGCTTAGCTCCATCCTCTAATAAAATTTTATGCATGCATATAGATGGGATTATTCCTTTGATGTCAGAAATAGACCAAACCATAGCTCTTTTAAATTCATTAAGTACCTTTAATAGTGACTCTTCTTGCTCCACACTTAGAATAGTAAAGATTATGATTGGAAGTGTCTCGTTCTTACCCAAATATGCATAATAGAGATGGTTAGGTAATGGTTTGAGCTCTAACTTGGGTGGTTCCTCTATGGATGGTTTGAGCCTAGATTATGTCTTAAGACACTCCATAACCACGTTAGATAAACACATGAGAGGCATAGCCTCCAAATATTTCACATAGTCAATAGTATCAACTTGCATCATAGATTTCATAGTTTCATCATTAAAATAAGTTGAATTGTTTTCTAATGAATTTATTTCATTATTCATAGCATTATATGTCAAAGTCTCAAGTGTGGGTTTTCAATAGATTCAGTTATATTATCATCATAAATGTGTGTGCCTAAGTGATTGTCATGGTGTTCAACAACATATGTGTTCACAGAATTAACAAGCACATATTCTAAAGCATTACTAGACAATCTTATGAAGTATATCATTGATTAGTTCATCCATAGCATTTATTTAGTATCAAGAAATTTAATTAATTTAAAAATATTAAATGTTACCCATTCATCCTACACTCTAATTGTAAGCTCACATTTTTATACATGACTAAGTGTTCTTTCAATTTTTAATAAAGGATGACTAAGTATGATAGGAATGTCATAGTTCTCTTCCATGTCTAGTACAATGAAATCTACTGGAAGGATGAACTTGTCCACTTTTACTAGAAAATCTTCTACCACACCTTGGGGTCACTTGATTGACCTATATACCATTTACAATGTTATTGAAGTGGGTTTAACTTCACCAACCCCCAGTCTCTTTAAAAATGATAGTGGCATAAGGTTAATACTTGCACTCAAGTCACACAATGCCTTGCCAAAATGTATATTTCTAATTATGCATGGGATGTCAAAGCTTTCTAGATCGTTAAGATTTTGTGCTAGTTTTCTCTCAAGGATGGCACTACAACCTTTAGCTATGATTATTGTCTCATTATCTCAAAGTTTCTTTTTATTATATAGGATGTCCTTCATGAATTTGGCATATGAAGGCATCTACTTAAATGCATCTATAAATGGCATGTTTATACGTAGCTTCTTGAATACATCTAGGAATTTTGAAAATTGATTGTCTAATTTTTGCTTCTAGGGTCTTTGAAAGAAGGGATAATAGGTTTGTAGAGGTTGCTCTCCTTTTGGATGAATCATTTCCTTTTCAGTACTCTCTTTGTCCACTTTTTCCTTCCACCCTTCTTAGTTTCCTCATTCTCTTCTAAAGTAAACCACTCCTCAGGGCCATTGCTCTACAATGCTCATTACCTTATCTTTTTGGATTAAATTTTGTGTTGCTTGGAAGGTTATCTTGAGGCCTTTGACTTATAGTTTGGGCCAGTTACCCATTTATATCTTTAAATATTGGATAAAAGCCCATGAGTGGATTCTATGTGATCCATTTTTTTATTCACTGAATGGATGAAGTCTTTTATCATTCCTATTAAAGTACTTGTGTTGTCCTCACTGGTTGGCTTCTTCTACTATGCTTGTGGTTGTGGTTGTTTAAAACCTGATAATGGGAAAGTTTAATGGTTGAGTTAATTACCACCTTGATTTTTGTTATTATTCCATGAGAAATTTAGATGGTTTCTCCATCTTAGGTTATACGTGTTTGAACCTAAGAATTTAATTATCTGAATATTAACTTTCAAGTTTTAAAACTATTATTGAAAATATGTTGTCAATACATTTTTGAATAATAGTTCTTATAAAAAAATTTTGAAATAGAGTTTCACTCTAACTACCTAGCGATTGTATCAACAAATAAAAGAACACTACTCTAAATTAGACAGGATAATTAAACCTTAAAATCTAATTTTCAGATTTAAGTTTGTAATGAAAAATAATATATTTCTCTCTAACATCCTTAGTATAAAATCTTGAATAAAAACAAAATCAATTTATCTTATAGAAATGTTTTACCTATTGAATATTTCGCAAACATAACAATGTTATTATTATATCATATTTATAAACAACTAGACATGTTAAATTTAATCACAGAAAAATTAAATATAACTTATAAGAATAAAACATAAAAAGATAACTCTATAGAATCCATTAAAATTACACCTTAAAAGAATCCTTACAACAATTTAATGCTAATTTTGTTGCTAGAAAATCTCCAAACGGATTTATATTTTCGCTAATTGAATAAAAAACTAAAAATCCATAAAAACATAGCTAGTTCTTCTAAAAAAGAGGAGATCTTAAAAAAAGGAAAATTCTAGAGAGAGAAAGAGTTCAGAAAATTGTGTGTTTTACAATGGGTGAAGATGGTCCTTTTATAAGTGAGAAAAATGCCAAAAAAGGGAGAAAATATCTCAAAATTTGAATTTGGATGTGTTTGGATAGGTTAGCATGAGTATGGGGTGTGAAAATTTCAGCAGATAGGTGTTTGGCATTGTAGATGAGCGTTGGGAGCATGTGGTACACGACATATGTGTGTACTGGCGTATGCGAAACACGGGGTGTGCATGTGTTGTCATGCTCAGAAATTGGCACGTCATGTTTCAGGCTTGTGTTGGTTGCGTGCGCTAGCTGGGCATGTGTTGGGCATGTGATGACCACGTGTGGGCATGTGTTGGGTGCACGCACGCTGGTGTATGTGAGATTCAATACAGATGGGCAACTACGTGCAGGATTTTGACCGTTTTGACCCATTTTTTCCAATTTGTTTTCCATCTTTTAGACTTTTCCTCATTTATTTTCTCAATATATTTGTGATGTATTGCTTCCAATATTTTTCTTCGTGTCTTAAAGTTATTTTTGAATGAAAATACCTGAAAACAATAAAAATACCTGTGATTCTGAAAAAGAAAAAATTATATAAAAATATGATAAAATAATACAAATATGAATCTATTTAATCAATTAAAGTACATTAAATCATGATAATTTTAGTGCTTTTTAAGCACTCATCATATTCCTAACATTGAAATTGGGTGAAATAAAACAATTTAGATTAAAACATGAAAGTGATTTTTGACTAATTATTGTAATAAATCATGAATGTTTAAGAAATTAGACTAATCTATGCTTAAAGGATTTAATTATAAAACTTAAATGAAATTTTAAGCAAGATAATTTTTGTGTTTTATTTTACTTGTTCTACTTTTTTTTTGTTTTATTTAGTTTAATGTTTGTGGGTATCATTACTAAAAACCTTTACGTGACTTAAACTCGTCCACTAGGAAAACTTAGGGATTTAAAATCTTGTTGTATACACTAAATGATATTGTGTCAATCCATGGAAGTGATTTAGGATATTTTAATTTTAATTTTTACAATTTCTCTTGCTAAGGAACTAGTAAAAAACTAGATTGGGGTTGTGATAAGTACTTAAACATCACTAAAATCATTATGATTTAATGTATTTTAATTGATTTAATTGATTTATATTTTTACGATTTTATCATATTTTATATAACTTTGTATTTTTGAAATCACAGATATTTATATTGTTTTTTAGGTATTTATGCTTCAAAAATAATTTAAAGACTCAAAGAAAAATACCGGAAGTAATACATCACAATATTTAAAGTGTCGTATTCATTTATTGTACAAATAAGTGAGAAAAAATAAGGAAGAGTAAAAAAATGGAAAAATGGAAAAATGGGCAAAATTGCCCACACAACGCATGCCCAAGTCGAGTCCCGTGCGTGCCAGCGCCCGTTTGTAGAAAATCCCACGTGCATCAATGCCTATGTCGAGTCTCACCACAAATCTCCCCCAACTTCACGTGCCATCCTGTCTTAATATGTCCAAGAATAATTTTATGATATTTCTCCCATTTTTCGCTTTTTTCTCAACTATAAAAGGACCATCTCTCCCTTTGTAAAAATCATCCCTAAAATCTATGCTCTTCTCTCACTAGCTTTCTTTTTCTAGAAAGCCTTCTTAGTTTTAAAGTTCTTTTTTTAGAAGAACTAGTTATATTTTTATAAATTTCTAGTTTTTGATTCAATAAATGGAAATGCAAATCCAGTTTGATGTTTTCTAGAAATGAAACTAGTATCAAAGTTCTGTAAGGATTCTTTTGAGGTATAATTTTAAAATAAATTCTTTACAGTTTTTTTATGTTTTATTCTTATATGTTATATTTAATTTTTCTCTGATTAAATTTAACATGGTTGGCTGTTTGTAAATATGATATAATAATAACGTTATTATGCTTGCGAAATATGAAATAAGTAAAATATTTCTATAAAATAAATTGATTTTTTTTATTCAAGATTTTATATTAAGGATGTTAGAGAGAAATATATTATTTTTCATTACAAACTTAAATTTGAAAATTAGATTTTAAGGTTTAATTATCTGGTCTGATTTAGAGTAGTGTCATTTTATTTGTTGGTACAATCGCTCGGTAGTTAGAGTAAAACTATATTTTAAGATTGTTTTATAAGAGCTACTATTCAAAAATGTATTGACAACATATTTTCAATGATGGTTTTAAAAATTGAAAGTTAGTACTCGAATAATTAAATTCTTAGGTTTAATTTGGACACCTTGAAAAAAGGAATTAATTTAATTAACCAAATCTATTATTGACATCATCCATAGGTGTAAATTGATTTTTTTAATTAACAAAGAATATATAACCCCACAAAAGTGGTATTTATATAAAAATAGAAAATCAATAAATATCAATTTATATATTTAATAACCTAAATAATATGAGCAAGCATAATTAATTTAATTATTATATCCATAAATACTCCACTTTTATGAATGATTAAAATTTTCATAATTTTTTATTGAATAAATATCTATGTTTATTTTTTTTTATATTATTAGATTAGGAAACATAAAAAAAAAAATTAAAATATCGTGGCAGAATGCTTAGGATTTAATTTCATTTTTAAAAGTTTGAATAATAAATTAAAAACCACATATATTCCTTCCTTAGATCGACCTTGGGAGTATACTTGTTATTTTCTATCAAATGATTCATGTACTTGCGAGAGTTTTTCAAATATAACACCAAAGTATTTGCAAAATCGATATTGCTAACCCGATGCCGATTTTGTTTCATCAATGTCCGACATCACAGTTATAGTAGTTAAACCACTGTTATCATCTAACTAATCTTCATCATTCATAATCATTTACAATATTAATCCTTAAAAATAATCAGAATTATTATTATCGGTTTTAATAATGAATCTAAAACTTATTACATGTATTGTAATTTTCTTAATAACTTTTTTAATAGATAAATAGTCTTTTTTATTACTATGATAATTTAGTTATGGACTATGAAAAGATCCTGATGTATATCTACAAAGATATTCATTTTTATTAATTATTTTTATTTTTAAAATTGCTCCCTAATATTCATGTAAATAATCTATTTCGATTATTATTTTATCATCTGGACCTATGCTTTTACTTTATCCATATATAAAGTATTTTGTTTTGTCCACTTCCAAACATGATCTTTTTTTAATTTTGTTTATAAAGGTTTTTTCATTTATGAAAGTTTCTTGATGTATGCTTTAGTATATGTTAAACATTGTAAGAATCTTTGATATTGATTTTTTTATTTAATTCATTAGAAAATTCTTAAATGTTATTTAATAAATGTGGCTGTAGATTATATTTTTTTATCTTCCATTCTAACCCTAAGGTGGCGTTTGGTTCATGGAATGGAATCAAAATGGAAAGGAAACAATGTTGTTTGGTTTGACCACTGGAATCAAGCTCAGAATCAGGATTACAGTGTTTGGTTTACCACTCGAATGAAATGAAAAAAGCTATAAATGACCTTAATACCCATACATGGTGTAAAGTTCAAATAATGTCATTTAATTACTATTTTTTCGTCAGACAAAATACATTATTAAAATCATTATTTTTCTAAATAATTATTACTTAATTAAAAAGAAATATATTATTAAAATTATTATTTTTCTAAACAGGGTTTAGGGTTTTGAGGTTTGGGATGTGGGATTTAGGGTTTAGGGTTTAGGGATTTAGGATTTGGGGTTATATTTGTGGGTTAAGGTTTAGGGTTTTAGGATTTGGAATTTGGAATTTGGGGTTTAGGGTTTGGGGATTTATGTTTTAGGGTTTTGGGTTTTGGGATTTAGGTTTTAGGGTTTAGGGTTTAGGGATTTGGGGTTTAGGGTTTAGGGATTTTGGGGTTTACTGTTTTAAGGTTTAGGGTTTTAGGATTTGGATTTAGGGTTTAGGGTTTTGGGATTTATGTTTTAAGGTTTAGGATTTGTGATTTATGTTTTAGGGTTTAGGGTTTTAGGATTTAGGGTTTAGGGATTTGGGGTTTAGGGATTTTGGGGTTTACTGTTTTAAGGTTTAGGGTTTTGGAATTTTGGGTTTGGGAATTTGCGATTTGAGTTTAAGGTTATATTTTAAGTGAGGGTAAAATTGGAAAAAAAAAGTTTAGATGAGAATGAAATTATGATTACCAAGGGGGGAGAAAGAATTGTGATTCCTTCTCCATTAATCGATTCCATTCCGTCCAACCAAACACACAAAATGGAAGGAATCAATTCTGATTCCTTTCCATTCCCTCTAACCGTTTGGGGTAAATACTTAATTTTTTGTTAAGCAATTACTGTTTTGTTCTCAGAAAGTACAATAATTTATTTCCCTACATTATTATTAAATATTAATAATATCCAATTAATGTTTATTTTAATTCATTATTAGAAACTAAAATATCATCTATGTAAACACAACAAATATTTTTGTAATTTCTTAAAGAGGTAGTTTATATACCTTTGAAAGATACCCGAAGCTTGTTTTAATTCGAATGGAATAACAATCAATTGGAATTGTCCATGAGAGAAGCTAGCTAAATGCCGTTAGTTTTTGAGACTCCTCATTTAGTCTTATTGGTTGGAATAAAATATCTATCTAGGGTTTGGTGAATTAATTGGTATTATGATTTTTAATTCCAAAAATTCTTAATTTTTTTTAAATTCAATCTCTTCTTATGGAGTATAAATCATAGGTTTTACTCTAATAACTTTGTTAGAGACTCTTAGTTTTATGTTAACAATCATTTTAGATTTATTTATTTTTATATCTAAAAGATTTTCTAAACTTATTATTTTTAATAATTTTATGATATATGTTAAGAATTTGTCTTCTTGTATTTTATTAAGAAAAAAGTTTTGTTTCTCTTCTATATCTAATGAAATGTTTTCTAACTAAGGTTATTTCTTTGTGTCTATCTCACAACATTTTCACTTTTTATATTGTTGCATAAAAGTTGGATTTGATACAATCAAAGTGTTTTTTGACACTTAAATGGTTTCATCATATAATATTGTTAGACTTTTTTTTTGTCAAAATATTGTGTAAAAGATTGATATAAGCTTAGGAAATTATTTCTTATTAAAAAATCAACTCTTATTTCTTGTTGATATATGATATGAATATGGAATTTCTCTCCTATCATTATATTTGTATCTTTTAAGACTTTATTAAGATTTAATGTAGTGTTGTTAGCAATTCTCACAATTAAATTTTTGGTGCTTGTTTCCAGAGTTTATCTGAGAATACAAATTTATTAGCCACATACATACTAGCTCTTTTATCTACATATGCATGTAAATAGTAACTTGTTTAACCTTTAAATTTTAATCATACTTTAATATATGTAATGTTTGGATTTGTATTACTATATAAATCATTCATATTCTGAGTAAGTTATTTATTCATCACTTTCTTCTAATAGACAAATATTACAAGTATCATATATATCGTATTCCTCTATTGGTTCGAATTTCATCCTAAAGGTTGCTTCTAATGTTTTTACTTTCTATGAAAATTATTTTTTATATTGAAGCCTATTAAGACATTCATTAGAGTAATATCTTTCTTAATGAAGATCCAACATTTTCATTTCTTTTTCCTTAATGGGCAATAATTTTTGTTTTCTATTGTTTTCTATGGCTTATACATTTTTCTCCTAAAATATCTTTTTCTATAAGGTTCTTTATTATATCTTCTCTTATATTTTTGAAAGTCTTATTTTCTAAATTTATATCTCTTTAAATGTTTTGTATTTTTTATACTTTTTTTGTAAGATTTTATGTTACATCCATATTTTTTTGATATCTTAAAATCTCTTATATCACAATATATTTATCATTTTTTCTTATTTATTTATATTTATGTATTTCTTGACATTTAATGATTATCCAATATTTTAAGAGATCTTATTCTTCCTCCTAAGGTGTCTTGTATCATTTTTTTGTATCTTTTATTCCATCATTATGTTATAGTTTTATGGAATATTTCATGTAATTTTTGAAAAATATTTCCTAATAAGTTTCTTGCATAAATGATTGTAATTTATGATAATATATTTCATATTCATAAATAAAGGAATCTATCTAACACATGTCATATATTTTTCATATTTGTTAAATGCCATTTGGCTTCCTCAATTTCATTTTAACTGGATTCAACGATATGTTTACTTTTATCTTCTCCAATAAATTCCTTGATACTAAAGTATCTTAGTATTCTCTACATATGAGAGCATTCCTCTGTACTTATAAATGTTGTTATGTTAAATTTATAAACCAATTTTTAACATTTTTTTGTCATTTATGGGTTGCTAAAAATCTACAAGTTAAAGGATCAGATTGTGTGGTTGGAGAATTTTGTATGATTACACTCATATCACTAGACCATTCATCTAATTATTATTTTTTGTCTCTTATACACTCTAAATCTAAAAGATCAAATCTATAATTTTCATGAATTTTGAATTTTGGAGGGATACTACCTCTAGTTTTCCAATGTAATACTTCTTTTATTTCGGGTTGTTATTTTCTTCTATCAAGAAAAATATATTCCTTTGGCCTTTGCCTATTTCTTTCTTTCCTATATAGGTCAAATTTTCATTCTTGATGGGAACTAGTAATAAAATTGGTTTGATATGATTTTTTGGGATTATATTTTCTAGTTCAGAATCAGTTTCACTGATTATTGTCATATCATTTTCCTATTTATTTGTATAAAACATTTCATCATAATGTCTTCTTACTTCTTCATTTGTTATGGTTAACAAACAAATTAACTAATTTTCTATGTCCTTATTCTCAAGGTTCCATAAACGATTCTTTTCTTTTCTATATTCCATTAAATTATTATTATAGCTTCTTTTTATCTTTAATTTTTTCATCATTCCTTCATTTCTTATGCCTATGTATCAATATATTTGATGTCCTATCTTTTAATCCTAGAAATTGATCAAACTTATAACCTATGATTTCATTATTTCTACATATATATGTTATTTACATATCTTCTTAATTCTGTAAATTCATGGTGTATGTCTTACTATAATTTTTTACTATAACCATATTCTCTGATTTATATTAGGAGCTATTTTTGTGTTTTATTTATGTCTTATAAGGAATTAATGTTTGATTCTTGTGCTATATCCATTTTTTCAGCTAAAAAGAATTTAAGCTTTTATTAAAATCTAATTATATATCTTGTAGTTTGTTTTTGAACATTGTTTGGATAATAGTAGTATTATTTTCTTCCTAATATTATATCATAGACTAGTATTTTATTTATTTTAACTTTTTATTTTAGATTTGTTACTTCTTTTTTTATTAAAAGTTTCTTTTTCAGAATTTATAAGCGTAAATTTTGATACATTATTATTTCCTTACTAACTAATAATCATTATCTTTACCCTTGCACCTTGAGCTTGTATGGAGAAATCACGTCTTATGTTATAAGGTGAGGTGAAATGTAATGCACCCTATAAAAAAGAGAAAGTAAAAAAACTCACAACATAATTATCCCTCTAAAGAAAAAGAAAAGAAAATTGAAAATAAGTTTGGGATGTTGTGAAGTTACAAAAAAAGATGTGGAATAAAAGAATATGAAAAGAATGATAAGAGATGGTGCACTAAAATATCAAGTTAAAGCTCAATTGCACTTAAAAAATGCATGATAAATTAAAAGAAGGCAAAGTATGAAAGGAGCCTAAATTTCTTAATTTGTCAACCCCCACCTAAGCCTTATATTACAAGAATATAAGTCCTTATTGATCTTTATGCAAGTACATATTTATATTAATGGTGAGGGATGTAAAAATAGACATATGAGAGTTTTTCTAAGATTGAATTGATTAGCATGCTCATATATGTTGATTTTATGAGTGCATTAGATGATATCATATGCCCCTACACACACACAAATCAATTCGTCAAAAACGTTACATATCCTTGTATTGATGAAACGTTGATTGATGAATATGTGACCATTTTTATCATAGGATTGTACAAATTTTGAGGGAGATAGTTTTCGCTAACTTCGTATATATTAATAAATATATATTTATGAATATACTGTCCATGTCATTTTATTTAGTTAGACTTGGCTTTACTTGAATATAAGCAAAAGTTAAGTTTGGAATTGTGATGACTCTATAAAAGTAGAGTTATTAGTGCACTTTTTCACTTAATATTTACTTGTTTTATTCAATAAGTACTATTTTTAGGGTTAAAAATATTGAAATATGAACTTTTTAGTTTGGGGGTGTGATGATTCTCCAAATGTCATCACGTTATTTGTCTATTCCTTCCAACTGTGTGCTACATAAGCTGTATCCACGAATCACAAATCGCTATGTGGCACTAACTCAACACTGTGGACCCAGACCAATCTATATGTGCCACACGTTACACTCTAATTCGTCCACTAAATTGTGTGTGCCACGTGTCTTCTTTTTATTCGCCAGTGCTAATAATTTTTTTTTCATCTCAACCCTTGATCTAAAGCTGATCTGAAGTTGATCTGACAGTCTAGATTCGACATGAGCCTAATTTCTCTATAAACCCTAATGAACCAAAATTAACATAATTTTTATCATTTTTTGGAGCCAAGAAGAGATAAATATACAAAAAATTCAAAAAGAGATGCAATTTTGATGGAGATTCAAGAGGAGATTGGTACTACAATTCAAGAGATTAATTGTATTTCTTTTCCTTTTCTTTTCTTTATCTATTTTTATGTCTTTCTTTATAAAAAATATGAGCTTTATGAATAAAATTATCTAGTTAATTTATTAATCTAGGGGTTTTATGAACCCAATTTTCACCATGTAATGATCTAACATTTTACCCTAATTATGATTTCAATTTAATTATATTATATTATTTAATTTTTATGCTATGAATTTTTTGACCAACAATTGATCTATAGAGACAATTAAATAGATTTGAGAGAATTATTTAAATGTTTCTCTTGATTAAATAACATGCACAGTTTCTTAGTATAAATGTATGATTCTTATGTATGTGATTCATAATTTATAAACTTAACGAATAGTATGAAATTTTAATTAACATGAAAGTATAATTATGTTAATTATTATATGGTGTGTAGTTTACTTGAGAGAGGAGTACATGATATATTATATTCAATTGATCATGTAATTAATTGATAATTATATTGAGGGGATTTTAGTGATTTACATGTTTAGAAAATTTGGAAATCAAGTATTCTTAGATATTTTCTCATATATCTTCTTAGTTATCAAATTTGATTTAATTAATCATTGTTATTTATTTTTATTTCTTTTAATTTTTCTTTTTTAAAATATAAAAACACAAAAAAATGATTTTTATTATTATTTTTTTAAAATTAGTTTTTAATGACATAATTTTCGTGAGAATGATATTTTTTTATCATTATACTATTTGTTGCGATAATATACTTACGTATTCATTGAACACAGTTTATGTATGATCATTTTTATTATTTCTACCATTTTTATGTATAAAAGATTACTATTCAATTTTGTTAACTTTAACTTTCGTTAAATCTAGAGTATTTTTGATATTTTTAAAATTTTAGGAGTATCTATGATATTACTTCAAAGCTTGAGATATTATTGATGTTATCTCTTATTTACAAATTTAAGTTTTTAATCATTTTCTTACAATATTTATATACATACAAAAGTGTAAATTCTTACTGAGGTATAAGAACATAAGACATGTAATCCTAAAAGATTAATTAAAAAAGAAGAAGATAAAGCTTGTACTATTTATAAAAACTATACTTGTATATTTCTTAACCAATATGTGACATTCTTTTTATACAGTAAAAAAATCATAAGACTTGATTTACTTTTTAGAAAATTCTTTAATGAAAATGAAAAATCTTATTTTTAAATATTTATACATTACTACATATTTCGATAGTAATTTTTTAAAAACATAAAAATCAAAATAAAGAATCGTTATCAAACATACTTAATTGAAAAATCACTTAATAAAAATAAAAAATCGTTATCCAACTTACCCTAGTTATTTATTCATGGATTTTTTACATGGAAGTGTAATTTTTTTTCATTCTCATGTACCATATTTACTTCTCACAACTTTATCAAATATTCATTAAAAAAATTAGAAAATTATAAAAATAATACACTCAAAACTTATAACAACGAAAATAATATTAAATGTGATTCAACTTTACAACATTTAACATTAAACATATATAAATGATCGTAATTCAATTTAAATGATATTTAAAATAAAATAATGTGTTAATTTTTTTTATTTTAATAATAAAAATATACGTGACAAACATAAGGATGTTATTTTATGATTATAAATTTTAAAAAATATTATCTTTGTTAATTTTTGTAAAAAAATTCTCAACTTAAACTACATTATGAGCCGTGTAAAACTCGGGCTGATTTTGATTGATTACCATATAAGTTATTTATTTGAAGTACGTTTGATATTGCATTTTTTTTATTTTAAAAAAATTGGCTTGATAAGTTACTATTGAATCACTTCGGTAAAGAGCTATTAAACATTTTATTTTGATAGAAAGATAATTTTTTTTCTTCTGAAATCGCAATAGATTGGGTAGGAATAGTACAATTTACTTATTATTGTTTTTCTTTATTAAATTTAAAATATTATTTTTTATTAATAGCTTTAAATTACTAACAATTAAAATTTAAAAACGTACAAATAAAAAAAAAACAAAAATGGAACAAGCAGATTATCCTAATTTGATTATCTACTGAAAAAGTAAAGGTAAGGAACACTTTTGATATTATAAAAAAATCAAATAGTATATAAAAATAAAAGTATAAATATATAAATATCATCACCAAATTAGAAACTGACATAGTTATGATAATATAAATAGTAATAGAAAAAGATTTTGGATATTTATGTAATTGATTTGATTATTAATATATAATAAAATAAAAATATTTTATTGATAGCAGAAAAACTCTTTTCTCTTACGTACACTCTCATTAATTCATTAATATATTAAAATCTTTCATTTTTTTTCACATATTTATATTATAATTTATTATTATTTTTCTTTTCATTTTCCATATTTAGAAGTCAAATTTTATTTCCTTCAATTTTTTCTTAATTTATAATTTTATTTTCAATTTTATATTATTTTAATTCAATTGATTAAACAAACATAATAATATAATAAATAGGTTAAATTAAAAGATAAATAAGTATGGAATGTGAACAATATATCCTTCAAAATAGCATTGTAATCCATTAATTAACATAGTAATTAAATTTGGAAACAGGCTACAACTAAACTATTATTAGTAATTTTAATAAATGCATTAATTTAATCAGCTGTATCTATTTTATGATTGTTAAGAATATTAATTCCACTGTGAACGTTCAAGTTAAAAATCTGATTGCTGAAGTATATACACATAACTTTATGTGTTCAAGTTATAACGAACATGAACACCATTTCCACGAAGCCAATTACCTTGTAAAAAGGACCCAACTGTAAATTTAGTAGCCTCTTTTTTATCAATACTTTTCTTATAACCAGGCCAATTAACTCTACCATCTGTTTTTGCACCACCTCCTGTGTTATTAAACTCTGCATAATACAAACTACTTAGTGCAAAATTCCCATTCCAAGGTAACCAACCTTGTGGGTCAATTAAATCTTCAATAATTGACTCCATCACAATTGTTCTAGAATACTCCTTCCATGGTCTTCCTAGGTAACTCTTTATTTGAGATTTTACCGGTTCGAGATCTTTGTCTGGTTTAATTTGACAATTTTGTAGTACAATTCCTGTAGTTTCGTATTTGTCACTTCTTCCTTGTGCTGTCACAATGTTTTTTTGATTTTTCATTGGTTTTCTAATGAATATCATGCAATTTTGAAAAACAGCAGCAGCATCACCAAAAATGAAATCAATAGTTCCTGAAATGACACAACTTTTATAGAATTGCCTATGAGTTTGTGCATATAAGGTGTCTTGGTATCCTTGAAATCTACAATTGGTAAAAATTGATCTATCTGCTTGAATTCTGGCTGCTACTGCTTGCTCCTTTTCTGGACCTGCTGTGTTTCTGAATCCCATTGCTTGTGCTATGAAACCCTCTCCTAAAGCAACTGCAATATAAATGATTTAATGATGAGAAGTACTTTTTTTTTTTTTTATATAATGAATAATGATGAGAAGTTAACTTTACTGTTGTTTATTGAATGGAAAAATAACAACTATTATTATAAGGATTTAATTAAATAAAATTAATATTATTATTATTATTATGTTTTTTCGAGCAATTAAATTAAAATAATGATAATATGTAAACAAATTTTTTGATTATAAATAAAAAAAATTAAAAAATTATTTTTTTATATTTTAAATAATAAAATAATAATAATATAAATATGCAAAAAAAATATAACATCTGTGTGTGCAAAGATGAAAGTTTCTATTATTATTAAAATACTTTATATTTATTAACAATCAAACAAAACATATAATAATTTGAATTATTTTTATTATCATTTCTATTATAATGAATATCTTAATATAATGTATTTTTTCTTCAACTTTTCTCTAAAGTTATGATAAAATAAATAAAGTTTGTTTGTTTGTTTGTGTTTATAATAAAAGTAATTTTAGAAGAAAGTACTCTCAATAAGGAACATATATTGGTTATACTTTGTCCGAAGAAGAATTCTAGGGATATGTAATATTGTACACATATTTGCACCCCATATTTTTCATGTTGTATCACATGTGTTATTATTATACAGAAAAATGAATCATTTTTTTTTTAATTTTTAAAATAATTTTTAACATATAGTATGATATAAGAGGTGTGGTGCAAAAATAAAAACAAACTTACATGATAGTAATATTTCTTTTTGCTGGATTAAAGCATTTAAGGAAAAGAAGAAAGAAGTTCAAAAGCTATTGCATGTTAAGCGTTTTTAGTATTTTTTTTATTATACAAAAACAGTTGAGAAGTCACAAAAAATAATATATCAAAAATTTATAACAATAAAAATAATACTCTAATAAATATTAAACAGAGTTCAATTGAACGAATTCGTAATTTAACATGAATGTCGTCCAATTATATGACATTTAAAATGAAATCATGTAACAAACTTTTTTTAATAGTAACAATATATGAACTCAACACAAATGACATTATTTTTATGGATATAAAGTTTAAAGATGTTATTTTTTATTGGATATTAGTCCTTAATTAAGGAATAAAACAAGAACCTTAATTCAAGAAATAAAACAAGAACCTTAATTCAAGAAATAAAACAATGAGCTTAATTCAAAGAATAAAACAATGAGCTTAATTCAAAGAATAAAACAATGAGCTTAATTCAAGGAATAAAACAAAGAATCCTTAATTCAAAGAGTAAAACAAGGAATCCTTAATTCAAGGAGTAAATCAAATAATGCTTAATTTAAAAAGTAATTGAAGGAGTAAAATTTCCTTATATATAGTTATACAATTGTAATGAAAACATGAAAAAAATAATACAAACTAGAGAGTTCTTTTACGTAAAGTTTCTTATTTTTTCAACATGGTATCAAAGTAGGAAAATTAACTTGCTTATGCTTTATTATTATCTTAGCATCTTCAATCTTTGAAATGACTGAAGACAAGCTGCTAGGATCAGAAGCTGAAAGTTCATCGGTGTCTTCCTTCATGAATATGCATGAGGTGGATGTCAACTCAAATCAAAGATTAAGCTCAGTCTTGTTGAATGAGTTTAATTACTTGCCTTGGTTAAGAGTAATGTCTCTGGCTCTAGGTGGAAGTCCAAGTTGGGGTTTATAAATAGAAGCATCGAAGTATCTGATGTTTCCTCACCAACATATGAATCCTGACTTAGAAAGGATCAGCTTGTTATGTCATGGCTCCTAAATTCCATGGAATGTAAATTAGTTGAAATATTCAGTTACTCTGAATCCGCATACCAACTATGGGAGATGGTCAAGGAAATGTATGATAGTTAAAACAATGATGCATGCGTTTTTCAATTAAAGAAGGACATCTCAGATCTGCAACAAGATGGCAAGCCTTTTGTACAACTTCTAGGAAGCATGAAAAGCATGTGGAATGAGTTGGAAATATATTGTCCTCATACAACCGATGTAGTTCTGCTACAAAAGAGAGTGGAAGAAGATAAGATATTTCAACTTTTGTCTAGTCTCGATTCAACATATGAAGATATACGATGCCACATACTCATGAATACTGAACTTCCTTCCTTCACTAGTGTATGTGCGGAAATTCAACGTGAAGAAGTAAGGAGGAAAGTCATGAACAAGGGTATAATGGCTAGTGCATCTGAGGCAAGAGCCTATCTAACCAACGAGAGGAAGTAAAAATGGAGGCATCCAAACTTGAAGTGTCAACACTGCAACTATACGGGTCATATTAAGGACACATGTTGGATTCTACATACAGAATTAAAACCTGTTTTATAAAGGATAAAGGTTTACAGAAAGTGAATCGTACTGCATACCAAGCAAATCATGCTTTTGCCTTTATCTCTAATGGGTCTGATCCATTCAAGAACTTCACAACGAATCCATCTGAACTCATGAATGAGTTTATGTTGTATCTTCAAAGCAAGACAAAAGGAGCTAGAATTGACTGTGTGTGGATAGCATAGAAGAAGAAAACTCGACAGCATTGTTAGGTACGTTTGCAAGTTTCTTGGCAGATACAAAACTCATACCACAAGAGGACATGCAAAGTATCATAAAAGCCTTTAAAACTGCTCTTAAAATAAATATGTTGCATGATTTTTCGGTTGTAGATTCAGGTGCCACAGATCATATGAAAAACCATGTGTCAAAGTCTCATAAGTTTGAAAAATTAGCAAATCCTTCTGGAGTTTCAATTGCAAATGGTGAGAATGTAAAGGTTTTAGGAAAAGAAAAAATAAAATTAATGTTAGATGAAATCGAGTCGGCGGTTTTATATGTACCTTCCTTTCCCTTCCAACTTCTATCTGTGGGAAAAATCACAAATACCTTGAATTGCTTAGCCATTTTTCCCTCACAATATCATTTTTCAGGATTGTGCCACCAAAAAAGACGATTGGTGAAAGGTTTTACTTAGATGGTCTCTATTACATATCCAAGAGCAATCCCAGAGGGTTTCAAGGAAAATTTAACTCTATCCAAGATAATCAATTATGACATCAATGTTTAGCTCACCTTTCTCCACCAATTTTTTCAACTTTATTTCCAAACTTAAGAAATGATGCAATTGCATGTGAAACTTGCCACTTGTACGTCTAAGACCACTAGATTTCCTTTTAATTCTTCCTTGTCTAGGGCTAGTAAGCGTTTTGAACTAGTTCATTCAGATATATGAGGACCAACTAATGAATCTTTTAATGGTTATAAGTATTTTGTGATTTTTGTTGATGATTTCTCTCGAGTCACATAGTTATATCTTTTAAAGTCTAAGAATGAAGTTATGAAAGTATTTAAGGACTGTCATAACCTTGTTAAAAATCATTTCTCCTCTAAAATTCAAACCTTAAGGTCTAACAATGGCACCGAATACATGTCTCATATCATGAAACAATATTTGAGCATTCATGGCATTATGCATCAAACAAATTATGTTAGCACACCTTAACAAAATGGTATAGCTAAACGCAAAAACCAGGACTTACTTAAAAAAACTAGAGCATTAATGCTACAAATGAATGTACCAAAGAGATTCTGGTCCCAAGGGGTTATGGTAGCTACTTACATCATCAATAGATTACCCAGCCGAGTCTTGGATTTCAAATCTCCCCTAGAGGTCATGAAAGGTAGGAAAATTAACTCTTGCACCTTAGAGTCTTTGGCTGCATCTTTTTTGTACATATTCAATCTCATCATCGAGATAAATTGGATCCTAGAGCTGTTGAATGTATTTTTCTTGGTTATTCATCTACACAAAAGGGATATAAGTGTTATGATCCCCAACTTAGGAGATTAATTGTGTCTAAATATGTTCGATTTTATGAAACTAACCCTTTTTTAGCAAGTCACATGAAATCACAAGTGAAGAGGATGACATCTTGGATGTGTTTTCATTACCAAGAATCGAACTTGAGACTCCACAACAACAAGATCCCAACCATGTCAACATTGATGCATCTCTCACTAAAAGTAACAATAAAAGGGTCTCGTCTTAATGGTATACTGCATGAAGATGGTGATAATTATGACGATCCTTACAATATGGTACAAGATGTGAACGAGTGTGAGATAACTCCTCCTGCTCCACGATGTAATCCAATGCGTGTTAGGAAACCTCCCAAAAGACTTCAATACTTTGTCACCTACAAACCCACACATCCCATCTCAAATTATGTGTCATATAAAAGAGTGACACCAGCCCATGCCACATTCCTCAGCACTATATCGAGTTACAGTGAGCCTCAAAATTTTCATGAGGCCAACAACCAAGAGGTGTAGAAGGAAGCTATGTAAGAAGAACTTAAAGCCCTAGATCAACACAACACATGGAGCATCACCAAACTTCCAAAAGGCAAGAAAGTCATGGGTTGCAAATGGATCTATAAGCTCAAATTCAAGTCAGATGGATCAATTGAGAGGTATAAAGCAAGATTGGTTGCTCGGTGATTCACTCAAATATTCGAGGTGGATTACAAAGAAACATTTGCACCTGTTGCAAAAATGAACACAGTAAGAGTGCTACTGTCTGTGGTTGTAAACAAGGGGTGGTCCATATACCAAATGGATGTAAAGAATGCATTCTTGCATAGTGCTCTCAAAGAAGAAGTCTATATGAAATTGCCACCCGGGCATCCTCAAAGAAATGAACTGGATTTAGTGTGCAAATTGCACAAATCCATTTATGGTCTGAAATAGTCCCCACGAGCTTGGTATGCCAAGCTAAGCTCAGTTCTCACTAGTGTTGGTTTCAAAAACAGTAATGTCGATTCCTTACTATTTGTTCACATTGGAGCTATGGGAAAATTGGTTGTGCTAATTTATGTAGATGATTTGATAATTACAGGTGATAATGCTGACGAGATTTTCAACATCAAACAGTTCCTCAGACAAAGGTTTGCAATTAAAGACCTTGGGATATTGAAGTACTTTCTTGGTATAGAATGACAACCTCGCACAATGGACTCTTTCTTAAACAAAGGAAATATGTCCTAGATTTGCTTAAGGAAGCTACATGAGCGATGCTAAACCAGCCATTACCTCTATTGACAGCAAGCTTAAACCTAGCTTGAAAGGCATGCCACTTATGGATGTAAGTTGATCTACCTAACAATCACCAAACCTGACATCACATATTCTGTAAGTGTTATGAGCCGATTTATGCACTCCCCGACACTTGAGCATTTGACCCTTGTTAAAAGGATCTTACACTACTTAAAAGGATTAGTGTGTTGTGGTATCATCATGAAGAAGAATGACAACACACAAATTATGGGGTATTGTGGTGCTAATTAGGCAGGGAATGCAATCGATCGCAAGTTCACCACTGGCTACTGTACATTTGTCGGTGTAAACTTGGTCACATGAAAGAGTAAGAAGCAAACTATCATCGCCAGATCAAGTGCCGAAGTTGAGTATCGTGCAATGGCTTCAACTGCGTGTGAGTTGATATGGCTTAAAGGTCTTCTGCATGATTTAGGTGTTCTTACAACTCTTCCTATGTCTTTATTTTGTGACAATCAAGCAACCATGCATATAGCATCAAACCCAGTGTTTCACGAGAGGATGAAACACATTGAAGTTGATTATCATTACATTCGTAAACAAGTTCAATCACAGGTGATTCAGACACATTATACAAGAAGCTTCGATCAATTGGCTGACATCTTCACCAAGCCCTTGGCTTCTCATCAGTTTCAATGAATTTTGTCTAAACTTGGATCCATAAATCTTCTGGATCCAGCTTGAGGAAGAGTATTGGATATTAATCTTTAATCAATGAATAAAACAAGAAGCTTAATTCAAAAAATAAAACAAGAAGCTGAATTCAAGGAATAAAACAAGAAGCTGAATTCAAGGAATAAAACAAGAAGCTGAATTCAAGGAATAAAACAAAGAGCTTAATTCAAGAAATAAAACAATAAATTCTTAATTTAAAGAGTAAAACAAGGAATCATTAATTCAAGAAGTAAATCAAAAAATGTTTAATTTAAAAAGTAATTGAATGAGTAAAATTTTCTTATATATAGCTATACAATTGTAATGAAAACATAAGAAAATAATACAAATTAGAGAGCTCTTTTATGTAGAGTTATTTTTTATTTTTTTAACATTTTTACTAAACACTAAAATAATGAATCAGTTATTTTAGTAGAGTAAATTATAATAGTGGATATATATATAAATTTACGTA